>CM076575.1:278349335-278773224 GCA_034641835.2 Pinus albicaulis | reverse complement strand
CCTCTTGGATTTAAGTCTTAGATACATTGATATAAGGGATCCAGGTCTTGGTTTCAAATATTGTTGCATACATTTCTGGAAAATTCTTTTTCCTGCCATGTATTGCTGGTAGATCCCATTTGGGGATATTACAGTGGTATCAAAGCATCTTTCTTGGCTCAACCTGTGAGTTTCAGCCAAATAATATAGAAGAAGATCAGGATGATGAAGAAGATGATATTTCTCTCATCAGTTTTCATAACTAAGAAGAGCCTCTCCAAAGAGGATGAGTAAAAATAAGAGGAATGACCATGCACTTCCTATTCTCATGAAGAAGAAGAAGATAAGAATGAAATATACTTGGATCATCAGGTTCTAATTCAATACCTGGGTGAATAAAAATCTCATTCCAGAGCTTTCAAGGAGACTATGGCCCTCCCATAGTTTATTTAGCAGAAGGAGGAGAGAAGGCTCTGCAGAAAAAGGGAGATCAAAGGCAATAGATTCTTATTGTCTACATATGATGGATCATCTACAACAAGATCTTGGGAAAGAAAGTTTGAGTCATTCTTCCTACTACATCCAGTGGTAGAGAGGGAGACAGTAGAAGTTGCAGCACTACACTTGGAGGGTGGAGCCTATTTCTGGTGGTTCAGCCACTTGAGCCATGCAAGGGTGAAAATTTTTGCAGAGTTCACTCAAAGGTTGATCAAAACCTTTGATGGAGAAAAAAAAAAGGTAGAGAATCTCACACCATCATGGAAAAAGGAAGCCATACAATAATATCCCCAGTTCCACCAAGGTATGATTGAAGTTCCACTTTCTATTTTAGAAAATCATTTAGAGGGTTGTGGAAACTCATCTATTAATGACCAAGAATCAACACACATTGTTGATTTAGAGCAACATGATTTCTTTGCGCTGTGCAAATGGTTCAAGGAGGATATGAACCATCATCCTCATACATCTCTATTGAGTTTCACACATCCCTTGAGGTTGGACTGTGAACTTTTGGAGGATGAAACAAACCATGACAATCCTATGAAAAACCATGAAACTATCCCTTAGTTGTAGTATGAGATAGCCACTACATAATTGGAGAGATTAACAATGTTGTCAAACAATGGTGGAGAGGAAATGTTATCTTCATCATATTATGTATGTTCAATTTTTAAATCCAACTATTTTCCATATGATGACATACATGATTAACTGTGTATCAAGAAACATTTTGCCTTGCAAATTTCTAAAGCAGCAGTTTGTAAAATTGCATTGTACATACTTAAGAGACTGTTGGTATCTTCAAACACCACATGAAGCCATCAGTATCTCCTTCATTCTTGTACTGATCATGACCTCATTTGTCGATATTGTTTCTATTCGTGTTGAGAGCATGATTGGGGAATTGACACATGAGTTGGATGTGTCCTTGAAGGGAGGGAATTCCCACATTTTCTGCATTACATGTTCTAATGGGAGCATGGGAGGAGATATGGCCACCACAGCCCATATTTGTTTTCTTTTGGGGTGGGCCATGATTTTGATAGCCATCCATTTTATAACCATGGGCAAGTGTTTGATCATGTATTATTGACACATTCAGCCATTTACTATTCATTAGTAGATGTGATGATTTTTGTATATTACTTGCCATGCTATTTTCTGAAGTTGTAGTGGATGGGACTGCACTATGTCCTCTTGAGACATTGTTTGTATCAGGCATCATCATATAAAACCTTCAGAAAACTTCTCATTGGGATACTCTATGATGACCATGTACTATTCATCATGGATGAAATATTTTGGGCTAGCTTGTTCTTCAATGTTGGAGGAGAGAACCTTGGAGGATTGTTCTTCATTTTGCCACTTAAGGGCAATACCATTGCAGCTCAAGGTTAGCACACACTCTACACTTATAACAAGTGGAGAGAAGGACAGCATGGGGTAGGCTATGATGCTTACCATATTCAGATTTTCAGCCCACCTTCATTTCTAGAGCTCGAGGTGGAAGGAGATTTTCAAGAGTTGCCATGTTGGGAGGTGACTCATTTTGTATGGATTATTGCTTGGGGATGGAGGATCCACTTGGGGAAATATGTTTTCCCAATACTTTTTAGTATCCATGCCTTGGAGGCAACTTCTCAGTCCTATTCTTTCAGTTGCTTAAGGAAAAGAAACATTTGGGAGGGGAGGACTGTAATATTCCACTTTTAGCATGCAGCTAAATGGAATATTAATTTTTGCTATTTTCACTTAAGAGTTGAATAATTGGGTGAGGAGGCCCATATATAATAAAAAAATGGATAAAATCCCTCTTAGTATGAAATGGGATCATCAATGGAGTTTTATTTCACACCCTCATTTGTGAAAGGGGACATTTGCAAGAAGACAAAGTCAGGTAAATTGACCAAGTCAAACAACGCAGAGGTAGGAGGTGGAAATCATTTTCGGGGACAACGCAGTGAAAGAGGAGGGAATTTTCCTTGATGGAGGAAACCCTAAAGAGTGGGAACCATGGAGAGGGAACTTGCATTTTTTTAAAAGCAGGGCAAGGCAGCCATTGTTGGGGATGCTGATGATTATTGATTTCTTGTCTACTTAGACTATTTGCAGTCTCCTGTTGTTCAACAGAGTTGCAGTGTTGTGTAGCACAAGGAATTCATATTTAGGATTCCTTCTCCTTCTTGAGAGGCTTCTTGAGGGATTTCACTTCATTTCTCCACATCCAGGCTCAAGGACAAGCCACCTCTTTCAGCTACAGCATTATTTCTGCTCAAGTATAACGTTATGTTGCAGGGTGTTGCAGTGGAGGTTCCACAACACCATTCCTTGGCTTGTTTTTCAGGGGAGGGAGCCTTATTTACTTTGGGAGATCAGTAAGGAAGGATTAAGAGCATATTTCATATCTTGGCACTTGGCCAACACATTCTATTCCACCTACAACACAGTATCCCTCAGTGATTGCGTTATTTTCAGAGTACAATTGTAGTGAGGGTTTGCAGTGGTTGTCGGAGGGTGAGATCTTCAGTGTTAGGATCAGCCTTTCACTTGGGAGATCCATTGGAGGAGGTATTTTCATCAGATTCTACATCTTTATCCTTCTCCATCTATTAACAATTCTTGAGTTGTAGCTGCTACACTTCAACTCTGGCATTTCTGCAGATTTGCCATTTTTGTATATTTCAGCCAATCCTTCTAAGGATTGTTGTACTGTTGTTTACAGTGGTTGAGATATTGCTCCCCCATATATTTTGAGCTATACATTTCTATATCTATGTATTGACATCATTTTGCAGTAGTTCTCCATAATATACTGCGCATTTATAGCCTGGGTGTATACATATATAGCAATCTTCTTCATTTCCTTGTACATGTGTTGTTGAGGCTTACATTGATTTGCTTGAGTGATTGTTTCCTCAAGAATTTTTACTCTCTTCACTACTATATTATAAATTTGTTGTCTATATACATCTTCATGCATTCAGGCTTAGTAAATTAACATTGTTGCTCCATTTCTTGTTCCTACATTGCTGCAGTCCCTTCATTGGGCACTTTTTCAAGACAACTAGGTGTGGGAGATTTGTTTAACCCACCTAGAGTGATTTCTTTTGAGCCTCCTATTTGATTTCAGTCTTAGATACATTTATATAAGGGATCTAGGTCTTGGTTTCAAATCTTGTTGCATACATTTCTGGAAAATGCATTTTCCAGCCAAGTATTGCTGAGAGATCCCATTTGGGGATATTACAAACTTCTCAAAACAATGAAAACAGACATGCGCTATGAAAGTAGCACAGTTTCGTAGTGCTTTTTGTAGCATAGTCTGTTTAAACATTTTCCTTCAAAATTTAGCTTTCTTTGATCCGAATGGAAAATGGCATCCACCCATGGTATTCATCTACCCATGTTATCCATCCACCCATGGAATTTACTCATGGTATTGTAAATGTCATTGACCCATGCTATTCATCCACCCATTTTATTTATTCACCCATGGTATTGTAAGTGACATCTATCCATGATATTCATCCACCCATGGTATGTATCCACACATGGTATTCACCCACACATGGAACTTACCCATGGTATTGTAAGTGGTATCTACCCATGGTATTGACCCATGGTATCCACCTATTGTATCTACACATCGTACTGTAACTCAAAAAATTCTATAAATAAAAATCCTCAGTTTGTAAAAGGACATATTTTCCACCACAATGTAGCCTCTACAGTTATTCTCTGTTTTAATAAAACAAGTTTCTTTGTGGTTTGATTTGTTTTATGTTCTCTCTTTTTTTCTCTGGAATTCTAATTTTGAAAATCTTGTGAGATATATTTCAAATTTTTAGATCTTGGGGGCCTCCCCCAAAGATCTGGATCAGTGATATCAGATTCAGGTTACGAATCCATGGGAATGAGGGTTTGAAGCATATTTCAGTTTCAATTTTTGGTAGCAATCTTCAGCAAACTCCATGAATTTCTTGGGCGGCGAGTTTGAAGATCAGATCTGAAAATTTTGGTGATACAAAATATAAGACCAGATCTAGATTCCTTTCCAAAAAACACCCAAATTCAAAAAAAAAAAATCGGCCGAATTGGAGTTCAGATGAGGGAGATATTGTTGATTCTAAATCAGCAATGTTGTAGAAAATGTTCTGACGACAATTCATGGATGATGGCTCTCCTGTCATTTTTCGAAATTTTTAGTGTGAAATTTTACAACAATGGCTATAGATCTAAGCTTCCCTTGAAAAATCACCCAATTTAAAAAAAAAAAAAAATTGGTCGAATCAGAGTCCAGATGTTGGAGTTATCGTTGATTTAAAATTAGCTATTTTTCAGAAATTTTGTGACAGCGAGATAGTTCCAGCGCGAATATGAGAGTCTAGAGTCTCCAGATAGTGGTTTCAAACACATGAGAAGATGCAGAATGATCATTCCATTTCCAAAAATAGGTTATAATAAATATTCTGAGAGCAGCATTCGGAGTGGGTTCCCTTTGGAGACGTGCCCTCCTACCCCGCTTTAGTAGGCACCTGCTTCACCTTCATCAGTTTCAGCATAGCAACATTCAGCTTGGGTTATTCGGAGACGTGCCTTCCCACCCCAAGCTATTTAGGCACCTGCTACTTCATCAACAATCAACATCACGTTTATGGGTCAACTGCACAAAATCCTTCTCATCGAAGTCCATTTGCTAGGCCGCACACTGTTAGTAACACAGTTGGTCACAAGAATTATAGGGTATATCTATCCTCGGATCTTCGTTTGTCATGGTTTTGGTTCATCCAAAAACCCACACTTCATTGAGTTCCATTTGTTAGGCCGCACACTGTCAATATCACAATTGGTCACAAGCATTACAGGGTATCTCTATCATCGGATCTTCGTTCATCACAGTTATGGGTTAACTACACAAAACCCTTCTTTTCAGTGGCTCTTCATATTCAACAAAGGCTTCTCAGGAGGGAACTTCACGCAATGGGGACCATTTCTTATTAAGGAGGGAGGAATGATCCGAATGGAAAATGGCATCCACCCATGGTATTCATCTACCCATGTTATCCATCCACCAATGGAATTTACCCATTGTATTGTAAATGTCATTGACCCATGGTATTCATCCACCCATTGTATTTATTCACCCATGGCATTGTAAGTGACATCTATCCATGATAATCATCCACCCATGGTATGTATCCACACATGGTATTCACCCACACATGGAATTTACCCATGGTATTGTAAGTGGTATCTACCCATGGTATTGACCCATGGTTTTGACCCATGGTATCCACCTATGGTATCTACACATGGTATTGTAACTCAAAAAAGGCTATAAATAACAAGCCTTAGTTTGTGAAAGGACAGATTGTCCACCAAAATGTAGCTTCTACAATTATTCTCTGTTTTAATAAAACAAGTTTCTTTGTGGTTTTATTTGCTTTGTGTTCTCTATTTTTTTTTTTTTGGCATTCTAATTTTGCAGATCTTGTGAGATCTATTTCAAATTTTTAGATCTTAGGGGCCTCCTCCCAAGATCTAGATCATTATTTCCTTCAGATTTACCTTGATATTCACTTAATATAATTTCCTTAAAAATTTCAAATCAAAATACCTGGTCTTCCCTCCAAAATTTGATAAGAAAAAGGGTGAGAAAGTTGCTACAACAATTTCATAGCGCATTTCACCCTTTTTGCACTACTAGCGCTATGAAACTGTTGTGCAAGTAGTTTTAACCAGATTTTGACAAAATTTAAAACAAAAAGGTACCACAGCTTCAGAAGATCATTAGCTTCATCAAAACCATCAGCTATTTGGATTAAAAACATAATCTTCACAAAATTTAATCCTCATTTTCCATTTAGAGTTTGTTTTGAATTTGTCATTTTGTACCTCTGATTTTTAGTTCATCTTGAGACTGTTTTAATTGTAGCTCAAAATCCTCTACTTGGCCTCTTAGCTTTCTATTACTTGTTCTAAAATGAGTGTTTATCACTCTAACAAACTTTTCTTCTTTAATGGCTGGAACTGTCCATGTAAAGAACTGTTGTGCATTGCTTGGGATCTCTGATCTAGCAACTATTTGACCTTCCCAAACAGCCTTCAATCTCTTGAATTTTTTCTTTTCAATGCTATGATGTCTTGCACTCTTTCTCATCATTTCTAGATCTTTATTTGCTAGCTTCAACTTTTCTTCCAACATTTGACATTCTGACATGTATTCCTTTCCCTTCTCAACCTTGTTGGTTGCATGCTCCACTATAGGTGATGAGAGATCAACCACCTCTTCAAGGACTTTGGCTACTTCAATGTTTACTTAGATATTTTTGTTGTCTTCTTGGAGTCTCTTTTCATGCCTGGTTAAAGGTTTCCTAGCTTGAAAAACAAAAGCTGCATTCTCACCTTCAAATTCCAATTTATTTGTTGATTTCATTTTTCTTTGTTTGGGTTCATTAAATTCAATGAAATATGCCTACACAATGGATTATTATTATATATCAATTACATTCAGTATATCATCCAAGTTATATTTCATCATTGGGCTATCCTCTGTGACTTAAACCCTTGCTTTTCCCTTTGATGATGATACTTGAATTCTTGTCTTTCTCTGGCTCTTTTGTTTACTGACTACCTGTTTTTTTTTTTCCTTGACCCTTTCTACTTTCTGTTTTGCAGGTGATGGATTTTTTGCAACAAGCACTGATGCTTTCTCAGTTCTATCTTCAACTTGTTTCCTTGGTTTCAACTTCAAAAATCTCTTAGCTTTGGTAACCACTGGTTGACTGGATTCTACTACTGGTGATGAAGGATTTCCCTTGATCTTAGGGTTTCTGGCTGGAGTTAAAGCTTCCATTTCAAATCAACTCATAAATAAAAAGGAAGACCAATATCTATTTATTTTCTGGAGCTCATTCAAAACCAGAAACTTTATCAAACCGTGATGAAAAAGAGAAGTTTCACAGCCATCATATTTAGCTTGGACTTTGTCAGCCATTTTGGCAAGGCTTATATGCAAGTAAAATGGTAAATGTAATGATATCATTCTTGTGAAATGCAACAGTAGTTTAAAATGATAAGTGTAGACTTTATGGTACCTTCCTTCACATGTGAAATATATTTGGATGTTGAATAGCAGCTTTGCATAGTTATCCTTGATACAGCTCCTGGGTATTGCATTGTTCAAGTCCATGTCTACAAATTCAGGTTTCATAAAATCCTTGCGTGGCTCCATGTCAAACCTAAAACCTTTAAACCAAGATTGTTGTCCCCTTGGTATCTCTATCACAGCATCTATGATCTCAGGTGTCACTGGCATATTTATCATTCCAACTTTGGTAGTGGTTCCACTAAAATGTAGAGCAAACTCTTTGGACACCTGAGTGTGGAAACCCTGTATCTTTTCACAAAATTTGAGACAACCAGCTTTGCTAAAGGCCTCCATTATCATTTTATCCTCCATAGCAACATTTTCATTCTCAGGTTCGTATCTTAGACAATGTCGCCCTCTGTGGACCTTCTTTACCTCTGCCATGTTTCCTGTAGAAAACCTGTTTGTTTCTTTAAAACCTATAAAGCAGCCTCTCTTGACCAGATGAACAGCCTTGCTTGATTTGATGAATAAGCCTCGCTTGATTTGATGAGAGTTTTCTTTGGATGGAACAAACATAAACTTATCCTTACTGTTTAAAATCTTGGACAACATATGTGAAGGTGAATGAAACAGGGATGACTCAATTAGGAAAAAATTTGAATTAGAGATGTCACCTCATGACCAAATGATGTTTTATTGATACCCTATCATGAAAATGATGACTGTAGGACAAGTGGGTACTATTGGGGTTCCCATGTTTTAGCCAGATTGGCAAGACCAAAAGATGAGACAACATCAGAACCACTTTCAGACCTCAGGATCTAGCCCTCCTGGGTCCAGAGAGGGATCTCTCTATATGAGCAAAGGTTTTTGTCTTTGAAGCTCAAAGTTAAGATATTAGGCTAGTTATGGGCACAGGGTTTGTTTGTTTGATCTTTGTTTGGTTTTTAGGAATAAGGAAAGAAGGGTTTAAAATGAGACAAGGCTGAGCAAAGAGGATTTTAGGAAAAGGAGAGATATTTCAGGGAACATTCAAGACCATTGGGCAAATGGAGTCAGGAAAGGGTTTACTTGCTATTCAATATGTAGGCTTTTAATTGGGCTAGTCATCTAAAGCATTTGGATCTTAAAGATGATAGTGTGGCATGAAAGGTAGAAAGAAAGTGAAAGGCAAGGAAACCTGCGAGGTGACCTTTCAGAAATCAGATCCAGGGACAGGACATACCATTGAATAGCCTATGATCCAAAACCTGAAAGGTAAAATCTTTAGACAAGAAACATTAAAGATTTGGAACATAAAGTTGAAAACCTAAGATCAGAGAGAGACTTTGAACTCTCAATGCTTCGGCTCCCAGCTCAAGGGAACTTATCAGAGTTTAACCAATAGAAAAGGATCCTAGTGAGATAGAAACCAAATTCTAGACCTCCCAGTGTTCCCAATTCATTCAATTAAACCTTAACAAGAACATCTGAAACACTGACCTCATTAATTCATACATTAGCTACTGATATATCTAACCACTACACTGGTTAAATCAATTGAAATCAATCCTCAGATACACATATAGCAGAAAAACATTAAAGGCAGGGAGAGCAGAGACATAGGGTACCTAACAAGGGTAAATCCTATTCCAAATTTTTGATGCGTGCCAGATGAAATGTAATGAAATGAATTAAAACACAGAGATAGAGAACATCACTAGCTGCTTTAAATCAGGATCCAAAGAAATGTGCTTGTCATATTAAGAGCAACACTAGTCATGTACAACATTGCCAACAACTTGAATACTTAGACTGAAGACATCTTCATCAGCCTATCTTACAACTTTACACAGAGACTGTGTCTCAAAGGAAATAAATTGCAATTCTCAGATATCCGATCAACAACAACCTTTACAATGAGTTCCTTCATGAATTTTATAGCTGAAGAGAGTAGAGGAGGTAGGTGAAAAACTAAATGAAGCATTAAAACTCAGAAAAGAAAGAGGGCCGAAACCCATTCTTTTTAAATTCTATGCATTTATATATGGCACTATTTGGGTGAAAGAGTGGTCTTCTCCAAGCTTCCATTTACTCCGGTATGCCTCTGATGTACTTTGGCTGCAGTACTCTAGTGAATTAAACAAAAAGGTAGAATAGTGATGCTAGGGTCTGCCATACCATGTAACAAAGGCTTCTGATAGCATGGGACTGTTGTCAGGGCTGAGATCTCTTCAGGAACATGGTATAGAATGAAAGCAGCACGGGCACTTCGTCCTTTCACTGGTAGGAACATTACGCTGATGGTGACATTGATATATATCATTTTCTATGCATTGGACCTTCTGAGCGGTCCACGATGTCTTCGAACTGGTACCTTTGCCTTCTAAATCCCTGAAAAAAGGCTCAAAAATATTCAATTACGTGCCTTAAACTCTCTGCTTCTCCAGTACTATCTTTGTCTATGAAATCTGAGCTTTAATGGCGTCAGAGAGGTTTTGCAGAGTTTGAACTCTTTCCTTTGATGAAATTTATGTTGCGGATACCTTTCCGGACATTTTCCTGTAATATCAGGCTCTAAATTCAGCTTCTTCTGTGCATTGTGCCACTACAATAGTGCATATGAATCATGGTGGTTTTTTGCCTGCCTGTAACCCTACAAAACACGAAAATGTGTTAATAAAAACATGCATGGGGAGGGTGGTGTGGATAACTGCAAAAATGGCAACGTGGCATGGATGAAAACGATGAAAGTGGAGGATACTGTGGAGGAACACAGTGGATCAGCGGGAGATGCTTTGGAGGATGGCGAGGTGAAACTTTAACGTAAAACATTAAAATTTTACCTTTGAATGAATTATAAAGGGGACAGACGAAAAAGGTGATGAAAACACGTGGAATGGGTGACATGGCGGGACCGGGTCAATGGGGGGCATGCATTAAATCTAGACCGTACGATCTCAAGAGGAGATCAATGGCTGAAAATGCGTCGGAGGGCGACAGATGGTGGGCCAAGGGATCTATTTTCCTTGGGTTAACTCCCGCGCAACTTCGTGGTGCGACTACCGTCGGATGGCCCGCCCCAGATCGGATGGTGTATAACAATATCGCGTCAGATCTGTGGACGAATGTTAATGCGCGATGGAGGGCGGTTTATGAATAGTGTGCGGAGTCACGCGTCATGCGATGAGTGGAATCGCTCCGAAACGAAAAATATTGCCCACCTCCCAAATTTGATGCGATAGATACCACTGGTTCCTGCACAGTGTTTTGGTGCAGGGACCACCGGGGCGGGTGAACTTCTGACCATTGATTAAGTGGGTTAAATGGACGGTTGTGATGCGATTAGGTGGTGAAAAGGGGTGGGGACCATGGGCGCGATGGGATTGCAAAGACCGTCGGATCTGTGTAGATCGACGGTAGACCTTGCCCCCGATACACATTTGAGCGCTCTTCGGGCTAGCGCCAGGTTTCGGCGCTCGAGTCACGTGGGGAAAAGGTCAAGGGAGCTGGCCGAAGGGGGCTTGCCTGTTACAATGGTATAAAATGGGTTTTTGGCCCGTTTTTAATGAAAATCAAAGCAAAATAGGGATAATGATAAAGGAAAAAGGGGTTGCTTGGTCAAACCAAGGGTGTATGCGTGGTTTAAAGGGGATTTTAGGATGATTTAGGAGGACTAGAGGAGGGATTTTGGGGTGGAAGGGAGGCTTTGAAAAAATGGAAAAAAGGGATGAAATGGAGATTTCTACAGTGGTACAAGGGGTAAATAAAGGCCTTTTGGAGCACAATTTTTATAATCAGTGAGGCTTTATAACTGGAAACAACATAGGGAATTTCGTCAAAGGAAAAAGGCACAAGGAGGCTTCAAGGATGATGTGTTTTTCAAGAAAAATGCATTCCTTGAAGGCTCAAAAACAATTTAGCCCCCTGCTTGTTTACCAAGGAATTTATAGGGGGCTAGCAGTGGCTCCACATGGGGATGGCTTCTTCTTGAAGGAGTCAAGAATTCAAAAATGATATTTGGTGTAGTCTAGATGCCTACTGCTTGACCCATCCATTTTCTCTCCTGGATGAACTGCCACAAATTGTGAAGACATCAAATCAGCAGAAAAATTCTCAAACAATCTACCTACCCATCCTACAATCCTAGCATTTTTTCTTCCAGGGTGCATTTGGACTAGCAGACCCTTTACATCATTTATTTTTTACAAACAAGAAAATCAACGTATTCTATTTCTACCCTTATTTCTCCATGAGACCAGATTAGACTATTGGCCTCATAACTTTCTCTACCTACACTACTATCTGCTAGGATTAGACTGTCTAGCAGATTTCTTCTCTACATTCTAAGACAAATTGGAAAAAAGCAGTCAAGCCAGGATTAGACTGTCTGGCTTGCTGGACTTTGTAGAAATTAAAACAACTAACTACATGCTCACAGACTGAGCTTTATTGAGCTTTTCCTACCTACCCTACTCTAACTGGACTATTTACAAGTCTAGCTTACAAATATTGTCTTCCAATGCAACCAGTCCATCAAGTGATCCCATGACTGGTCTTTCTTGCTCGACTCTTTGAGCATGTTGGATAGGTAGGGCTGCTCCCACTCTTTTTGTTCCACAATAGTAGTTACAAAAAAAATTCTTGCTGTCTGCAACATGCTACTCAAGAAGACCCTTGATCCTTCTTCAAATGTTGCAGGAAATGAACATAAGGATCATGAAATGATACCTGGTTATGAATATCTGGCAGGCAGGCTTCAACCAGGATTTCTTCTTCTTCCACTGGATCAAGAATAAGACTCTCTTGATAAAGAGAATCTCCCCTAACTTCTTCATTTTCTGAACCAGAGGACTCATCATATATGGCAGTGCTATCCTCTTGGAGCTTTGATATATTTTGCTCTGATGTGCTGAGCTCTGTGAAAATATCTATGTATTCTTGAGCAGGGGTATGTTCCTTTGCTTCCTATTCTTCAAGAGAAAACTCCTTGCTTTCAAACTGCTCAAATATCTCTTCCTTGTTTTCCTCTTCATCTTATGAGATGAAAGGCTGTTGACCTCCAATCATGTGAAAACCATTACTGATGAGTTGTAATGGAGTGAAGCAAAGATATAGATATCCTTCAACCTCTTCTGCACTCTTAAAGCTTTCTTCATTAGTATCATAAATAGCCTGCATTGGCTCATTACTCTCTAGAAGTAAAGGGAACTGATTTTCCTCCCATAAATCTACTAATGATGACCCTGCAAGATCATCTTCTGTTTGGAGAACATCATCATCAGATAGATCAAAAATAGGAAAATCATGAATATAAGTAATGTTGCCAACCGGACATACTGGATTATCAACAGATTTTTCTTCACTCTGATTTACATGTGAGCTTTCCAACTCTGTACAACAAATCTCATCAGATGAATAGACAAGAATGTCTGATCTGTAAAAAAATTCAGAGGCTGGCTGTCCATTGATGATCTGATCTATTTATTCTTCTGTCAAAGGGGAAGATGGTCTTGTGTTCCTTTGTACAGAAGTGCAGCAGCTCTCTGTTTCCTTTGAAGACTGGATTTGAGGCAGAATGTCATCTGAAGCCTCAACTGCAAGGGATGGTGGATCAGCATCTGATTTTTCAGGAATATCTTGAGGAATGTCTACGGTCTCTTGAATTTTTTCTTCCTCAGCTGATTCATCCATGCTCTTGTGATAGCTATGACGCATATGAAATTATTGAATGGCTATTAACAGATCTTGAGGATGCATATTAACCAAATCCTCATCAATATCTAACAGGTACTGTATGATATTCTGAGATTGATCACAACAATCCCATGATAAGGATGGAGAGTTTCCTTTATAATTATTGTAAAATACTTGGTGCATGTCCCTTAAAGAAAACAAACTCTGAGGTTCTAACCATTCATACCAGACCCTAGCTTTTCCTTCTAATGTTGCCATGAACATTTTCATTAGGCAGTCTTCATGCCATTCAACTTTAAATTTCCACACATGTATATGAAACTTGATGAGATGTAGCAAGGGGTCATCAACGTTTTCACCCTGAAAGGTAGGCAGGTCTTCTAACCAGTCCACTTCAGGCATTTTGTGTGGGAATCTAGGGATATGCTCCCACTCATTGGGGCATATCTTCTCTGTATGCGTGGAAGCATGTTTGTAAATCAGAACGAGGTCACTGACTCACCACCCAATCGCGTGATAAAAATTGAATAAAACCATAGTCAAAATAATAAATATGATTTGAAAATAATCAAATGACTAATTAAAAGAGTTTTACTATTTATTTTTACCATTTGAAAGTTACTATTTGCATTTTGGAGCTCTAAATCTGTTTTTTCCCCTGAACTTAAACCGTTGATTACGATTGATTCTGTGGACGTTTTTCATCGTCATTTGATCCAGGTTGGTGCCATAAACCCTCTCTTTATTTTAGTAGTCATTTCATTTCATTTCACTGAAAATTTTTAGGTATTTGGGCCCCTTAGGGTAAATTATTTTTATAAAGAGGGAAACAGACCCTTGAGCATTGAAAATTGTGTTGTGGAGCACCTAAAATGAAGCCTAGGTGAATATGCAATGCACTGCCTATTGTTCAAGACTGCGTTGGGTTCAATTCACATTCTTGATTCTTGCATTGTACCTGAATTTTGCCTAATTTTTTGCATGAAAAGGAGTCTAATGAGTCTTATGGTTATGTTTCAGGGATTCATCAGACTATAATGACGATTACATAGAAAGAAAGAGTGCATGAAGAAAAAAATATGATTTCCCTTAATGATCTAGGTACAATAAGAGCCATAAGAGATTGTGGGTTATTAAAGTACTTATGCTTGTCACGTATGAGGCAAAAAATAAAAATTTTCAAGTTCCTAGTTCATGCATGGGATCTGGAAATTGAGGCATTTCACATTAGGAACAAAGTGTTTCCCATTATAGTGGAGGATTTATATTTTTTGGCAAGCTTGTCGAGGAGAGGGTTACCCATTTCTCTCTTAGGGTTTTCTCTTGGAGGAGGGACGGTGAGAGACTATGTTTTGCAGTATTGCTATCCAGGGGAAGAGCTAAGCAAGGATGGGAAAATAATCATCCATGACATTCATGATTTTCCTTTGAGAACCATTCTATTCATGATCGCAAAGCTTGCTAGCACCGTTACACTACATGTAGCGAATAGACCTTATATACAGTATGCGATAGAGTGCATGGAACCAACAATTTTCAACTGGTATGAAGCTTTACTTTCTCAAATAAAAGAACAACTAAAAAAGGCAGAGGGAGGAAGGAATAAAAAATTTATTTATGGTTTGATCCTCATTTCATTTGCCTTAGAGAGGATTCCACTGATGCAGCCTCATCCTGTGACACTAGGTGTGTCTAATCCTAGAGATCTGAGGAAACAGAGATGGGTAGAAATGATGGCTAGGCATGCAGGCCAATCGTCCATCATGTTCTCGACTGCATTCTTCGCCTAGTTCAGGCAACAGGTCATCACCATCGATGAGTATGCATATGCAGGCGTCGATTTCTGAGGAGATACAAATTTAGCTTTACCAGAAGACGCTCAGTGAGGTGTAATCGGTAAGAAGTTTTTGACCATGTTTTTTGATTTTTCTAAGGTTTATACAATTTTTTTGTATTTTTATGTTTTCCCAAGACTAAAATAAATATTTAATGTAATGCAGATGTTGGTTGAGTTCAACCGGTGGAGGAACCAGAGCATGGAGCGGATGAGCTAACAGAGAGGGTTGTCGGGAGAGCAGTCCTTTAGGATTTAGACATGGTTGAGACTCTGTTTGAGCTTTGACAGCACATAGAGGGGTTGACCTTCGGGATTCCAAATTTCCAGATCGAAGGGTTTCCCATGCAACTGCAGCACCACACTATTGGCATTCCTAACCATTAGATTCAGTTACTACGTAGGATAGCTAGATCTATAGCATGTTACCATGAAAATCACTAGTTTACTTTTGACATGTTGCATACATTTTGAGGTCAGATGACCAATGTGTCTTGGGCACAAATTTTTGTAAAAACCTATAAATATCTATCTATTTGAATTCAGTGTTTTCCTATGTTTATTGCGTAATCCTATTCAATTATGTGAATGTATCTTTACATGTGTTGCAAATGTTTGTCTATAACATGATTAGCTAAAGAATCAGTCAATGTGTTCAAGTTTCTGGAAATGTGTTGATATTGAATAAAATCAAAGTGTCTTTCCAAAAGTCAAACTCTTAGGAACATACAATACAGTGTTGGATTTCTAATAGTATAAACACTAGTAAGTTGTAATACCACAAGTTGTGAGTCTAACCTTATGATGATGTGGTTAATACCAAATGAAATGGCATCAAAGAGAAGTTCAATCAATGCATTATACTCAGCGATATTGTTTGTCGATCTCCCAATACAAAACCCTTGAAAACTCTCTAACTCATTGTTCGGAGTGAAAATGGCCCACGCTGCATAGGATAGATTCTACGTACTACGACTAGCACCATCAACATACCCAAAAAATGGTTCCAAAAATTTAGACATATGCGATGAAATGTAAATCGGATTACTAACGTTAAGAAAAATCTAAAAAACAAACTAAGACAGTGAATTAAAATCAACATCACATATATATATATACAATTGTAATATTCCAAAATTAGCAAGCAGCTAATTTGGAGTATTATTTTTTTCTCATGTCACTTAAGAGATAAATAAATGGGTAAGGAGGCCCATACATGGCAGAAAAATGAATTAAATCCCTCATAGTGTGAAAAGGGATAGTCATAAGAGCTGGATTTCACACCCTCAAGTGTGAAAGAGGACATTTGCATGAGGACAAGGTCAAGTTTGACCAGGTCAACAGCACTGGGATAGGAGCTGGAGAACACTTAGATAAATAGCGCAGTATGAATGGGAGGAGGTTTCTTTGGTGAAGGAAACCCTAATGAGTGGGACCCATGGTGATAGGGCTTTCACTTGTTTAAAATGAGGGCAAGGCAGCCATTTTTTTTCATGCTATAGATTATTAATTTTATGGTCTATTTAGACTCTATGCATTCACCTGCTATTTAGCAGAGTTGCAGTGCTGCTTAACACAAGGAATTCCTATTTAGGAATTCCTTCTCCTTCCAAGAGAGGCCTCTTGAAGGAGCTTTCTCTTCATTTCTCCACATTCAAGCTTCAGGCCAAGCATCCTCCTTCAGCTATAGCACAGTTTCTGTTTAGAGCTAGGTTGTGTTGCAGGGTGTTGCAATGCAGGTTACTGAACACCACTTCCAGAGATTATATTTTAGAGGAAGGAGATTTCTTTCCTTTGGGTGATCATTTTGGAAGCCCTTGGAGCATATTGCAGAGCTTGGCACTTAGCCAACACATTTTCTTGCACCTACAACGTAGTGTCCCTTAGTGGCTGCGTTATTTTCAGTGAGTATTTGCAGTGAGGATTGCAGTGATTGTCGTAGGGTGAGATATTCAGTGTTAGGATCAGCCTTTCACCTGGAAGATCCATTGGAGGAGGTATATTTATTTGAAGCAGCATATTCAGCCATATCCATCCAGTTCCAGTTCTTGAGTTGCAGCTGCTACTGCAACTACGACATTTCTACAATTTTGCATATTTCAACCAATCCTTCAAGGATTGTCTAAAAATAGTGTTTGGGAGTTTAGATCTTTTCTCCCATCATTGCATCAGCCATATATATGCAAATATATGTTGTTTTTTTATTTCCTGTAGCATTTCTCTATCCATGACTGCGCAATTTTGATCCATAGAAATTCTTCTATGTAGCAGCATTTCACTTTTGACATAAGTATTCATGGGAGGCTTGTTTTCCTTGATCATCTGATGTGTATTACACTTATTTGCTACTGATATATATAATAAAATGGCTTTATGGTTTCCATACATCTTGGTATGATATTATCACTGCTACTCCATGTTTATGTTCATGTATTGCTGGATCTCCAATTTAGGAATACTATAAGATATTCCTAACATTGTAGATTTTCCCTATTTTGAGATATTACAACAACATAATACAAAAAATTACTATGCTCATGATTAAGCATAGTAACGTTTCAGATACAACCCATTTCGGGGCTGCACCAATGGAATTCCATCATAATCCACCATCTCGTAGGCACTTTTAGCAAGAACTCTTTTGACAATATAGGGCCCATGCCATAATGACTCAAAGTTCCCTGTAACTATTACATTAGCTTCCTGATTATAAAGAAGGACCAAGTCACCCTCTATGAAAATGTGAGGCTGGACATGCTTGTCGTATTGCGCCTTTATACGTCTCTTCTACACTTCATTGGCCAATTGGGCTTCACGACGCATTCCATTAAGATGGATGAGGTTCAAAATACGTGCTTATTCATGTAAGGTGTTGGGTAACAAGTCGATTGGAAGTTTAATGATGGTATTTCACAGTGGATTGGAAAGATAGCTTCCAGGCCATACACCAATGAAAAGGGGGTAAATCCGGTTGCATTTCTCACCGAGGTTTGGTACACTCATAAGGCCTAGTATATGATCAAATTCTAGTTTCATTTATGAACTCCTATCATTTGTTGAAGCAATTGTTTAAGAATCTTATTAATAGTGTCAAATTTTCCATTTGATTGTGGATAATAAGGAGTAGAAATATCATGTGACAGTCCTAACTTGGCAGTAAATTAAGTCATCATGTGATTATGAAAATTATTACCATGATCTGTAACTATAGCCTGTGGGACCCCAAACCATGTAATGACACAATTAAAGAAAAAAAATGTAGTTGTTTCTCCTGTATTGTTGAATGTAGGAATCACTTCATCCCCCTTGGTAAAGTAGTCTACTGCGACAATAATATAACCATGCCCCCCATATGAATGAGGGTTACAGGTCATGAATTCAGTGCCCCATTTTTAAAAGGGTCCCACAGAGACAACAGGATGCATTAGCGTTGGCGATTTGTAGATTTTACGATCAAATATCTGGCACGCATGACAACTTCTGACTGCAAGGATGTAGTCGCAAAACATGGTAGGCCAAAATTAACTGGCATGGAGTATCTTCTACATGGTAGCATATCCAGACAAGTGTCCACCACAAGCCCCAGCATGACAATCATTTAAAACCTTTTCAGCCTCCTCATGACTGAGGCACCTTCTTAAACTTGTATCGACACCACAACAATAAAGTGTATCACTCACGATCAGATAATATTTGGCTTGGTATTGAGTATGTTGCTGGTTAGAGCGAGAGGTATCAAGCCGAAAATTTTGGATCTAGAGATAAATGATAAAATTCCCATACCAAGGATCAGAGACTCATCAGAACTAGATGGTTCTGACATAGTAGCAATAGAGACTCATCAAAACTAGAGACTCATCAGAACTAGATGGTTCTGACATAGTAGCAATACTATCAGAGGGAAGGTCATAGAGAAGCTCAACCAAAACTAAAGACTTATTTGACTTGGATTTAATGAATTCCAAATTAAATTGTTGCAAAATGACAATCCATTTTGAATACTTGCCCCATAGAAATTGACGTGATAAGATATAACTCATGGGGTTGCAATCCGAAATGACAATGGTCTTTCGGAACAAGATATATTAGCGAAATCTTTGGACAACTTGAACAAGCTTCCAAGGAAAGATTTTCTACATATGAATACTTCAATTCTATATCATTGAGAGTATGACTCGAATAATAGATTGGATGTTCTATCCCATTTTCTACTTGGACCAATACCATAAATATGGTTGTATTAGCCGTGGTGATATATAAGAAATAATCACTCTAATAATTGGGGGGATACATTAATGATGTCCGGAAAACAATATCCTTGAAAACATCAAAAGAAGCTTGCGCAACTTGGTCCTAATGGAAGGGAATCCCCTTTTTCAAGAGCCGAGTAAATCCTTTAGCCATTTCAGCATAGTTGGGTATGAACCTCCTTAGGAAGTTGGCCTTTCCTTGAAGGATCTGTAACTGAAGTAAATTTGATGGCGCGGAAAAATCAAGAATGGCCTGGACCTTTAATGGGTCTATTCAAATTGCTTCTTTTGAGACAATGAATCCTAGAAAATGACCAGAACCAACACAAAACACACATTTATGTGGATTGAGGCATATTTTGTAGTGTCGATAGCATAAAAATATCACTCTTAAATGTATCGGGTGATCAGTCTGATTTCGTGAATTCACGAGTAAATTTTCTAGAGAGGGTTGAACAATGTGCTTGATGTCATTGAAAGTATAATCTATTGCTCTTTGAAAATTTTCCCCAACATTATTTAAACCAAATGGGAGTTTTTGATAAGCGAATTTGCCCTAGGGACAGATGAATGTTGTCTTTTATTGGTCTTTTCGATGGATATTGATTTAATTATATTCGGAAAATCTATCCATGAACAAAAATATTTCACATCCAGCATAATCGTCAATAATCTAGTCGATAAAGGGAGTAGGATAATTGTCTTTTGGACAAGAAAGATTGACATTTCAATAATCGATGCACACTCTGATGGTTCCTTATTTTCTCATAATAGGAATGATGTTGTAAACCCACTCAGTTAGTAGAACAGGGTAAATGAAACTAGCACGCAAAATTTTTTCAACTTCGGTTTTAATGGTAGTAGCCTCCTTCGGATGAATAGGATGAAGGCGTTGACTTACCGACTTGACATCAGGATACATATTAATAGTGTGTTCAATGATACTAGTATCTATGCCTAGCATTTCCTCATAAGACTAGGCAAATACATCACAGAATTCATGAAAGAGAGAGAGATATGTTTCAAGTTCTAATGGAGAACAAGACACGCCGACATGAATGTTTTCTACAATGCCAGGTTTGGTAAAAATATTGATAGAAATTGTTTCTTCAATATTTTACAAATTTCACTCGGAATCGATTGCATTAATAGGAAAAGAATTTAAAAATAAATTTTTGATTGATGGGTGATATAGTTCACTAAGTTTATTTTATTCATAATTAGGAAGAAGGGAATGATGATGATAATCTTCCCATGGTTCTCCTTCTGACATCATGGTTTGCAAAATATTCTCATCTGTCAAGAAAGTTGAGGAAAAAGGATCAGATGAAGTACCAAAATATAAGGAACGATCAACCCAAACAATCGGCAAAGATGATTTCGGATTTGCCACCCAAACCAGATAGATTAATTTTTATGCCAACTCAACAGGGTTGGGCGGCAGAAACTCATCCAACGTAGCAATTTCAAAATCACCTGTACTCTTCCTTAAGCCAAATAGAGTGGAAGAGATCATGTAGTAGGTATCTATACTTGCGATTTTTTCCAACATCGCAGGCGGCAGTAATGCAAAGATTCCCATGAGAGTGGAATCCTTTAAGATTCCTACACCAATGTTCTGAAGTGTGAGTTGGGGTACATGAACTAAAAAAACACTTCCAATTAACTGGGAACTGGAGGCAAAGAAGGATAGCTGATTGATGACTGTGATAACACCTTTATGTGGAAAGGAAATCATTCTAAAATATGTAGAAACAATTTCAGTCATAACATATACCCATGGCCTTCCAAATAAAATATTGTAGTCAAGGGGTCTGTCAACGACCTCAACTTCAACATTCACTATTTTTCCCCTAGTTCAACATGCATGTTATTGATAATACCGCTAGGCTTATATGTATGTCCATCAAAATCCTTCAATGTCATTGATGATTGAGATAGGAGCGGCGAGACAAGTGACTTCCAACAGTTTAGAGACATAAAGCACATAGATGCTCCCTCATCAATAATAGTATGATGAACAAGGTGATTGAGAACATTTACTTGGATGGATAATGCTGATTTTGCTAGTAATTGTGGCACATAGGCTGTATGATTAAAGACTACAAGATTAGAATCAGTTGAATCAATTCCACCAATTGCCAACAACAAAGCCTATTTCTAGGATAGAAAATTTTGTAGTACCTCAAGCGCTGACATAGTTGAAGGGGATTGAACCAAATCTTCAACTATATTATAATTTTGATCAGCTCTGGCTCGAGGATTAAATGTCGATTTATGAACAACTCCCTTCGGTGGCTTGATTGTCAATTTAGGAACAAAAGGTGGCGGTACTGATTCCGTGGATGGATTCGTGGTCGAGGTAGTAGGCTAATCAGTGGCCTGACTATCGTAATATTTATTAAACATTGACACCAAAACATCTATCAATGGCTTTGTGACAGATAGCATAAGCATTTGGGAACTAGAAGCTGGATCTGAAGCAACCAAATTTGTGTCCGGATTTGGAAACGGATCTGTAACCACAACTGATGCATGTGAAGTCTTAACCATTTTTGAGACTTCAGCGTAGTGAGGAAAATCCCGAAAAAAGTGTTCCTCATTACAAATTATGCATGGATAACGAGGTTTTTGATTTCCAGACAATTGATAAGATGATCTTTCTACAGGGTAGAAGTTTGATTTTTCTTTTATTTCCGTTTTTCCTTACTTCCGGGATGCTTGTCACTTTTTCCTTTGTCAAATGACATGGAATTGATTTAGGAAGAAGGTGCAGGATTATATGTAGTAGTATTATGTGTGCTTGCAATACCGATCATACCATCTCTAGCATGAGAGTCCTTTGATGGAGGAGGAACAGTAAAATTAGATCGAGGTGCATTAGGAATTTTCTCGTAGAATGTGGCAGACTGAGTATAAATTAAGTCTAAATATTAGGCACGAGAAATAACCTACTCTTAAGTGACGACACCACCCTTATCCACATCCTCAGTTATAGATGGTAACAGGGACTTAATGAACCACTCAGTAAGGAGCTGATCAGGAACAAATGTCTTAACCATTCTACGACAGCGATGCCACTCATGAATAGGATCAGAAATGTGAGTAGCATTACTCTATTTAAAATTAGTCAAGATTTCCGTTCCAGTTTCATATCGTATGGGTAACTGGAAGTGATTCAAAAATATAGTAGCTAGGGCTGTGAAATTATCAAAATAAGCTCTAGGTAAGTCAATGTACCATTTTGCAGCCGGACACGTGAGTGAACACTGAAAAATGTGTAGTCAAACAAAGTCATCATTCAGGGAGTTCGATGAACACCACAATGATAAGTCATAACATGATTTGATCGTTCTTCCCCAGGGATTCCATTGAACTTAGGAATATCTGAGGGTAATTTATAAGGTAACACTGGCCACCAAGGAGCATAGTTGATTTGATCATTGGTAAGTTAATTTAAATCTGGTAACTCTAAAGTAGCGACAAAGGGCAATTGACGATTGAGGTCAGGTTGAGCATAGCCAGGGTATGATGGAATTTCTTGGGCAACAAGCCTTTGAGCACCAGCATAAGGAATATTTTGTTGGTAACCCAGATAGGGGTTTTATTGATAAGAAAACTCTTGAGGAGTTTGTTTACCAAAACCTGGATAAGATACTTGTTGAAATGAAGGTTATGGAATTTGCGCCTAAGGCTACTAAGGGGTTTTTCCACCAATGTTATCACCCAAATTAGAATAAATTGGATTCAGTTGAGGATAGGTATAAACTAGTTGTGGCTGCGACATCCCATAATATGGTAATCCATCTTGTGAATAAATGATTCTGGGTAAAGGTGTTTTTTGTAAATTAGTTGGAGTTTGAGGGTCCAATACTTGAGGGTATTGAGTTGAACGACACGCCTGAAACGGTTGTTGTACAATAGTTTGAGTCTCTAACAGGGGTAAATATCTATTAACAAGTGGAATTGATGTGGGTGAAACAGGTTGAACCGATTGATACAAGTGTACAACAGTTTGTGGTTGGATAGGCAGGGTGGGTTGCCATTGATAAACATTCATTTCAACATTAATTTGACCAAAAAATGATGTAGTACTATCAAAGTGGGTGACGATAGGTTTCCCCCCAGCATGAGGAGTATAATAAGACGTTAGGGTCCCGTGATTTGGAAAATTGGCTAACCAAATGACAAGGTAACATCGAACCAGTATTTGGAGTCATAGGACCTAGCCTTCCTAGACTCAAAGAGGGCTCTCTCTATTGTGCGAAGGATGTGAGCTTGTTCGCTTTAGATGATTTTTTTTAGGCTAGTTGTTAAGTGTAGTTTTTTTTGTTTGTTTTTGGTTGGCATAAGATGATCAATTAGGATAAGTGGAATGAGAGAATATCGAATCAATAGGGCTATGGGTTCAGATGAAGTCAATGGTGTCTAAATGATGAAACAGAGTGTATTGCAGGGCCTATTTAGCAAGGTTAATGGATCCTTAGGTGATGATGAGGTGTGATGAACATTAAGTTTGGGAAGAAACTAAGAGGTCTTAGACGTATATAGTCTGAAAGAAATAACTTGTGAGGTAGGGCAAACCATTAATCTCTATGAACAATACTCAAATATATAAACATGTAAGATGAACATTCTGGTGATACATAGAAGCATTAGAACTCCTAACTTTAGAAATTCACCTTCAGCTTTTTGAGAAAACACATAAGATAAAAAAACAACTCAATATATGGAGAGGGAGCTCCTAAAAAACATATATCGAACTATCAGGAACTCTTAAACAAGTTGATGAGCATGAGCAAAGGGCACGATCAAAACAAGGTGTCTTTGCATTAACCTAATCAATCAGTATTCCATAGAAAAGCTTCACAATAAGTTTTTGAAAACTTTAAATAAGCAGGGCATACCATGAATCATATTTATAAGCTAACATACTAATCATTCATGAAACAAAGAACATTTTTTAGTGGGCCTAAGGAGTAGTCAAGGATTCCTTAAGATGAACTAAAAGAAGAAAACATCAAAACTATAGCAAACAGGAGGTTTGAGGTGCTTCCATGAGAATATCTCAACCTATAATTTTATAATCTATATAAAACAAGCATACTGAAACAAAATTAGGACAAGAAAACAATAAAAAGTTATAAAAACATCACCATTCGCAAGCTATGGAATCCTGCAAGCAAGCTTCTCCAACATCAAGCCACACAAGCCATTCATTCACTTCATAAAACCAAATATCTTCTCCAAGCTCATAAACCATGTAATTCTCTATAGCACATCAAGTCCCAAGCCTTTACAATGAATCATCATGGCTTATATAACAAGCAAGGAGGAAGAGAGCTCACTAGAGCATCGAGAAGCCTATTGGCCAAAAACAAATATCCTAACTTGTCCTTGAGGCCCTACAAGGTCCAAGGCACAAAATATCTTCCAAAATATCTTTTCTGGACTAAAATAGCAAAAATATTTACTTTTAGGATCTGACATACATGATGAAACTTTCCTAATGCACATTTTCTCAGTTACACACAGGAACACAACATATTGTCTTAAAAAATTGAAAATTTTTCAGGAGCGCAGCACCAAAAAAGGTCTTTTGCAACAGAGTTTTGGAGGCCTTCCCGATGTCAGAAAAGGCTCCGTGATGGCCCATTGGAAAGATGTGGATGTATAATTTATAAATATACCTTTTTTCTCAATCTAACCTCTGCAAGTTTCCCAAAAAGTGGAAAATTCCAAGGCTTCTAGGAGTGCAGCACCTGTTCACAAAAGAGGGCAAAAAGGTGAAAAATTGAGTGTTTTTGACCCTTTTGGGGGATAAAAACAACTCCAATTGAGATGAAATTTTGTGAACATACTCCTCTCATGATAGGGAATCCAAAAATTTAAGATTCTCCCTCTGACAATGCCCTAGGAAAAAGCGCAGCACAGGGGGTGCTGCGTTCCTAGGCTCAACATTTGCAAAATACAAAAACTTGTTCAATTTTGCTCAAATTTGGTAGGTAGGTGCCTCAAGGGTCCTTAGAGACCTGTAGAGAAACTTGGGCCAAAATACCAAGCCTAGCTTGGAATTTTTCATCATTTGGTGCCGGGCCCTCATTTAGGGAAGTTTTGAGCTTTTGTCTTGCAAAGTGATTTCTCTGTTTATAATGCTCAGTCATTGTTGGAACTGGGTCTTCTAACAAGCTATGAAATTGGTCTATTTTGAGTATTTTTTATTATATTTTGTCTAGCGCAGGGGTTTTTAGGTGGTTCAAAGCCTCGAAAGCATTGTAACGGGTGAAAAGGTAAACTAGGGGTCCAAAAACCATGGGTTGCGGACCATAGGAAAGTCTAGGCTAGATTGTTATAAATAGAGATGCATTTTGTATTGTAAAGGATAAGAAAGGATGAGCTATTGATGCGATCTGTTGTTTAGGCTATCTATTTGGGTTTTGGGGAAAGGAATCCTGCTAGTTGTGTGCGTGGAGATCCAAGTCCAACTGTGTGTGGACCCTGTTTCTGTGTGTGCAGGTTGGGAAGGGAATTGTAAAGAAGGATTGATGAATGAATGAATGTGAAAGATTGTTAGAGAACTGAATCTGTGAGTACTGTTGTGTGAATTACTGATAATTGTTGTATTTTATGTTTTTTTCCTTAAGCTATGAAATATCTGTGTACTGAATTATTGGATCTAGATCTGTTATGTTTTGTTTATGTAAGGTTGTGTTAATGTTATAAAAAGTATATAACTATAGATCTAGTGCACGTGGATGCGAATATAGACTTAAATAACTCTGCACGGAACAAGATAACCTATGAATCATAGGACCTAGCACAACTCTGCTTGCCTTACCCATCCTTTCTCAGGGTGTGGAAACCTGGTTCCATCACCCACCCATACTACTTCGGGTGAGACTTTGACTTGCGCAAGCAGGTCACTGCCGAAAGGGCCAATAGTATAGGGGTTTGTTGGAAAACCTTGCACACTGAACCTGGGTCAGGACCCATCAGGCCAACAAATGGTTCTGTTTCTGGGACCAGAAGAATTTTGAGAGAGGAATCGGGTAATGACAACAGAATACTGGAATCTTGAAAGAAAAGAAATCGAAGACTAGTTCAAAAGACAGATCTAGGAGTTCGCAGTAAAAGAAAATCGTAGTGAAAATTTAATGGCAGAAAGGTGGAAAAATAGGTACGTCCTTACTGAAAGATATGAAATATTATTTGTGACCTTTTTGATTGAACTCCAGGAGTGGCTGGCCAGACTGGTGGAATTCCAGAAGTGCTGGAAGGACGAGCGGGTCACTCAGTGGACCCCAGAATTGCTCGAACAGCTAGAAAAAACTGATAATACTATCACACGCACAGTGGATCACTGGGTGGATAGTGTGCTTGGAGGATTTGTGATGGAATTTTCCATTGATTATTTTGTATCATACTCTGAGGTCGAACAAAAATTATTCAAAATTTTCCAGAGAAAATTTCTAAGGACGTTACCGTTGCTGATCAAAAAACTACTGTGCGAAAAGAGCATTTTGTGTAGTCATACTAACTGAATGACCTCGGATCTAGACGAGGAGCATGACGCGCAATGGTAAATACTATCAAACCAACCTTGAAAGAGGGAGATCCACTTATAATTTGTTGCAAGAACTGGCTGCGCAAGATCCCCCAGCGACACTGCCGCCTAGGCCACACAAAGGTAAGAATTCACCCATACCACCACCTCCCCTGGACAACGATATGGTTGCGCATCTGAAAATTCCTACCTTCAAGGGGGTAGGAGATGAGGATATGGATCAGTTTTGGTTCGTGGCAGACTCCATCTGGACTGCGCAGAATGTGGCGAGTGACACGATAAAGAGGGTGCAGTTGTCTTTAGCCTTCGAAGACAGAGCCCTGGATTGGTATATGAAATACATCACCCAGAACGGGAACGCATCCATTCAAGATATCAAAGATGCTCTGAAGCAACAATTCTGAAAGCCAAAATCTTATTCCCAGCTGGTAGCGGAAGTAAAGGACTTCAAACAAGGTACGTCTAAGTCAATATGGGAGGCTGATCAGCGATTGAAGAAGGTGATCAGGGAAGGAGGGTTCGAATATGATGATAGACAACATATGGAGTGGTTCATCGCTATGTTGTTACCTCACCTACGCATGCCAATGAGTCATCAGACATTTGAGTCATAAGAGAAAGCTGTGGAAGTCACTATGAAAGTAGAAGCTGCACCCTGGGAGGATATGTCAGCAGGGGTACAAAAAATCCAGGAACAACTTGGGGCTATGCATATGGAGATACAGAACCTGTGAAAAGAGTGAGGAAAGGACAGCTGCGCAGATCTCTAGTGCATACGATGCTGGGTGTCTGGCCATATTAAGGATCAATGCGCTCTGTTGACGGATTACATGCAAGCAAGAGGACCTAGTCCGATATGCCAAGGGGCAAGTAGGGAGCCTGTCCTGTTACAACCAGGTTCAAGTGGACCTTTGCTATGGTGTGATGATTTTCGGGTAGCAGGACTACATGATATGAACCATTGCCCTCTGCTAGGTGCATATGTCCCAGAACTAAAGCAACAATGGTGCCAATTCTGCTGATCAGTGGGACATGACGAATAGAACTGTCGTACTTATGACTTAATGATGGATCGTGGGAACTTATATAGGGTACAATTGGACCCTGCGTCACCGAGAATTTCTGTGCACTTCGAAGGATCGCCAACCAGAGGCAAGGGAGGTCAGGGGGGAAGTGCAGGATGAGGATGTGGGTAGCTAATATATTATAACTGTGGAGAGATAGGACACTTTGCCAGAGAATTCCCAAAACCCACCAGGCCATCGTGCAAATATTGTAGGTAGTTGGATCATGAGGTGCAATACTGCCCAATTTTAATAGCCAAGATGCAGGAGAATCAGCCCACCCCGACGCAGAATGTACAAAGAGTTAAAACCGAGCTGAGGCAGGCGGATCCAAGTGTAAAATTTATGACACAGAGTGGGCTCATCACCCAGGGAGCGAAAGAGGGGCTTACCTCTCAGTAAAGAGTACACTTCAAGGAACAAGCACCACTGGCCGCCCTTGCACAGCTGCCAAGGCAACCTCAGATAGAGGAAGGAGTTGAGCCATTTTTAAAATCATGTCTGAAGCTACTATGAAACCCACAGGCTATAGGAAATCTCCAAGCACTACTGAATACCTGTGCAGCTCGGCCCAACTTGATCCCTGAAACCAAGGATGTACACAAAATATACAACTATAAGAAACACACCGGAAGAGAGATGCGACTAACTGCACAGGTCGGTGACTATGAGATGGATCACGTTATCTTAGATCTTGGATCGGATGTGAACGTCCTACCAAAGCAGACATGGCAACGAATGGGAGAGCCAAAATTGGAATGGTCCACCATCCAACTGCGAATGGAAAATCAACAAAATATCATCCCTCTAGGTAGGTTACCAAAATTCATGGTTGACATCGTAGGGGTAAGGGTCCTAGCTGATTTTGAAGTCATATAAATTGTGGAAGACGTGAACCCCTACCCTGCGCTCCTCGGACTAGACTAGGCAATAGATATGGGGGGTGTCATCAATCTCAAGAAGCACAACATGGTATTTGAAAACAAAGGTATGCGTGTCATAGTACCACTAGATCCCGCAGAGGGTGCGCAGTATACAGAGCCAACCTATGAGAAGGAGGAATTAGATCACATTTATAAATTAACTGTGCAGGATGAAGGTCTGGTTAACCCCATGGATGAAGGAATGCTCTGCTGGGAAAAGGACAGTGAATGTTTTTCTGACTCTGATGAGGAGCTGGAAAATTGGCAAGGTCGGTTACACGAGGTCTTGGCACTTCGATGTCTTCAAACCATCAGGAATTTTCGTTGTATCTCTACCACGAAAAGAAACCTACCTTGCCAGGAGGACGCTGATGATAGTCAGAAGCCTGTTGAACCTAAGATTCCCAAGGAATGCAGGCTAGGAGCACTACCACTAACACTACGCGGAGTACCTACGCACGGACCGATACTCTTCACTCAGGGGAAGTATTGGAGTAGGGTGATCCTATGCATAGGGACCCCAGTTGCCAGATGGGCCCCGAGGTCAGTCGACTTACACAGATACTTGATGACATGCAACACTCAAGGGGGTGATCGAACCTTTCCCGGACAGACTTTCCAGGGTATCACTGACCTAGGCATGCGTTGGATTACGGACCTGCCTAAGCCCACGTGTAAGTGGGAGAATTTGCAAACACCTCAAGTATTAAATGGCACGAGGATGCGTGACGCATCCCTACCATGCAGGGATGTCCCAACCAAGGGTGGAGCGCATGGCTCGAAAAGATTGATAGCCAACTGGCAACAAAACCTCACGTCGACCTTAATTCAAGGTACGCGAATGACATCCAGGCATCATCCATGGTCTGAAATTTCGTGGACACGACCTCGGGCACAAAGGATGACCGTCAGCACATCCTGATTTGATAAGAAAAGAACCTTACAAATACAAAAAATAGGTGGCAAATCATCAATGCATCCATTTATGGTAAGAACGATCTGAATGATCGGTGGTACGTACCACGAACGAGCTACTTCACCATTAAATAGCTTTAGACGGTGTGCGGATGGATGGAAGATTTCACACCTGGCTATTTATTTGCCCTACAACATGCCCCTGCTATCTGCGTACTGGTTTTTTGCGCTCTTTCTCTGGAATGCTCGTTTTCTTGTTGCTAAGATGGACGCTGACCCACTACAGGACCCATTCTTAGGCTTCTTAGTAACTGGAGATATCGTATTAAGAAAGTCTAGGAATGTTGAGTGCAGTCACAGGGGTGAGCGCCGGCTCCCGGCAAAAATGAGTATCTGCGAGCCATGCACAGGAGGACCGCTACGATACAGGGACATGCTGCAACTTCTCCGCAACTTTAGAGCACTTCCCAGCAGAAGAAATGTGTGCTCACTCCCTCACATTGCCCTAGTCAACACCCTTGATCCAGCTACTGGGGACATCCAAATAGATTTAGCGCAACTATCTCACATATAACTACGAGGATTGTACACCAGAGTGTTGCATGAAGTTCGCCACTGTGATTGGGCCATGCAACAGCAGTATGAAATACCACCAAAAGTACGGGACTAGCGGATTGCAGTGGTTACAGACACAACACGAATTATTCAGGAGCAACTGACGCAGGGCACACAATTGGTCAAAATAGCTACACAACTATGGATGACAGTGTGGCACCATTCCATGCTTCAGCATATCCAGACGGAACTATAGTAGGTAGAAGCTGCTATGGACCAAGTCAGAGCCTCCTCACCCTCCACTGTTTCCACATAGTGTCCAGCCATCTTGGACAGGATTGAGAGCCTTCGCCACAAGAAGCATGTCATTCGAAAACAGTTGAAACCATGGGCCAACACCGCACTCCAGCTCTCCGAAGACGCTCAGTCTGCCATTGCGCACCTCCACCAGCTGTTAGAATGGGTTACCGTGGCTCCAGATGGCCCTACCCCCTGACACTAGTCAACATTGCGCAATGAGCTGCGGCCCAGAGCAAGGAAGTGCTCCCACCACTCCTCCACACTCTGGCTACCTTGTGCACGCACATTGAAGCCGCACCATTGCAATGACTCAGGACGAGTCACAAGATTGTGTTGGGGGACTGTTGGAATGGGGTCTCCTAACAAGCTATGAAACTGGTCCATTTTGAATATTTTTGATTATATTTAGTCTAGCGCAGGGATTTTTGGGTGGGTCAAAGCCCCGAAAGCATTGTAACTGGTGAAATGGTAAACTAGGGGTCCGAAAACCATGGGTTACGGACCATAGGAAAGTCTAGGCTAGATTGTTATAAATAGAGATGCATTTTGTATTGTAAAGGATAATAAATGATGAGCTATTGATGCGATCTGTTGTTTAAGCTATCTGTTTGGGTTTTGGGGAAAGGACTCCTGTTGGCTGTGTGCATGGAGATCCAAGTCCAACTGTGTGCAGACCCTCCTATTGTGTGCGCAGGTTGGGAAGGGAATTGTAAGGAAGAATTGATGAATGAATGAATGCAAAAGATTGTTAGAGAACTGAATCTGTGACTATTGTTGTGTGAATTACTGATAATTGTTGTATTGTATGTTTTTATCCTTAAGCTACGAAAGATATGTGTACTGCATTCTTGGATCTAGATCTGTTATGTTCTGTTTATGTAATGCTGTGTTAATGTTATAAAAAGTATATAACTATAGATATAGTGCACGTGGAAACAAATAGAGACTTAATTAACTCTACATAGAACAAGATAACCTGCAAATCACAGGACCTAGCACAACTCTGCTTGCCTTACCCATCCTTTCCCAGGGTGCGAAAACCTGGTTCCAGCACCCACCCATACTACTTTGGGTGAGACTTTGACCTGCGCAAGAAGGTCACTGCCAAAATGGCCAGTAGTATAGGGTTTTGTTGGCAAACCTTGCACATCAAACCTGGGTCAGGACCCCTCAAGCCAATAATCATCCTTCTTTGTAAGCTCAAGCCTTTATTGGCCTTCTCTATTTTGGTCTCTAAATGTATATTAGCCCTTCAAGCCATGATTCTCTGTTATGCTCAATTTCCATGGCAAGGATTTTGGTGAGGGGAAATTGTTGTTCTTGGGCTGATTCTTCCTCTCTTTATTTTTCCAATGCTTTCCTAAGACCCATAGTCTTAGGTATCTTTCTAGCTTGCCCCTCTTCATCACTATTTTCCTCATAAGAGTCCATGTATTCCTCCAACTGCACTTGTGATCTTTGAGCCTCCTTCCTATATTTGAGCGCCCTTGCTTCATATATGGCCGGTTGGCCACTCATTTTTTTGTTCTGCATTTGTAGGAAGTGAATGAGATCCTTTGATCTTTCTAGCTTAGCCTCCAAGTCTTTAATCTATGCATTCCAGTCTTGTAGAAGAGAATTGACTATCCTTGTCTCATTTTCCTCATCATTGTCTATGTGAATGAGTTCAAATTCTCTTTCTTCCTCATGATTGTCTTCCTCATTCTTTAATTGTTTTTTACCTTTGTCCTTCATTTCAGTTGAGGAGGAGTGCATGGCCCCTTGCCTTTTGGAGGCAACAAACACATGCCTCATTCCTCTTTGATAGGTGATGGTGAAAAGTTCCATAGGTTTTACTTGCAAAGTTTGATCACTAATGATCTTAGGACTATTTTCTTCTTCATGGATGATTTCTATGTGAGTATCCTTCTTACCTTGCTCTTCGCTATCTTTTTGATAAGCATCCTCAACCTCTTTCAAGCTTTCCTTGCTGCCAAGACCTTCAAGACTACCATGCTTTGTTTTTGCACTGTTAGAGTCGCCTATGTTGGTCATTTATTTACTTTCATGACTGTCCTACTTTTGATCCTTTGGTCCACTGTCTTCACTGTCAATATCATTCTTTATATCACTGTTAGCACTGTTTGTAGGGTCACTACTTTGGGCACCTTCATTGGTCTTCCCATTACTGTGGGAGTCATTTCTTTCTTCACTAAATGAGTTCCTTTGACTGATTTCTTCTTCATTTCCCTGCTTGTTTTCTTCATTACTTGGCCCTTTTTCATCATTTCCTTGCCTATTGAAAACAACTTTAAACCTTATTTCTTGGCTGCCTGTGCCATTCTTGCTTTCTCCATTTCTTTAATATGTCTCCACTCCACTGTATGTGTTTGTACCCTTAGTGTCATTTTCTTCACTTCAAGACCCACTGTTTTGACTTCTTTTCTCATCACTTGCATTACTATTTTTACCTTTTTTTTCTTCTTCATCCACATACTCATCCTTGTTACTACCTTCACTTTTCTCTTCTTGGCCATCTCCCTCTTTGACATCTTCTTGTTCTTCACTTATTTCTTCATCTTCATCATTCTTTCCATAATTTTTTTCTTCATGATCATCACTCTCTCCCTTACTATTTTATTCATGATCACCACGGCTTTCTTCATGATCATCACTGCTTTCTTCATGTTCAGATTTCTCAAGGGAAATCAAATGAGGAGGATCTGTTTGAGGGAATGATTCAAGTGAAGAAGATGAACCAAGGTCAGGGGAGGGTGATGGAGGTGTGTGAGGAGGATTTTGAGAAGATGATGGAATACTTTGTGGAGGGATGGGCTGTGGAGTTGTGAAATTATCATGGGTGATAAAAACCTCCCAGGGAATGCCTTGTTGTTCTATTTGGTATGAGACAATTACTTTGATGAGGGAATAATGAAAGAGGCTTGACATTTGTTGGTATGGAGTCCTCTTTTGCATGATGGAAGACATTTTCTCAATACTTTTGCAAAGGTAGTAGGGCATGTGTAGTAGCTTGGTCCTAGTGAAATGCATGAGGAGTCTAATATGATAGGAATCGACTCAAGAGAACCTACCCTCACAGGTGAAGTACTTCATGATAATCTTCATGAGGAGGGCATATCTGTCCAATAGATGAGAAAAAGGGAAAATGGTTTTACAGCCAACTTGACAACTAGGTTTTAAGAATGGATGATAATGGCTTAAGTCAATATGCTTCTGTTTAAACCACCTTTCTCCTATGCAAGGCATTCTAGCGGCCTTAGAGGTGGCACTGGTGGTCAATTCAAATCTTACCCCTGCTAGATGTACTTTATGCCTGTAAAGTCTTAAGGCAAATAACTTGGTCAATTGAGAGTGGCTTTTTATCTCTTGCAATTTGTTACAGAACTCATAGCACCCTAACTCTTGGAAACAGGAAAAAATAGAAGGGTAGGCTATCTGTTCTTCAATGCTTATAGGTTCAAACCTATTTGGCTTCCCTCCCTTCTTCTACTTCTTTCTTGGTCTTTGATTTGCCTCATTTAGGTCAACACTCCCTTCTTTGGACATTGTGTCTTTCTTCACCCCTTCCTCAAAATCTTAAAATAGAAATGATATTTGCTAGTGAAATAATGTGTAAAGAGGGTTAAGGAGATGTTGAGTTTTGTAACAAGGTTAGAAGACTAGTAGAGAGTAGGTTAGGTTTTCTTTACAAGTTTTCTTCATGCTTCCCTTGACACAAGTTTTGAATTTTCTTGGCGCCCTTAACCTTTATAAAATCATGAAGATGCGATAACAATAAAAATACATTTTTAAAATGTCCCTCTCAGCAAAAAAAATGCTTTTTTAAGGCTTGTGGGTGAGTCAGGTGATGTTGACTATCTTTTTTTTCAGTGTTGCGCTTTTGTGGCAGGAGCGCAGCGTCTGGGCAGAGGGGTGAAAACCCATGTCAGGAGCGCAACACCTAGGCGCTTGGGTGGCTCAGGTCACTGAACGCAGAGTCGTGCAGTGTTTGGACAGTGGCCAGATCGCAACACCATGGGCAGCTCTACACGTGGCATCGGGCGGAGAAACATATGGCAGGAGCGCAGAACCCATGGGCAAAGTTGTACGAAGCTTGGGCCATCACTCTACATGTCAGGTAAAGCTAAAAGAGTGTAGAGCCCACCTACAGGTGCACAACACTCAAAATAAAATTACACTAGAAGCCGCTACATGGGCACAACACCCTTTTACAAGAGCGTAACACCCTATATTTTTTGCCCGAGGATTCCGAAAGAAAATTGGAAACCTCACAATGTTTTGAAAATGATCGAATGAGCGGGTGAATGTTATGTTGTGATTTTTTATATCTCCTTTTCGAAAGAATTAATATTAAAACCCACATCTCTAAGGATCCCTTTGGACCCTTTTTTATTTTTTCACCTTTTCCATTTTTCCAATGCATTTTTAAGCTAATTCTAAATGTCCTTTACAGCCCTTTTTAACCACTATCTCTTTTTGCACTTGGAGAGTTCGTTAGATCCAAAATTATCCCTTCTTGTCAAAATCATTTTTTAGAGGGGTTTTAAATCATGTTTTTCCTCCTTTAGACATTGTGAACATGCCTTTTACATGATGCTTTGTTAGAAAACATATTATTTAGCTGATGATTTGTCTCCTTGAGTAAAGTCACATTCAATACCCTATATCTGTCTCCTTAGATATTTTTACAAACTCTGATCTTACCCTTTAATTAATTGGGATTGATTCTTGTTTTCCAAACTTAGAAGATAGTTGGAAAACTGTTGAAACCATCTGCTATTGATGAAGGAGGTTTATTTGCCTCTTATTATGACCATTTTGTTCATTTTCCCAACTTTTGAGCCTTTAGGGATGTTCATAAAAGCAAACAAGGCTACCTTCAAAGTCCTCAAAGAAAACATTCATTTAAACTCTTTACTTATGCCTAAAAAGTCTCCAATAATTATTTGGAGGTTTGGAGAAATTATTTAGCTTTTGTTACCCAAGTATTTTTCCACTGTTTGGTCAAATTATTCATATATTTATATTCCTAATAAACATGGACCTACTAATTTTCTCATTGTTATGAATGGGCTTCTTGTGTTGATCCTCCTTTTTACCTCTTCTCACCTTAGGTTCTTATTTGATAGCTTGTTGGTCTCTTTTGTAGGGATGTAGGCAAAGGGCAGTTGTCCCTATACCAACTTAATGCTTGAGGCCAAGAATCCTTTGAATGATCTCTTTGACAGTTTGAGCAATACTGCTTATGTGCCACTGACTTTTTGAGATTTTCACAGACCTTTTGATGGATAGTAATTTACTATACTTATCATGAGATCATGATCTTTCCTGTAGATTTCAGCGTGTTCTACCTATTTACCAACTTCTGGATGTCTTCCTTAGCTCTTTAGGTCTCCTTCTATGCCTCTGTTCTACTATTGACCAATTACCAAGCATTCAAGCAGAAGTGCTTGGACATGGTATATTGTTCTTCTACAGGCTTACTGTAGGATCAAGAGGATTCTTTTGGAGCCCCTTGATGTACTTGGGACAATGATAAGCATTATTTTTTTTCCTCTTGACTTTACCTTTGAATAACTGTGGAAATGGTGAAATTAGAACCATGATAGTGCATAACCTAGGTGAACCTATTTGACTCATTTGTAATGACCTTGGAATAGATTTTTGACTGAAAGGTTTGAATCAGGGTTTTTGATGAGGAGAAAGGGTTTGGACACTCTACTATGCACCGCCATATTAGACAGCTAGAAAACTTTGTTTTACTTCAAAGAGCTTTCAGACAGGGAGTTTTGACAACACCATTGCTTGAGGCACTTGGTGAGCAAGGAGAAAAGTTTGGTTTACTTGGCGAAACAAGGTGTGAAAGTAGAGGGCTTAGGTAGATAGAGACAGAGTGTTATAGGCACGGATGGAAAACATAGTGAGAGTGAGGCACAATTGGTCTTGTCTGGGTGATAGATTGGCCATGCTTTGACAAGGAGGTGAGATAATGAAAAAAAAATTATTTGAGGAGATTTCTAGAACTCACATGATTCTTGAATTCTATTTCTAAAAATATTGGACAAAGAATTTAGTCATCTAAAACAGGTGAAAATTACTGATGACTAACAGTGGCTCCACTTGGGGAGGGCAGCTCCTTTTCAGGAGGAGTCCAGAATTTCATATCTCTTGGTTTATGAAGACCAGTGCCTCATCCATTGGGCGGTTTTTCTCTTTCTTTTGCTGCTGCTTTCCCTAAAGTAGTGATTTTGAAAATCTGAAAGCATGATTAGCTCAACTTCACTTTTACCTACCCAACCTACTTGCCTAACATTTTTTATTCCTTGGGTGCACTTGAACTAGAAAACCTTTTGACATTTTTATTTTTGAAAGTGAAATAAAACTATCCACTTCTACACTTATCTCTTCCAGGAGTTTAGATTAGACTATTGAACTCCTTTGATTTTCTATCTATTCTACTCAACTGTCAAGGTTAAACTGTTTGACAGGATTTATTCAATAAGCTAAAAACAATAAATTGAAAACATGACTAAATCAGGATTAGACAATCTTATTTATCATGGGTTTGTGGCATAAAAACAAGCTGGACATAAATGTTATTTTGTACAAAATAAGACTTAGAAAAATCAGGGCATAAGAGACATAGTTTGCTATTCATCCCTATTTTTCTCCTTGGTTCTGTTTTGAGCATGTGGAACCAGTATCTTTCTTTCCTAATCTATTTTCTTCGATAAGTCAAGCTTCAAGGTTTTGACCAGCATTCTTTTCACTAACTTATCAACAATAAATTTAAAACATGTTCAGCCACGATTAGGCTAGATAGTTGAACAAGACATTCTTTTTGCACCAGTAGTGGCATTTAGGCTCACTCGCTTTCAGTATCACTATTTTTTAGGTATGGGGTTGTACCTTTTCTTTTAGAATCTGCCCTTTTTTCTGTTTTTTCTATGTTTTTGTGTTTTCTTTCTTTTTGAATTTTTTCTTCAAACCATGGTATGTACAATGAGTAAAAATTAAAGCTAGTAATCTTTGCAGCAGTGGTACTTGAGCATCCTATCTTCAAAAGGAACTCCTAACACTTTTTTTCCATTCAGTTTTGTGGAGTAAAGATGATAGTTATCTTCATTTGCAAACATGGTGTAATGATTTTTCCTAGATTTTTCAAACAACTCATGTTCTCCTTGATGCTTCTCCTTTGACTCTTGATTTCCATACCTGTTTCTGTTACAGATTTTATCTAGGTAAAAAAGGTACTCTTTATCATTTTTAAAACAAATGATGATGTCATCAAGGTATACCATACTAAAGAAATTGAAAACTGGAAACATAGTTCTTCGGAAGGTGTCTCCAATGTATTTCAACCCAGGAGGTATTTGTTCAAATATGCAACTGTCCCATGGAAATTTGAAAAAATCTTTGAGCTGATTAATCTGAAGTGGTATCATCTGATGGTAACCTGAAAAACTATCATGCAATGAGATTTGGTTAGAAAACCCCACCCTTTATAAAGTATGATCTTTTTTCTAAAAATATATTTGTTCTTTTGGAAGGGTTGCTCCTGGTACCTAAAATATATACAAATCCTATGTCCTTTTGCCTTCTTTCTTAGTGAACTCAACTGCTCAAAGTTTTTCTGATTTTTTTTGAAAGGAAGGCTTTTTAGACCAATGCTTGTGTTACAAGGTTTTAAACTAGCCTGCCTACACACATAAGTATTCTAAAATTTTTTGCACAATCTTGTATTCCTTTGTTTTGTGTGTAGCGACAAAATTTTAGAAAACTTAATTATTTCAAGCTCCTTAAGTTTATCCATGCTATCCTCCTCTATATCAGCTTCAGCAAAAATTTCTTTGGGATTTGTAGAAATATTTGTGAAAATTGGTAACTGTTCTGAAAGGGAAAATTTCTTGGATGATGAAGTATGTAGGTAAGGTAGAAACATCAGACTGTCTTGTTCCAGATTCCCAAAGATTTGTGTTTTGTGGGGGTGTTTTATTTTTTTCGGATGAGCAGAAAGAAGAGGTTGTGTTCTTGTGATTTGTTTTTCTTTTGAGCAACATGTTCCCTTTTCTAAACTGAATTTTTGTTTTTGACATTTCATTTGCAATTTGCAGGAAATCAATTTTAGTTTTATTGTCTTGTGGTGTTTCAGGATCATGATAGTTTTGACTGTCGAACTCATCATAGAGGAAGTGATCTATTTGTTGTAATGTGCCTATATCTTCACAATCTTCATTTACTTTTTCATTAAGGTCATTTTCATTATACAAGACGAATGAGTCCAAGTCTGAATGAATGGAATAGATAGGGGTGTTATTGGGTCTATCTAGACTACTTACCATATACTTCATGTGAGATTCCCATTAGAGTCTTCTTGTTTGGTTAAAAATCAGGATGGTATCATAAGACATGTCAAGTTGGAGGTTTCCCAGAATTTTAGCTCCCCAAGATTGGGACAAAAGCATGCCATATTTTGGGGGAATGTCAGCCACAACTATATCCATGACTAGGCTCATAGCAAGGATTTGTGCCAGATTGACACATAAGTCCTTGATCAGGCCCAAGAATTTAAGTCTACTTGAATCGAAGGAATATAGATCTTTGTAGGGCCTGGTTATTTCTAGGCCCAATCTTTCCATCACTACCTTCAGCATGAGGTTGTGAGAGGCACCAAATTCTAGCATGGAATTATGTATAATTTTGTCGTGTATGTTTAGGATAACATAGAATGGGGGAATGGTTCCTTCCTGGTCTTTTCCATCTACTTCGGGTCGGAACAACAACTCTGGTTTATCATCTGTCAAATTCAGAGTGTTGGTATCATTTCCTATATTCAAGACTTTCGAGACTTGGGAGCGGTACAAATCCTAAGTTACCAGTTCCATGAGAGGGATGGTTATTTTCATTTTAGCAATCTCTCCTTCAAAACTAAAAGGTACTTGAGTTTTAGACATATTTACATCAGTTTTATCAGCCATAAATTTCTCCACATTTTTAATTTGCTGACTTTGATTCAGGGCTTTGTTAATTAGAGTTTTCTCAGGGCCACTAGCAGAGGTGCTAGGATAGCTTGTGCCAATACTTGATTTGTTGATTTTATATGTGTTAGGATCAGCTTTCTTAGCCATGGTATTGTTATTGTCTGTCGTTATTTTAATAATTTTTTTGGGAGTTTTCTTAACGACAGTGTCTGAGTTGTTTTTCCTGGAGTTGTCTTGGTTTTTCTTACTCCTAGATCATATTGCCTATGGACTTCCATTATGGCATTTTTGATTCCCAATTTGTGATCTTCGGAATCTTCATAGCTTGTTTCATCTTGGTTTGAGGAGAAAAAATATTTTTCTTCTTCTATGAGAAAAACCTCACCCTCACTATCAGAGCCTATTAATTTTAGATGATTCTCATCTGGTTGTTTAATGTATCTTTCCCCTTCGCCAACATAGTTATCTTGGAAGGGTGGCCTGATTTGTTGATCATTTTCCCTTGGTTTGTTTTGGGGCAGGTCTCTTCTAAAGTTTTGATTCCAGTTTGTGTTTTGGGGATTTGTTTGGTTGTCCCTAGGGGGTGTTCTTTCATTTATGCTTATTCTTTCCATATTTCTTTCCATGGTCCTAATAAGGTTTTCCATCTTGGAATCAGATGAGGAGGTGGAGGGCATGGTTTCATCTTTGTATGTTGCCCTTTTTTCTGATCTTAGCCTAGCTCTTTTTTCAATTAAGTTGGCCTCTACACTTATAGCTCCTTTTTTCATGTCTTCTAGAGTTAGGGGCTCTCTTTATCTTAGTTGATAGGCCATGTTAGGGTCAAAACCCACTGGGAATTTAGCGAAGAATAGGCCTAATGGGGGTTTCATGTTCAGCAGTAGCATGTTGTAAACACTATTGAACCTAGTGCAATAGTCTTGGACACTTTCCCCCATGTTTCTTTTGAGGTTGCTATATTTCGAGAGGATTTTTCTTCATTTCCCATTTGTTTATGAAATTTTGGTAAAGGGAAGGGATATCATGTATACCATTGGGATTTAGGCTTTTGAACCATTTATTAGCTTCTCCTCCTAGGCTTTGGGTGAACATTCTCATTTTCATGGTTTCCTCTTCTAATTCCATGTAGTCAAAAGCATCATTCATTCTATCTACATGCTGTAGGGTAGTACTGGATTCAACCCCGGTGAAGTGTGGGATTTTGGATTGGTAATCATTTGGAAAAGGTACCAAAGGTTGTGGTAATACAAGGGTGCATACCATGCTGCCATGGTGGGAGCTAATGGTGGATTTAAAGGCAGAGGATTTGTGCTATGAGATGGAGTGGTTTGCACAGTGGTGATGTGAATGGGTGTGGCAGATGTTCTTGGACCAGTAAACTGATTCTGAGCAAACTTGGGGTGAAAAGAGCCGAAGTGATGGAGAAGTTGTAGATCAGGTGGTGTGGAAGGCGAAGCTTCTCTACTAGGACTCTGCTACAAGTCTATGGGCTCAAGACCGGTGTGGTCGATTTTACTTTGTGACTTAGTTTTGAAAAGGTTTCTAGTATAGTGCAAGTCAAATTTGGGGTCTTGCAATGCTGTAAGATGTTCAGGTATAGAGCTTGCTCTATGAATGGTCTTATAAGTAGCTAAATTTCCAGTTTCAGAAGTTTGCCACAAAATCCTTTCTGGGTCATCAACTATAGTAGGAGGGTTTGGGTCCGGATGAGATCTGGTATTGATTCTTCACAGAGCCAGTTTTAAAATTCAAAATTTAGAGAGGCTGGAAGTTTATGACTACTTTGAGAATGCTAACCTCTCTAAGCGCTATCAAACTCGCACTGTGTGTGACTAAGGTTCTATATTTCCTAAGGGTTTTTTTATGCAGTCCTACAGGAGTCTATATATACTTTAGAAAAATTTAGAAGGCCTACTGGAGGCTAGTGGAGTCACCAGGTGGATATTTTTGGTTGTTATCAAGATATGTTGTATATGGTCAACCACCAATATTGACAAAAAACCAATCTAGAAATGTTTTGGGGTTTTCTGAGTTTTCTATATGCAACCCTTAAGGTTTGTAAGAGTGTCCTATAGCTGAGTCATCATTTTGCTAGGATGGTGAAAAAGCTAGATTCTACTCTTAGGCTATCAGTTAAGTTTTATATGATTTGACTAAGATTTGAGAGTTCCTGAGGGATACATAGGATGTTTTTGACACAAATTCCCACCGTGATCACCATTATGTAAGTGAGCAGTGGGATAAATACACAAGATATTTTTCTTAAGGGCTTCTAAAAGGTTTAGGGATGTCTAAGTTTGTTTCTTACTCAGAGTACCACCGTGATCGCCATTATGTTAGTGAGTGGTGGGATAAATCCACAAGATAGTTTTCTTAAGGGCTGCTGAAATGTTTAGGGAAGTCTAAGTTTGTTTCTTACTCAGAGTCCCACCGTGATCGCCATTATGTTAGGGTCACGTGATTTGGTAGATTGGCTAACCAAATGATAGGGTAACATCAGACCAATATTTGGAGTCCTAGGATCTAGCCTTCCTAGACTCCGAGAGGTCTCTCTCTATTGTGCGAAGGATGTAAACTTGTTTGCTTTAAATGATTGTTTTTAGGCTAGAAAACATCAAAACTATAGCAAACAGGAGGTTTGAGGTGCTTCCATGAGCATATCTCAACCTATAATTTTATGATCTATAGAAAAAAACCAGACTGGAACAAAATGAGGACAAGAAAACACTAACAAGTTAGAAAAACATCACCATTCGCCAAGCTATGGAATCCTGCAAGCAAGCTTCTCCAATATCAAGCCACACAAGCCATTCATTCACTTCATAAAACCAAATATCTTCTCCAAGCTAATAAACCATGTATTTCTCTATAACACATCAAGTCCGAACCCTTTACAATGAATCCTCATGGCATATATAACAAGCAAGGAGGAAGCGAGCTCACTAGAGCATCTAGAAGCCTATTAGCCAAAAACAAATATCCTAACTTGTCCTTGAGACCCTATAAGGTCCAAGGCACAAAATATCTTCCAAAGTATCTTTTCCAGACTAAAATAGAAAAAATATTGACTTTTAGGCTCTGATATACATGATGAAACTTTCCTAACGCACATTTGCTTAGTTACACATAGGAACGCAGCATATTGTCTTAAAAACTTGAAAATTATCCACGAGCGCAGCACCAAGAAAGGTCCTTTTGCAACAGAGTTTTGGAGGCATTCCCGATGTCGGAAAAGGCTCCGTGATGGCCCGTTGAAAATCTGTGGATGTATAATTTCCAAATATACCATTTTTTCCTCAATATGACCTCTGCAAGTTGCCCAAAAATTGGAAAAATCCAAGGCTTCTAGGAGCGTAGCACCTGTTCAGAAAAGAGGGCAGAAAGGTGAAAAATTGAGTGTTTTTGATCCTTTTTGGGGATCAAAACAACTCCAATTGAGCTGAAATTTTGTGAGCATACTCCTCTCATGATGGGGAATCCAAAATGTAAGCTTTTCCCTCTGAATATGCCCTAGGAAAAAGTGCATCACAGGGGGTGCTGCGTTCCTAGGCTCAAAATTTGCAAAAAACAAAAACTTGTTCAATTTTTCTCAAATTTGGTAGGTAGGTGCCTCAAGGGTCCTTAGAGACCTGAAGAGAAAATTGGGCCAAAATACCAATCTTAGCTTGGTATTTTTCATCATTTGGTATCGGGCCCTCATTTTGGGCAGTTTTGAGCTTTTGTCTTGCAAAGTGATTTCTCCGTTTATGATGCTCATTCATCCTCCTTTGTAAGCTCAAGTCTTTGTTGGCCTTCTCTAGTTTGGCCTCTAAATTTATATTGGACCTTTCAAGCCATGATTCTTTGCTACGCTCAATTCCATGGCAAGGAGTTTGGTGAGGGGAAATTGTTGTGCTTGGGCTGATTCTTCCTCTCTCTTTTTTTCCAATGCTTTCCTAAGACCCATAGTCTTAGGTCTCTTTCTAGCTTGCCCCTCTTCATCATTATTTTCCTCATAAGTGACCATGTATTCCTCCAACTGCACTTGTGATATTTGAGCCTCTTTCCTATATTTTAGCATCCTTGCTTCATAGATGGCCATCTGGCCACTCATTTGTTTCTTCTGCATTTTTAGGAAGTGAATGAGATCCTTTGATATTTCTAGCTCAGCCTCCAAGTCTTTAATCTATGCATTCCAGTCTTGTAGAAGAGAATTGACTATCCTTGTCTCATTTTCCTCATCATTGTCTATGTGAATGAGTTCAAATTCTCTTTCTTCCTCATGATTGTCTTCCTCCTTCTTTAATTGTTGTTTACCTTTGTCCTTCATTTGAGTTGAGGAGGAGTGCATGGCCCCATTCCTTTTGGAGGTAGCAAACACATGCCTCCTTCCTCTTTGATAGGTGATGGTGAAAGGTGCCATAGGTTTTACTTGCAAAGTTTGATCACTAATGATCTTAGGACTCTTTTCTTCTTCATGGATGCTTTTTGTGTGAGTATCCTTCTTACCTTGCTCTTGTCTATCCTTTTGATAAGCATCCTCAACCTCTTTCAAGCTTTCCTTGCTGCCAATACCTTCAAGACTGCCATGCTCTATTTCTGCACTGTTAGAGGCACCTATGTTGGTCATTTCTTTACTTTCATTATTGTACTCATTTTGATCCTTTGGTCCATTGTCTTCACTGTCAATATCATTCTTTATATCACTGTTAGCATTGTTTGTAGGGTCACTACTTTGGGCACCTTCATTGGTCTTCCCATCACTGTGGGAGTCATTTCTTTCTTCATTAAATGAGTTCCTTTAACTGATTTCTTCTTCATTTCCTAGCTTATTTTCTTCATTACTTGGCCCTTTGTCATCATTTCATTTCCTATTGAAAACAAATTTAAACCATGTTTCTTGGCTACCTGTGCCATTCTTGTCACTGTCATTCTTGCTTTCTCCATTGCTTTCATATGTCTCCTCTCCATTGTATGCATTTGTACCCTCAGTGTCATTTTATTCACTTTCAGACCCACTGTTTTCACTTCTTCTCTCATCACTTGCATTACTATTTTTACCCTTGTTTTCTTCTTCATCCACATACTCATCCTTGTTACTGCCTTCACTGTTCTCTTCTTGGCCATCTCCCTCTTTGACATCTTCTTCTTCTTCACTTATTTCTTCATATTCATCATTCTTTCCATCACTGTTTTCTTTATGATCATCACTCTCTCCCTTACTGTTTTCTTCATGATCACCATTGCTTTCTTCATGATCATCACTTCTTTCTTCATGATCATCACTGCTTTCTTCATGTTCAGATTTCTCAGGGGAAATAAAATGAGGGGGGTCAGTTTGAGGGAATGATTCAAGTGAAGAAGATGAACCAAGGTCAAGGGAGGGTGATGGAGGTGTGTGAGGAGGATTTTGAGAATATTATGGCATACTTTGCGGAGGGATGGGCTGTGAAGTTTTGAAATCATCATGGGTGATAAAAACCTCCCAGGGAATGCCTTGTTGTTCTAGTTGGTATGAGACAATTACTTTGATGAGGGAATGATGAAAGAGGCTTGACATTTGTTGGGATGGAGACCTCTTTTTCATGATGGAAGACATTTTATCAATACTTTTACAAAGGTATTAGGGCATGTGTAGTAGCTTGGTCCTAGTGAAATGCATGAGGATTCTAATATGATAGGAATAGACTCTGGAGAACCTCCCTCACAGGTGAAGTACTTCATGATAATCTTCATGAGGAGGGCATATCTGTCCAATAGATGAGAAAAAGGGAAAATTGTTTTACAGCCAGCTTGACAACTAGGTTTTAAGAATGGATGATAATGGCTTAAGTCAAGATGCTTCTGTTTAAACCACCTTTCTCCTATGCAAGGCATTCTAGTGGCCTTAGAGATGGCACTGGTGGTAAACTCAAATCTTACCCCTGTTAGATGCACTTTATGCCTGTGAATTTTTAAGGCAAATAACTTGGTCAAATGAGAGTGGCTTTTGATCTCTTGCACTTTGTTACAGAAATAATAGCACTCTAACTCTTGGAAACATGAAAGAATAGAAGGGGAGGCTATTAGTTCTTCAGTGATTATAGGTTCAAAACTATTTGGCTTCCCTCCCTTCCTCTGCTGCTTTCTTGGTCTTTGATTTGCCTCATTTAGTTCAACACTCCCTTCTCCGGACATTGTGTCTTTCTTCACCCCTTCCTCAAAATCTTAAAATAGAAATGATATTTTCTAGTTAAATAACGTGTAAAGAGTGTTAAGGATATACTGAGTTTTGTAACAAGGTTAGAAGACTAGTAGAGAGTAGGATAGGTTTTCTTTACAATTTTTCTTCATGCTGCCCTTGAAAAAAGTTTTGAATTTTCTTGGCACCCTTAACCTTTATAAAATCATGAAGAGGTGATAACAGTCAAAATACCTTTTTAAAATTTCCTTCTCAGCAAAGAAAATTCTTTTTTAAGGCTTTTGGGTGAGTTAGGAGATGCTAACTATATTTTTTTGCAGTGCTGCGCTTTTGTGGCAAGAGCATAGCGTCTGGGCAGAGGGGTGAAAGCACGTCGTAGGAGCGCAACACCTGGGTGCCCGGGCGGCTCGGGTCATTGAACGCAGAGTCGTGGACTGTTTGGACAGTGGTCGGAGTGCAGCACCGTGGGAAACTCTACACGTGGCGTCAGGCAGAAAAACATATGGCAGGAGCGTAGCACCCGTGGGAAAAGCTGCACGTATCTAGAGCTATCACTTTGCACGTCGGGCAAGCCTAAAAGAGTGTAGCACCCACCTACAAGCATGCAACACTCAGAACAAAATTACACTGGAAGCCTCTACAGGAGAATAGCACCCTGGATTTTTTTCCCGAGGATTCTGGCAGAAAAATGGAAACCTCGCAGTGTTTTGCAAATGATCAAATGAGTGGGTGAACGTTATGTTGTGGTGTTTTATATCTCCTTTTTGAAAGAATCAAGATTAAAACCCACATCTCTAAGGTTCCCTTTGGACCCTTTTTTCTTTTTGGACCTTTTCCATTTTGCCAATGCTTTTTGGAGCTAATTCTGAATGTCCTTTATAGCCCTTTTTAACCACGGTCTCTTTTTTCACATGGACAGTTGGTTAGATCCAAAATGATCCCTGCTTGTCAAAATCATTTGTTAGAGGGGTTTTAAATCATTTTTTTCCTCCTTTAGAAATTGTGAACATGCCTTTTACATGTTTCTTTGTTAGAAAAAATATTATTTAGCTAATGCTTTGTCTCCTTGAGTAAAGTGGCATTCAGTGTCCTATATATGTCTCCTTAGATCTTTTTAAGAACTCTGATCTTACCCTTTTATTAAGTTGGATTGATGCTTTTTTGCCAAACTTAGAAGATAGTTGGAAAACTGTTGAAACCATCTACTATTGATGAAGGATATTTCTTTGCCTCTTATTATGACCATTTTGTTTAGTTTCCCAACTTTTGAGCCTTTAGGGATGTTCAGAAAAGAAAACAAGGCTACCTTCAAAGTCCTCAAATAAAACATTCATTTAAACTCTTTACTTATGCCTAAAAAGTCTCCAATGATTATTTGGAGGTTTGGAGAAATTCTTTAGCTTTTGTAACCCAATTATTTTTCCACTGTTTGGTCAAATTATTCATATATATATATATATATATATATATATATATATATATATATATATATATATATATATATTCCCAATAAACACAGACCTACTGCTTTTCTCATTGTTATGAATGGGCTTCTTGTGTTGATCCTCCTTTTTACCTCATCTCAACTTAGGTTCTTATTTGATAGCTTGTTGGTCTCTTTTGTAGGGATGTAGGCAAAGGGCAGTTGCCTATACCAGCTTCATGCTTGAGGCCAAGAATCCTTTCAATCATCTCTTTAACTGTTTGAGCAATGTTTCTTATGTGCCACTAACTTTTTGAGATTTTCACAGACCTTTTGATGGACAGTACTTTACTATACTTATCATGATATCATGATCTTTCTTGTAGATTTCAGCTTGTTGTACCTATTTACCTGCTTCAGGATGTCTTCCTTAGCTCTTTAGGTCTCCTTCTATGCCTCTGTTCTACTATTGATCAATTACCAAGCATTCCTGCAGAAATTCTTGGACATGGTATATTGTTCTTCTACAGGCTTACTGTAGAATCAAGAGGATTCTTTCGGAGGCCCTTTATGTACTTGGGACAATGATAAGCATTATTTTTGTTCCTCTTGACTTTACCTTCGAATATCTGTGGAAATGGTGAAATTAGAACCATGATAGTGCATAACCTAGGTGAACCTATTTGACTCATTTGTAATGACCTTGGAATAGGTTTTTGACTGAAAGGTTTGAATCAAGGTTTTGGGTGAGGAGATAGGGTTTGGACACTCTACTATGCACCACCATCTTATACAGCTAGAAAACTTTGTTTTACTTCAAAGAGCTTTCAGACAAGGATTTTTTACAACACCATTGCTTGAGGCACTTGGTGAGCAAGGAGAAAATTTTGGTTTACTTGGCGAAACAAGGTGTGAAAGTAGAGCGCTTAGGTAGACAAAGACAGAGTGTTATAAGTAGGGTTGGAAAACATAGTGAGAGTGAGGGACAATTGGTCTTGTTTGGGCGATAGATTGGCCATGCTTTGACAAGGAGGTGAGATAATGAAAAATTTTCACTTTGAGGGTATTTCTAGAACTCACATGATTCTTGAATTATGTTTCTAGAAATATTTGACAAAGCATTTAGTCATCTAAAATAGGTGAAAATTACTGATGACTAATAAGATCAAAAAATATTGTTCTCCAAATATAGGGAGCCCGGTTGAGATGGTACTGGATGGAATAGACCTAGATGGACCAGCTTGATATTTACCTGATGATGGATATAAAGGATCAAGCCATTCAGTACTCACTATAGGTTTACTGGTTAGAATACCAGATGATGACATTGGTGAAGTCCATGGGTTTGAAGATGCACCAGAGAAAATTCCAGATTAATATTTATAACCTGATGGGACCATAGGGTCACCATGTAAATATGAATATGGTGAAGTTGTGAACATCGACGGGTAGCGAGAGCAGGTGTTGACGCAATCGTAACAAGTGGTCCAACCGAAGATGTTGGTTCAGGCATGGTTACTTGACCAAATTTATACCCTTTTGAATCGATGGGAATTTGAATAGGCACAGGATCAACAAAAGTAGAGGGTGGTGATTGAGGAAAAGACTCGTATAGGTAAAGATCCTCCCCAAAATGGGTTGGAGTTAAAGATGTTTCATCTTGTGGGATTTATTCAATCGAAATTAAACCAGGTGGAAGGATTTCACCATCAGGCCCAAAGTATATTTCAGGAGGTTGAATACGTGATATGGGAGACTCAATGACTACAATAGATTGTGGAGTAACCGATATAGGAACAACTACTGGTCATTCGACTTTGGGATGAAGATGTTCTAGAAAAAAAGAGATAGGATCTGGATTAACTTCCAGTTGAACAACATCGGGTTTAGGATGTATGGTCCCACTTATTAGATGGATCGTGACCATGGGTAGCTGTGTGGACTTCGTCTTGACAATAGTAGACAAACCAATATTTGTAGAAAAACTTGTGCCAACTCTGGTATATGTGAAGATGATGCTTCACCAGAGGCACTGATGGTACTCGTTCGGGTAGAGAAATGTCACCTTCATCGACCAGAAGTGACTTCCGGTGGTAAAGGTGGTTTCAATGCAAGTCTACACGAATGACGGGGAAAGGTATTTTCTTCTTCCATGATGACTGATTTATTTTATGAAAAAAATAAATAAATAAATAAAAGGATAATGCTAGGCAAAAGGTTTACTAAGAAACTGTGAACTGCATAATACCTCGTGGCGAACCAAGAAGTACGGGCAAGAAATCTCCCCAAATGTTTTGTTTGGTGTATCACAATTTACAAGGTGGCTAACTCAGTTCACTATGGATGGATAGCAACCTAAAGTTGTCCTCCCAAATATACCCAAAGGTACGTGGAGGCCCAAGTCCGTATTAGTGCTATCTAATGTGAAACCGCACAGTGAGAGAACCCCTTTATACTTTTTTTACTATAACACCGTGCGATATACCCGAAGGTATGTGGAAAAGCTACAATATACTTACGTACGTGGAGTGAGTTATCAAACTACAAATGTATTGCATACAATTAACGGTAGGTGCTATGTTTTACGACCCCAGAACATGTCTCTAGCCTATACCTTCTAAATATTATCGTTATTGTTCCAATGATTTTTTAGGTAAATTGATGTAAATTTTAAGTTGATCTTGTTTATCAATTTGTCTTTCAAGGTTCACTACAATGATGTGATGGAAATTCCTAAAATGAAAACTAAAATGATAAGAAAACTTTTCACTTTTAGCTTTTTCAATGAAAATCTTAGCTACTAAAGGGAAAGATCAATCATTTTTGAGGGAAAACAACAAAGAGCACAAACTAATATGCAACTTTCATAATTTTTTCCTATGCAAAGCACACAATTCACTACATGAAAATGCAGGTTTTTTTTTTTTTTCTTCAGTACCCTTAATGTGAATGCAAAAAGGAAGCTATATGCATCAAATCAACAAAAACAAATGCTTTCTTCTTTGAGAAACGATGAATTTAAAAAAAAAATCTCTTTTAGGAAAAATGAAGCATGGAACAACAATTTTTCCTACAAAAAATGAAGAGTTTGATGAAAATTTCCTTTACGAAAACAAATGGATCTAATGCAGAAATAAAAGTACTTTGAATTTTATTTTTCTATGATAAATAAAAACACTTAAAGAGACATTGAAAAAACTTAATTTTCAAAGGAGGAAGAATCAGGAAAATTCACTGGTCTCTATGACGCATCAGACAATTGAAAACACAACAAAAAAAAGGTTGAATGTGATGGAAATGACACATTCAAAAGGAATTTGGTTGGCTTAGGGGGAAATACAATCTATAAGGGGAGACAATGCATTGCAAAGCACCCCTGAGTGGGAGATAGTGCTATGCAAAGCACTGTGTCTTGACCAACAATGTGTTGGGCGCAACAGAGGACAAAATTAAAGCTCCTAAACACACTTCTAATGCAATCCTTTGTTTCAAAAATATAATAATTGTCAGTAGATTCTACTGGGTGGATAAGCAGAGGCAAAAACACCAAGGATGAAAGGAAAAATCCTCGGTGGAGTCGCCAATTTGTTATGCAGAATTATGGATTACAGATAAAACACATTCCCTAAATGTGGTGCTATGCATTTAGAATAACATATCAAAGAATTTTCAGACACTTTCTCTAAGAGTAAATAGACACATAGAAATATGGAGGAACTTAATTTTGATCCAAATGCTTCCTATTCTCCTTTTGCCGCTCTTGTTGTAGCTTCCAATCTAACTTTGATCGCCAGACTAGTTCCTGCAAGTATAAGCACTAAAAAAAAAAAGAGATTGCAATATATAGATGACTATTTATCTTAATTAGTTAAATTGATGAAACATGAAACATATACATCAGCTAAGAATCCATGATATGAAAGATAGAAACATAAACAGATACATATGTGGGAAAATGAGTAGCAATCTTTATTAATGGATGGAAGGGGGAGGTTAAAACCAGTGATCAATTTGATGTCACCAGATCTAGCATTCATCCCAGCCTCATCACAATAAACATCTCACCAGCAGCATATCACTCTAATCACACACTCAGTTGAGAATCCAACAGCATTTATTTACCAAATTTCTTCCTTCTCAAGCACTAGGATCTGTGCTCAATTTATAGAGCAGTTGAAGGTATTTTCTCAATCAATGACTTTCTAATAATAGGCAAGACATGTTCCCAAGCTCAGAGGTGTTAGATGGACACATGGATTCAAATTTTGACACATATGGACTCTTCTAGAAGGCACTGGCCATGTGGAGATTTCGAAACAATGATAATTTCACTCCCATTTAACCAATGCACCCTTGAATGTCGGGAAGTGCTTTGCAGAGCACCCTTGAATGGAGTTAACAGCATATGAAAAGCAGTTAGTCCCTTGAGAGGCTATGTTGGTGAGCTCATAGGTGATATAACATGTAATTCAAATCTTGGAAACCTTGCAATGGAAGTCATGGATGATTTTTTCTTATTCTTTTCTTAGGGCATGTAGCAACTGAAATGATAGGGGATGATAGACCCTATTTCATTGGTTATGGGGATGATGTCCAATTTAACTAGGTCATTGGGAATGGTGCCCAAATTGAACGATAACAACATCTCTAATGATTTCAATAACTTCTGCAGCAAAGAAGGAATTCGAAGAGAATCATAGCACCTCATAACCCAAGCAGAATGGGGTCACAGAGAGGAAGAACAGAACGATTGTGGGTGAAACATGAGCGATGTTGCATGATTAGGGCATACCAATGCATTTGTGGGTGGAAGCATGCAACACTGCATTTTATGTGCAAAACCATTATCCTCATAGAGTACTTTGCATGAGTACACCTGAAGAAGCTTTCACTGGTAAGAAACTGGATGTTTCACACTTTAAGATTTTTGGCTCATCTATTTATGTGCATGTGATCAAGGATGCCAAGAAGAAGTTGGAGCCGAATACTAAAGTTGGGAAATTTTTTGGGTACACAAAAACACCCCATAATTATCGTGTGTACTTTCCAAACAATATAATGACTTTTGTGCGACGAGATATAAAATTTGATGAGGGAAAAGCCATGCAATTATTGCTTCAGAGGGATTTGGACTTGCATGCGGAGGAGGATATGCTGGTTCCCAAAGATGAGTCTCTACATGTGGATCAAACATAAGAGGAGCTTCATAGAGTGGAAGAAGACACTTATGTAGAGCCATCGATTAGAAATGGCAGAAAGTGCACCATGGAAGCTAATAGGCTGAGACTTGATGCTGCAGAGAATGAAGGAGCCCCTACTTCAAAACGAACACAGAGACAGTCTCATGACTGATTTATTGGATACATGGCTCTTATGAGAAAATATATTGTGATTGAACCATCTTCCTTTCAGGAAGAAGTGCAACAACCTTCTTGGGTTAATGTAATGGTGGAGGACTATGACTCCATTTTCAAAAACAGTGCTTGGGAAATTGTTCCAAGGCTGGTTGATTAATCCATTGTAGGTTCGAGATGGATCTACAAGGTAAAGCAAGCTACTTATGGGAATGTGGAGAAATACAAGGCCAGATTTGTGGCCTGGAGCTTCTCATAGATTGAGGGGATAGATTATGATGAGACCTTTGCACCTGTCGCAAGGTACTCTTCTATAAGGACCATCCTTGCACTCTCAGCACAGATGGGCTAGCACATTCATTAGATAGATGTGAAAACTGTGTTTCTCAATGGGATCATTGAGGAAGAGGTGTACATAAAGCAGCCTGAAGGTTTCGAGATCTTCAACAGTGAGTCACATGTGTGCCAACTCAAAAGAGCATTGTATGGGCTGAAGCAAGCACCCTGTGCTTGGTACACTCAGATAGACAGCTATTTCACCGAACTGGGCTTCACCAAAATTGAATCAGATGCAAACCTGTACCAAATTGTGGTGGAGGGTAAGATTTTAATATTTTTTCCTTATGTTGATGATTCAATATTGACTAGTGATGAGCAGCTAATACACTCATGCAAGGAGGATCTTGCAAGGGAGTTCGAAATGAAGGATATGGGCCTCCTTTATTATTTCCTTGGATTGGAAAGATGGCAGCGAGATGGTGAAATTTTTGTATCTCAAGGCAAGTATGCAAAGGAGATACTGGGTAAGTTTCACATGGAGGGTTGCAAACCCATGGATACTCCTCTTCTAGGAAACTGGAGGAAAGAGGATGCTACTTCTGGAGAGGTAGTGGATGCTACTGTCTATCGACAGTTAGTGGGTTCACTAATGTATCTAGTGAACATGAGACCAAACATTTTCTATGTGGTTAACTAGCTGATTCAAGCTATGGTTAAGCCTACCAAGATATTTTGGAAGGCGGGGAAGCATGTCCTAAGATACCTTAGGGGCACATTAGAGTATGGTTTATGGTACAGATAAACAGATGGAGTGAAGTTGCATGGCTTCACAAATGCATATTGGGTTGGAAGTCCAACAGATAGAAAGAGCACATTGGGGGGGGGGGATCTTTAGCATTGGATTGAAAGTTGTTTCTTGGTATAACAGGAAGAGATCCGTGGCTTTCAGTTTAGCGGAAGCGGAATACATGGCAGCGAGTCAAGCTACATTTGAGGTTATCTGGATGAGAAATATCTTGGTTGGTTTGTTTGGTTCTCATATGGATCTGACAGTGATTCATTGTGATAATAAGAGCTACATTAAAATCTCGATTAATCTTGTGTTTCATGATAAATCGAAGTATATAGATATCCAGTACCATCATCTCAGATATTGTATGTAGAGGAAAATCATGTTGCTTCAGTATATTCCCACGGAAGATCAGGATGCAGATATTCTGACAAAGGCACTCACCAGGAGAAAATTCAAATACCATAAAGACAGGATCGGGGTGAAGGATAATCCCTTTCTTGTTGAGAGGGAGTGTTGAGATTCAGCAAGAAATTTGATACTAGTGAAATTAAGCACTAGGTGGGGCCTCGGGATTTTTTCGGGTCTATGTATATTTATAGATTTATCTGCATATCTATTTATATAATTTATGTCTATTTATATATGTATGTCTATCTTTATTATCCCTTAATATAGATGGACAATAAAATGTAATCTATTCTCAATGTGGACCTGGAAATAGTTAACTGAAGTGAAAAATCAGTTAGCTAAGTGAATTTTGAGTTAAGAGGTTGGTTGATGGGACATGCAGGTTGTCTTTAGTTGCAACTAAGTGATTCGAGTTGTAATAGAGTTGGAAGTGAAGTGGTGCATGAGTTGTGCAAGTTGTAAGTAGTTTAACTCAGTTAAGTGAGTTAAACTGAGTTGTGCTAGTTGTAACTGAAGATACACGAGTGAGAGATCAAGTGAATTAATTATTAATTAATTCGAAATTAGTGGTCTCACATGAAAATGGAGATTTACTATTATTAACTGCATGCATGTTAGATCCAGTGGAGACCTAGTTGAGTTCTAGGTGAAAGGGAAGTAAACTATCAGTTGTGACATTATCCGCTTGCACCAATGCAAGCATACACACATTGGATGTTCTCATGAGGATTGTGAAGTCAAGGTATGAAATAAGGCATCATTTCAGGGATTTATTTCAACAGGGATTAAGCAGTGGAGGCAAGCTATTTGGAGACAGTAAATTGAGCAAGTGATTTGCCAATTTTTGTATGACAGCGTGAGACAATTAGTTGATGTACTGAGAGCACTTGAGATTGGAGTTTTGTATGTAATTTTTTCATGATCCATGATATAATATACAATAGAGGATAGTGGGGTTTTTAGCTGTAAGCTTTCCCTGGGAAATTATCTGTGTTGTGTTTGATTGATCTTTCTTCATGATATTGTAATTGGCGATTGTGTTTTTAATTCAGCAAATATTTGTAGAAGTGATTCAATATTTAACATTAGCATATTTTTAGATTGGGTGAATCCAATATATACATGTATATTGTATAATTTCTACAAAATCTTCATTTCATTAATATCAAAGAACTGAAATATGTTTACATATAGAATGGAAATAAACTAGCTCGGGTGATGGTAACTTATCTCTAAGAAGAGATGTGGCAGCTACATGCCTCTAAATTGTGTTAAAATGAGGCTCAAGGGACCTTTTATTATTTAAAAAAAAAGGGAAACCCTAAACATCCAAAACCCTAACCCTAGGATATGGAACACCAAGAGTTTGTGGGGCCCATTGGGGTTAGTTAGGAAACCAACTTCCTCGGGTCGTAACTTGGTCATGTGATCTTTGTTTGGCACGTACGATACCTTGTTAGAAATATTTTTTTGAGTACTAAAATATTTGTGGAATTCCTAGCCTATGGTTATGAGCCTTTTTCCGACCTCAAAAAAATGTCATTTAGGGGGTCAAAACCTTCCCGAAGTTCAGGACCCGAGAAACTACTAAAAATAGTAAATTCTACTATAATCAAGGAAAGTGATGAAACTAAATGGAGGTCTAGGTGGAATAGGCAGGTGGCCACAAATATCCTCCTAGATCACTTTCTGGACTTCAAAAAAGTGGCCCCACCCAACTGCTTGGCTTACACACCATCTAACAGTCCATCCCCATCTGACCGATCCAACAGTTAGCAAGATATCCTCCTCCCCTTGTTGATGTCATAAGGGGGAGGCCTCACCACTTTGTCAACCGTCGATTTTACATGATTCAATTGATGGCTATGATTAAAATGAGGGTATCCTCTCCCATTGTAGACATCATAGGGGGGAGGACCCGTCGATTTCCTGCCTGTTGATTTTGTATATCAATCCCCACCATTCACTCAAGCTCAACTTATGCCCTTAGTTATAATCTCTGGTCATATGGTTCATCATCCTATCCTTAAGGGCTAAGTCCTCCAAATATGCACATTCACAGGGTCGAAGCTATGACCTCTTGCCTTGGTGCCTCATAGTCATTTGAGCATTCAGGGTATAATACACACACACACACACACACAAATAAATAAATAAATAAATAAATATATATATATATATATATATATATATATAATATATATATATATATATATATATATATATATATATATATATATATATATCTATATATGTATGTATGTATGTATGTATGTATGTATGTATGTATGTATGTATGTAAAATTTATATTTTGATGCATGGTTGTGTAGAATTAAACTACCCTGGCCAAGCCTATGGGATTTTCTAGAATATGTTTAAACAAGTATTCTATAGTGGTGTCAACCGCTTTAGCCCGACCCTGCTGAATATAGTATTTATCTCATCTTACCATGACCAGTACTCGATATAAATATATTCATGTAATTTGATTGTTATGATTTATTCAATAACTAACTGATATAATTAATATCACATCGTGGATTTAACATATGAATATACATGCTCATTTTTCATTCTTCAGGCATAGAACAAAATTCCTATACAAAACACAAGTTTAGGACATGCACTCCTAGTTTAAGGCTTATTTCATATTACAGAGGTGATGCCAATTGAAATATTTTTTCTTTATTCCAATATCATAATAGATTAAATATTCATGTAACCGTGGCATGGTTAATGAATAATTAAGTCCAGAATCTCGAAAACTCATCTCATCAAAACTTACACACACACACACACACACCTTCCTGCACACAACCATTAGTATGAAAATTACATGCATTTAACTTTCATTTCAATGAATTCTAAATACCTCATGATGCCAATCATGTTGATGAATTAATTGGTGTTTGAAGGTTGAAACAGGTTTCCCTGTAGAGGCTTATTATGTTGTTGAATCATCTTTGTTCAATTCAAAAGTTAAGTTCAATACTTAGTCATATCAACACAAGTTGTTACTCTTTCTTTAGTGCTTACTCACACCCAGTGCACAATTGTATTTAATCACTGCAAAAACACACACACACACACACACACCCACACACACATAAAACACATTGCTACAAAACCACAATCACAAGGATTCATATATCCACATTCCTATGTTGAAGGCCATCAAAACTTCATGCTTTAATCAAAGAGTTTCATGTACCATTCATGCAGTCAATAAAATATTAGCATAACTCTCCAAACATAACTTTCATGGAACATTATACATATGCATAAACTTATCTTGGCTTGAAACTGGAGTTAGGAAATTGAGTTTGGAACAAAAAATCTCCACCCAACTATAGACAAGTTGCATCCATTTCTCACTTGTAGTTATCACCCTTGAGCCAGAGTCTAAAGACTGAGGGGAATTTTGTTCAGGGATTAAAATCCAAACTGTTAGTTGAAACAGGTATTCTATAGGTTCTCCCACCTCCACCCAGCAACTATTTAAGAAGCCAACAACAACACAGGGAAATTCAGAGGCCTATTACCTCCACCCTTCAAACTACAGAATGATGGTTCCACCCAACTTGGGGACTCAAAAACCACTGTAAAAAACAACTACAACAATAAAGGCCTTCATGAGTCCTCCTTTCACGAATCTAAGGAACAAACCCCCACCCCAACCATCAAGGAACTCAATAAAAAACCATCTCCACCCTTATTGAGTTCCTTATTCAAGAAGCCATTGTTCCTCACCTGAGAGCAACTTCTTTGTGCCATATTTCTAGCTGATAATCAATTTTCCTCTCTGCCTTTGTGTTATTCGTCACTCCTTTTGAACTCCTATATTTTTTATCTTTCCCCCTTCATAGGCTATCCTTCCTTTTTTCTAGCCAACTCCATATTTCAAAACCACATTATCCCTCTGTACTATATTGAGAGATTGTTGGATCTGAACTGAAATTGGTTAATGATTCCTTTTTTGTATATATTGGTAAGAATTTTGAAACATCAGGGGTTGGCCTGGAATTAATAATTTGGGCCTTATGAGGTAGGAGTTAATAGTTTTATGAGTATAGCGTTAGCCTTTGTAACTATACTCTGTTATATTAATAAAAAAACCAATGTGCAGTGAGAATGATGAAAAGGAGTTTTGATATCTGTGTTGTGTGAATAATTCTATTTCGAATGGTTTATTTATATATGTCCAATGGTGAATTTCAATTCATTTTTGATGAATTCATTGACAGAGTATAAAATGCATTAAATTTTGAATCTATGTAGTCATAAGGTTTCTCTATGTTGAGCCATATTGATGAAATTTCTAAAGTTTTCCTTTGTGGAACCGGTGTTTAGAATTTTTCCTAGAAATCCGTGTGCAGGTGCATATGAGTTGATATTTCCTTATTGAAATGGCAGATGGATCCATCTGGTCGTAATTGCAGTGGCATTACGATGGATGGAAGGAAAAACAAATATATTTTCCAAAGGCAGAACTATGTTTTTCCCCAAATTTCCAGAGGTTTCAGAACAAAAGTGTAAAGGGTGAATGGATGGGAGTGATTAGATCGGAAGGGTGAAGCTGGAGAATGGATGGTTGAGATTATATCGCAGATATGAAGCGAAAGTGGTGGATGGTTAAGATCCTATTGCAGAAATGAACTGGAAGGTGGACGGTCATGATCAAGTCGTAGAAATGACAGTTAGAGAATGGACGATCCAAATTACATCGCATTGGCCATAAGATGGTTAGCGCATATCACAATCGGCGATTTTTATAATTACATGTTAAGACATCAAAAGTTTATTAGTTTAATTTGCGATGCGATAAGAAGTGGAGTTGCGATGTGATCTGATTGCATATCGCACATGATAGAGGATCCTTGTTATTTCTATTTGTTAAGATGTGCAACATGTGATAATTTATTATCTGTGATTTAGAAAATCATAAAATCTCAAATATTGCAATATGATTAAACTTATGATATTGCAATGTGGTTGAGCTACGAAGTGCGATAGAGCGGAAAGTCATGGTGAAGCGATTTTAGAAAGAATAGAGTTGTAGTGTGATAAAAATGCCTCGGTTAATGTGAAAGGATGCGCACAGAAGTGATGTGTAGGTGGAGAAAGGTAAGTTGAAGTGCTAAGGTTAAAGCGCTTATAATAAATGTTGAAAATATAAAGGTTGTATTGAAGGGAGCTTCCACCAATGAATTTTATGATGAATAAAGTGGGTATATAAATGGTTAAAAGGTTTTATGAACCTATCTTAATTGAAAAAATTTAGAACATACTCTAGAAGGAGTATAATCCTAGGTTAAGGTGGGGTTAGTAGTTAGCCCTGCATCATTTTTGGTATCAGAGTGAGACTAGTGCTCTTTGGGGTTTTTATTCAAAGAATGAATTTTATTCTCAGTATGTGTAGAATTTTCATTGTTAATAGCTCCAGATACAGGGGGTTATGGTTTGAAAGGAATTGGTTGTTGGGATATCAGAACACAAAATATTTTATGCAGATAAGAATCCTGAAATGTTGCAGGTAATGAAGACTTCATAAATTTCATTCAAAACAGACTGCGAAAAGAGGTTTGAGGAAGACAAGATCAAGGAAGGATATTGTAAGTTAAAAAAAAAAATTAATGATATATGTATGTGAATTTAAGTAGCAACAAGAAGTTACAACTAGGTAGTTGTGACAAAGGACAAGGTAGCAAGTGAAGAAATTGTAGCAAGAGATGTTGTAAGGAAATGAATATAACATGGATGTTCTCAGAAGGAAAAGAAAAATATTTGGAAGAAGAAATTAATTGTAGACAGTTTAGTTTCCAAGCCAATGAAAGCTTAAGGATATAAAATCATTGGAATATCTCTCAGATATGAGTTATATTTTGATATTTGGTCTAATTTGAATTATTTTCATAATGAAGAGAATGATAGCAGCCAACACACAGCAACAGACTATGTAAAGTTAAGAGAAGTTGTGTTAGTGGCAAACTCAGCAAAGGAGATTGTTTTAGAAAATAAGAGAATATAAAAGTTCTCGAAATAGAGAGAGGGGAAGGTGAGCATTGATTACAAAATCCTAAATGCATTGGAAGATGAGGAGCAGGAGTGCTCAAAAGAGGTTTTGTTGCAGAAAATAAATATACCAAGATGATGACTTGGTGTAGGTGACAAGTAAATACTTGTTACAAAGAAATGAGAGAGGATTATTGTAAGCTCACAGCGGGCAAATGGAGTCCACATAAAGAAGCTGAGATGACTATTTGGGGTCATGAGAGAAGTGACAATATAAGAAAGAAATATGCGAAGGAAAATGGCAAGTGAAAGAGGATGAGTCAAGAGGTACTTGACAAAGACATTGCTGAATTGAAAGCAAGTATTGATGCAATAATAATGTTGCTTGAAGAGTGTGAAAGGGGCCAAAGGTATGGTTGGACTATGAAAAGAAAGAAGATAAAATGGAACTTGTTGCAGAAACAGATAAAGAGGAGAATGTACATCAAATTAAGAGAAGAACTCAGAGAAACTGAGTTAAAGGTGTAAGATGGATATTGTAGACCTGAGAAAGAAGTTTACCTTGCTGAGGAAGGAATTATTGATGATTTTCTGAACTGTTGGACAAGTTCGGATCAGCTATGAGATGTGATGATTGAGACATCAAATGAAGAGGATAATTTTATTTTTGAAACAAATGTTTTGTTTATGTATACAGGTGACAAACAACCTTTAGAAGATGTATTTATGCAATTTTATGAAGAAATGAAGTTTTTAGAAGAGATGGTTGTAATAGAAAAATTCTTAATTGAACATGTGTTCAAAGACACTGAAGATGGACAACTGTTGAAGATTACTATGGAAGCTGAAAATGATGAATCTAGTAATACTTGGAAAAATGATGGCAGACAGTCTAAAGACAAGGAAATTTCATATTGCAAAAGAATAAGTAGAAAAAAAGTATGAAGATAGCCTTATGACAAGATAAAACAAGAGTATATGTACAATGAAAACACTTGAGGTAATGGGATTATCTTTTCAAATTTTATTCAAAAATTATGAACTTGTATTGATAGTTGATGGGAAAGAAATTGTCTTGAAAGGACATAACGAAGCATCAATGGAAAGACATATTAATAAATATTGCATTGTTGAAGATGGTAGAACAGAAATTTATAAGGATAATTCAGTCAAAGGAGGTACAGTTAATCCAGTAAAGGCTATGAACAAGAAAGGAAAAGAGGACAGTCAGGAACTTAAGAATAGGTTGGCAGAAGCTAATGCACAACAGAAAATTGAAGACAATGTTATTTTTACAAATTGCAAAAGGATTAAAGGTGAATGTAATCAGTAAACTAAAAAGAGACAAGCAATCTCAGAGGATGAAGACAAAGATTCTTTCGTGAGCTATGCATTTACATTGAACAACAAAGGGGTTCAATGGAATGTGATATTCATGGTGTTAATAGTAATTTTTACTGTTGTAAAAGGGACTTTATAGTGGAATGGAAAATCTGTTGTATATTGTGATTTTTTTCCTGTACAGAAACAAAGAAAAATTTAGCTTCTAAAATTAGAGATTGGAATATTTTGATTTAAAAGAAACAGGAATGGAAAAAGAAACTTAGTGGCTTACAGATTTGTAAGGAAGAAAAGGGAAGAATGAAAATAAATATGAATGGAAGGAAGGCCAAAGAGAATAACAAAGAATAATTTTCCAAGACAAGACAATATGAAGGAGGATATGACAAGTTTGACATGTCATATGCACATCATGGCGATGAAAAATTAGAGAAAACTTAGAGTAGAGTTAATGAGGAAAAAGATGGAGAATGTAATATGTTTTCTGATTTTGAATTATTAACTGTTGAATGTGTTTTTCAAGATGAAAGACAAAATTCTCTTGGAGATATATTTTTTGATGCAAATATGAGGGAGTATGCGAGTTCTGGAGATGCAGAAAATTATTTTTTTGTATGGAAATAAGAAAATGGGAGAAAGAAACTAGTTGATTCAGAAGTTTGGAATGGAGGAAAGAGAGTTGATATAATTGTTACACAGCATTTTGTCACTGTCCCTGCAATCCCCATCTCACCCTTTGGAGGGTCATTTCTGTGATCAATAAGCATTGTCATGCCTTGCAAAGACCATTATTGTATCCCTTTACATGAGAGTAATATTCCTTCTATTGACAATTCCCTTAGCAGAGACTCAAAAACCCTTGTTTTTTCCTTGGCACGAGTAGTCAGTTATGCCCTCGCACTAAAGAGGAAGATTAACACTAGGCCCCGCGCTAGTTGGTGCTCTGTCTCAGTTAACCACCTACACCGAGATGTTTATGGATTTTTTTTAAAAATAAGAGGCAGAGATTCCACTCCAACAACTTCGAGGATGAGTCATTGGGAGTGGTTGAACTAATTAACTACGGACTTCCTCCTTTTTTTTATGGTTTACACCTCTTATGGGAACCTCCTAAAGGATAGGCCTCCCTCCCACCTTTGTAGGGATCCTAACGTCCTCCTTTTCCTCTATAAAAAGAAGCTATCTCTCCTTGCATAAGCTAGCTGAACTTGGACAATTGAGTATACTATAGCTGAATTGTTGAAGAGATAGAACAAGAAGGAAATTCATTGAGAGAATTTAAGCCTATGCTTTCATCCCGTCTAAATCCCCTGATGAGTATCTGAGACACACTTCGGCTGAACCCCATTGGAGGAGACCGCAACGTCAAAGCTTTGGTTGTATCTCTTCCTTCTGTCAATACATACACGTGACTATTGTTTGGTTCCCACTTTTGTGTTATGTCATTTATTTAATGCAATATGTTTAGCCGTCTTTGACTGGATAATAGTTATGAATGAATTTATTATGTCGTATGCTGTTCTTGTTTGTTGTTTTATGTGTAGATATCCAAGCATGACTGCAAAAGGATTGTGACTTTCCGAGGTAGGAGCGAGAGGCCACCACCACTGCAGCGACGACGACAGCGTTGGATTCCAGGTAGGTCGATCTACCGTGACCTCTTTTCATTCAATAATTAGGGACCGACACTTTAGCATGTCTATTTTTTTCTAGACCCACTCTAGGGCTAGAGGGATCGCCTCTGTCAGCAGAGTGGATTTACCTACTTAACAAATTGGTGACTCTACTGGGGAATCAGTGTGAGTTTGTCATTTTAGCTTGTTTGGGTCAACTTCGGTCGTTGGCTTGCTTGTTTATCTTTTTCTGGTTTGCTTGCTTATTTTACATCCCCTGTTCAGCTCCAGAGTGTCAATATTGACCTCTAATAATTGGGTTTTCCCCTTTTCCCATAGTTATTTGGCTTAGCGCGCTTTTCATTTGAACAGTCGCGCTGATTGGCGCAAGTTGCTTTTGGTGCAGTTGTGCCAATCCTTGTTTGGAACTGAATACTGCCTCACAGTCACGCCGAATCCTATAGGATTTGGTTTGCCCTCCTTTATGAGGCTTTTGGTCAGTTGTGCTTAACTCTAGGCTATTTTTTGTGTGTCATTAAGCCTTTGGGATTGTTTTGACTATTGTAGGCTTATTTTTCTCAGTCGTTTGTCTATTTTCCTATTAGTGTAGATTAAGGCCTTATGGTTTCTAAGTGTCTTTGTGCACTGAGCCTTATGTTTGGAAATCAAGTCTCGTTGACTGTTGTCAAACTCATTCTTGGGTTGATTGCGTTAAGTTTTCTTGATCCCTTTGAGTGTTTTCTTTGGTTGAATGATCATTTCGTTTTCGATTGATTCTTCTCCTTATTGCTCCATGTAATATTCCTAATTAGCCCAAGCTAATAGGAATGTAAAAAAAAAAATTCATTTTCTTGTTGCAAGAGTAAAATTGTAAAGGAGGATAAATTAAACTCCTAAAACAGCAAAATAAATCAATGCCCATGTGAACAAGGCTAAACTTCTGGGTTTCCTTAATAAAACTCCCTTATGTGTGAAAGGGATTGTGAAAATTGAATGGGTCAACAAGACCAAATCCATAGCATTTTCCAAATGCAATGTACCTCCTAGATGCACAGCGTAGATCTAGTTGGAGGCTACACATGTGAAAGGGGCTAAACCTTTGAGATGGTTTAGGTATTTGCAAGGCTTTTATCCTATAAAATAAAGAGGAGAATAGTAGAAGAAGGTTGTTGTTGAAAATATTGTCTTGAAAGGATTTGTCTATTTAGACACTTCTCATTCTCTAGCTATTTAGATGAGAATAGTGTTGTTTAGCACTGGGTGTTCCTGATCGGGAATCCCACCTCTTTCCTTGGGAGGCCTCTTGGAAGAGTCTTTCATTTCTTGTCCACTATCAAGCATTTGGCCAAGCTTCTACTTCCAACTAAAACGCATATCCTATTGAGGTTTTGGTTGTATTTGTAAGCTGCAGCAAGTGGAGGCTAGATCTATTCAGATCTAAGCCATTCTAGTGCCTCTTTTCAGTGGGAAAACCTTCTATCCCCCTGGTAAGAGTGTATTGGATCATCAGAGCTCCAGATCCATACCTTGGCATCAGGCCAAACTATCCATCAATTCTACAGCGTAGTTAGTCTTCTAGAACTGCGTTATCTGCAAGAGGAAAGTTGCAGGGAGTTTTGGCAACACTTGAGGAGCGATCTCTAGTGATGAGAATTTGTCTCTCACTTAGGTGATCCATGGATTTCTATTTTTATCCATGTCATATTCAGATATAATCTAAATACTCCTGTGTAAGCTTCAAGAATTCTGCAGAAATCTACAGATTTGCTGCATGAGATCTTAGATCTACTCCATATGCTTCTTTTTTTGCTGAAAACCCCAAGGGGTATGTAAAATAGAGACACTCTAGTGTACAGATCTGATATAGATATAATATTTTGTACACATTTCTATCTTATATATGAGTTGTAACCTACAACTATTTTTTTCTCATAAAAATAACGTTGTCAAGGCTTTACAGTGAAATATATTGTTGCGACACCTCTTTTAGAGGATTTTTATTCATAAAAGTCTCCATATTTCTCTTGTACGCTAAATGGGTCACATTGTAAATCTGATTTACTGTTGTATAAGCTATTTTTGAGCTGCCATATTGGTCTTCTACTACTATTCATTAAAACTATGTTATTTTTTGGGCAGTGTTACTTTGTGTTGCTGCAGTCCCTTCTTTGGGAAGTTTTCAAGCCTTACTAGGTGTGGGAGGTCTATTTAACCCACCTATTTTGATTTTTTTCAAATCTCCTCTTGTATTTGGGTCTTATATTATCGTATCTAAGGGATCCAAGGGCTGAATTCCAATCCTGTAGCAACCATTTCTGAAAAATGCATTTTTTAGACATGCCTAGCTAGCAGTCCCAATTTGGGGATATTACAGTGGTATCGGAGCAACTATATTGGCACAGCCTGTTCTTTACTTATTTAAGAGACAATATGTCTTTTCATGGAAATAAAATACTGATGAAGAAGTGTGGTTACACTGAAGACACAGAAGTAAAGGGTCCAAACCCTTTATCTAGAAGTTTGCAGAGAGAAGAGTTCTTTAAAAATCTTTCTCAAGCTATGCATTAACTGAAAGAAGAAATCCGGGGAATGAAGAGGGGAATACATACAAATCCCTCAGGAGGATTTTTACATCAAGGAATCCCCAGTACTTCTTACTATGTGTGTGAGCATTCGGCCACACAACCTGATTTTCAATGTTGGAGCATGCCTACTTTCTTATCAAAGAAAGAAGGAAAGGGAGGAACACCAAAGGAGGAATCTCTTGGTGATTATCTCCAAGAATATGAGTCTCGATCAGAGAGATTCAAAATTCATCTCAGTTTCCCAAAGTTTTGTCAACTCAAAGAAGCAAGATCCAACACCTACAGTAGAAGAAGAGGGTGCCTTCAGCACACTTTGGGTAGATTCTCTCTACCTACTTTTGATAGATCACCTAAGGACTCAGCCAAGTCTTGGTTAAGGAAGCTTGACACATACTTTCAGTTGCGTCAAGTTTCAGAAGAAGAAGCCTTGAGAATAGCAATGCTGCATCTACAAGGAAAGGCTTATGCCTGGTGACTATTTGAGTCCTCTTCCTTGAAGGGGATAAATATCTCTTCTTATGAAAATTTCACTAGGGGACTAGTGAAAATATTTGGTGTGAGACATTTTGAGACTTCTTGGGAAAGGCAAATCAAGCCCAAGAAATCTGAATCTTTGCATAAGTTGGAAGATTCCATGGAGCCAACTCCAGTTCTAAAAATTGTTGAGGGGATTAAAGATATGTTGCACCATTTTCCAGAGGCAAAAGCCCCAATACAACAAGCTCTCTCTTCTCAAAGAGAAGACATGAGGGTTCCTTCTTCACTAAGAGATCAAGAAAAAGGATCTCTTAATGATGAAGCATTATGTAATGTTCCAAATGGGGAAGAATAAGCTCAGTAGGGAATATCTTAAGATATTCCAATATGGATTCATAGCAGTATGGAAACACACCAAAAATTCTAAACTAGAGATAGATTGGTGGGGCATTTACTAGTTGTATCACCTCTAAAGAGAGGATGAAAACCAAAGGCTTCTTGGCCCATTCCAGACTCTTTCTATAGAAAGATGATGAAACACAGAAAGTGCGGGAAAAACACAATCCTCTTGTATTTTTCTTCCCTATGGATCCCTAGATCTACATATCTAAATAATGGATCTAAAGAGGAGCCAAAAACCAAACAAGCAAGGAGAGGTAAATACCACTTCTGGGAAAAACTGCAACAGGCTCAAGGGAAATGTTGTATAACCAAAATGGTGCAAGAATAGCATAGATCAGGGATGGGTTCCCTTATTATAGGCTATTTGGGACCTCCATACTTAATTTTGGGAAAAAAAAATGGGTTTAAAGGAATTATACAGATCTCCCACGAAGCTGACTAGTTAAAAATCAGCTAAAGAGAAGAGCTGATGTGACAAAGAAAACCCACTTCAGGAATTGCACAGTTTCAGCAGGGAGTCATTGGGAATCAGTCCTCAGACATATATTACAGTATAGAAGCAGAAAATTATACTTTTAAAGGAGTTCCTTAAGAAATACAGTGAATTACATGAGGAAATAAGCAATAAATCTTCAGAAATAGGAGCTGCAATGTATGAAGAGTTGCATAAATAAATGAACAGCATCCATCTAAGTGTGCTTAAGTAGTGTAATGTTAGAACTCATATATACATAATATTTATGGCTGAAACATCAGATCCATACCAGATCTGGAAACTACTCAGCCTTTCAATCAAGATCCCCTTGGGGTTTTTACAAAATATGGCATAGCAATGTAGATCTAACTTTTTGTACACAGAACTGCAGAAATATTCAGTAATTTCTGAAGATGAATTTATTCATAATATACAACAGATATTAATATGAGATATCAGCAAGCTACTTCATAAATCTTCAAGGTGAGAGGCAAGCCTCAATCACCAGAAACAAGTACAATGAAAGATCTAAACAATAGTGAAGCAGTACATAGGAAATAACGCAGTTATCTAAGGAGAATGTGCAGTAGATTGAGTATAATAGTACAGTAGATTGAGTAGAATAGTACAGCAGATGAGATATACAGATCTGAAATCAAAATACAATAGATACCCTCTTCCGAGTGATCACAAGACACCCTCTCTAAGAGGAGACTCCAAAAACAACTAGATCCTTACAGATCTAGAACCCCACTTACTACACTTACAGTAGTAGCAAAACCCTCAATGAGCCAACGATGTCTATGCAAGCATAGCTTGGCCTCCAACCTAATAGTGGTTCAATCTAGCACACTTCCCTCCAAGAGCTACTCAAAGAAGGATGGAGGATTCCTAAAAAAGAGATCCTCTCTTTCTCTTGCTAAACATCAAAGAGAAATGGAGTTGCCTTAGCAAGCTCAGAAAATGAAATATGATCAACAACCTCCTCATGAGCCTTCTTCCTCCTTTTATAAGATTTGAGTCTCTTGGAAAAACCTAAACCACTTTCATATTTTGGTTCCTTTCACACTTGGAAACCCCTTCTAGAACAGTGCAGTCCATCAAGGAGGTTCAATGAACCTAGACAGCGTTGTTGACTTGGTCAAATAGGATCTCCTTTGGTGGTCTTGGCCCTTTCACACCTGCAAGATTTTATTCCAGTGACCTAAATATGTCTCTTTTCACATAGGCACTGATTTATTCTTTATTTTCAAGAGGATTAGACATCCTCCTTTACAATTTATTTATTAATCATGAAATACAAAATAAATAAGGCAAAATTAATGTTCCAAATTAGCTGAAGCTAATTTAGAAACATTATAGTCTCCCCCTCACAAATTTTGCTTGTCCTCAAGAAACTGCCAGGGTGCTGCAAAAATTCCCCTTCTCCTCTTGCGGCCTCCTCATAAAATAGTCTCCTCCATTGCTCTGAATTTTTTGCAATATCTTTGTCCTCCCAATGGCCCTTCCTTAATATGCAAGCTTGCCCTTGATGAATAAACTCAAAGGCTCTCATCATGAAGAAATGGAAGGCTGTTGTGGAAACCTTCTTGCTGATCCATGGCCTCCTCAATATAGAAGTGATGACTTATCATGGGGTTTTCATGATCTATGAAAGACTCCCATCTCCATGCTATCATCAAAATGAAGTGGATCACCTCCCAACTTGGCAATCCATAGAAGATCTTCTCCCCAATACATATGAGAGGCATGTCACCAACCAATATATGGCTCACTTTGCAAAAATACAAGTGATTTATCATAGTGGCCATACAAAATCTCATGCTACCATGGGAGCATGCAATGCAAAAAGAATGGTGAACGCCTTCCCCCAAGGGCACATTCAACAAGTGTGCCTTTCCTCCAACTATGCCCCCAACAAGGATAAGGACATCTTCAGCTTTTGGGATCATGATTAGAATCATGCTAGCTGCCATGTGTGATAGATGAGAAGGAAGATGTTCCCTCATGTGAAACCAACACAGTTTTATCCTTAACTGCCATAGGATAAGATATGACAAGTGCCTCCCCCAACACTTGTTTGCTGCCTCATGTCTTTGGAATGCTTGGGGAATTTACATCATGGTTGGTGTAAAAGAATCACACCATGAGGAATATAATAGCTTCCCCAAGTTCTCCAAGGAATGGCCTGCATCAACATAGTTCATGGCCTTGGATGGCCCATGAAATCCATCATACTTAGTGCCCCATCTTGGCACCATGCCCTGCAAATGAGTGTCAGAGAAATATAAGCATATAGGAGATACATAATAATGCTCAAGAGGATGAGCCTCTCTATATACTTGTTTTGTATCAGTGGGGTAACTCATGGATGAGTTCCCTCTCACACTCAAAGAATAAGGAGGTGTGAATGGTGGCTCCTCCCAAGAGCTATGTTCCTCCTCCTCTACCAAGTAGTCCATGCACATATTCATATGAGATTACACATCTTCTTTGTAACCTTCCCATATGAATCCACCCAAGAGAGTATGATATGCTTTAACAAAACCAGTGGGTTTGGAAAGTAGGATTTCATAGATGGCATCAAATAGTCCCTCCTTGAGTTTGGAGTCACTAGCCAAAAGAATAAGATTATAGAAATAGATAACTCCTTCTACCACCTTGAACCTTTCATCCTTTACTTCCCCTTCAAGAACCCCCCATCTGAAAAGTTCCTTGGAGTATTCCATCATGAGTTGGGAATCCCAACAAGGATCCAAGATCTCCAAGAATGAAAACACTGTAGAGGTCTGAAATGCAGCCCCTGTCTTCTCATGGCTCCCATATTTTACATCCTTGATATCAAAATCACTTGTTGGAGCATCATAATCTTCCCTTTGCTGCCCCATTTGCATTTTTTCTTACACAATACAAGATTGGAGAATATGGAAATCAAATTCCCCTAGGAAATTCCTTGTTTTCCAAAACCTCCTCCTTTTGGCCCATATATACAAGAGGGTTAGGATCCCCTTGCTATCTTCAGGAATCTCCTTTGTGAATGAACTGATCATGGGCTGCCCCAAAGATATGGAGTTGCCATGTGCCCTCATGCTCATGCCATCATAGATCTCTGATTTCTCCTTTCTTAGCGCAGATATCTGAGTGGGAGTTTGCAATGTCCCTTTCAGGAAACTCCTCACCTCTCTCCTGAATGCTTGAGAGATTCTCTGCACTATGCTAGCTTCTCCCAAGGCTCCCTCCTTAGCCAAGTATGTATATGTAGCCCATAGTTGAGAGAACACTGTAGATTTCCTCCTATCAAGAGGTGCTCCTAGTAGAGTACCTCCTTGCAAAGAGGTGTCAATGCATAGAGTAGAATGTGGATGTAGGTAGACAGATTTGCCCCTACCTTCAATGCATAAGTCCTCTTGCCTTCTTTGTGCTTCCATCTCTGAAGTAGAGAAGAGTTCATGCTCTCCACCTTGTGATGCCCTTCCTCCTCTTCTACCTCCCCTATCTTCAAGACCTCATCATTAATCAATGATAGTACATGCTCCTCATGCATGAGATCCTGTGGGACTCTTTGCAAGAGTGCAAGAGTCTCTTCTCTTGGAGAAAGTGCTCCAACCTCTTCCTCATGAAGTGCTTGAGGTGCCTTTGTTTTGACTGCGTTATCATCTCCTACCTTCTCCTCCTCTTCAATAACTGAAATTGTCCCATCATCAATGAGAGACAATAGATCTTGATCAACTATTGAAGGAGAAGCCTTCATGCTTTCCTCTTGAGATGAGGACTCTTCACCAAATGGAGATCTTTCCCTTGGCAATGCATCAATCAAGCTCACACCTTCTTTTTCCCCCTTCATGAAGGAATCACTGTAAAAATGCTAAAGCTCTGATGATATGGCTGAGTGCACATATCCATGAGACGAGGATTCAGAATGTTCCTCATGCACAGATCTTGTAGATCTGATTGGAATATATTCTTTTTGAAACTCCTTGGGAGCTTCACTACTGCTTCTCTTTAATTTTTTCACATCCTCCTTGGGGAGGCTCTTCTTAGATCTGAAAATAGATGAGATTAAACTCATCTTCTTCATGTTACCCTTGCTCTTGATTTCACTGATAGCTTGATCTCACAGGCTGTGGCAGAGATCATGCTTTGATACCACTGTAATGTTCCAAATGGGGAAGAAAAATCTTAGTAGGGAATATCTTAAGATATTCCACTATGGATTCACAGCAGTATGGAAACACACCAGCAATTCTAAACCAGAGATAGACTGGTGGGGCATTTACTGGTTGTATCACCTCTAAAGAAAGGGTGCAAACCAGAGGCTTCTTGGCCCGTTCTAGAATCTGTCTATAGAAAGCTAATGAAACATAGAAAGTGTGGGAAAAACACACTCCTCTTGGAGTTTGCTATCCTAGGGATCCCTAGATCTACAGATCTAAAGAATGGATCCAAAGAGGAGCCAAAAACCAAACAAGGAGAGGTAAATTCCACTTTCGGGGAAAACTACAATAGGCTCAAGGGAAATGTTGTATAAGAAAAATGGTGCAAGAATAATGCAGACCAGGGTTGGGTTCCCTTAGTATAGGCTATGTGGGACCTCCATGCTAAATTTCGGGAAAAACAAATGTAATGATCCTTTTTCAGGATTCAGCAATGAACCAACTATATAACGGTACTGATGAGATGAATAAGCTTAAAATATCCATAATAGACTAAAATATATCTTTGGAAACCACAACAGCAACATTGATTCAGATTTATGATGCAAAAGTTGGGGAAAAGCAGCTAATTCAACCCTAAAATGGGTGTGTTCAGAAATCTGCGTGGAAAAAGGGGATGGTGATGGTTGGAGCTGTTATCTTAGGTCATGAGGGAACTATGCTCCAAATTTCAGCGCAAACAAAGCGTTCTAGCTCAGTTAAACAACTTCTCCTTCCCAAACTAGGCTAGAAAACCCTAGTTTTCCATGACTTAGAGTATGCAGAAATTTATGAAGTTGTAGAAGCGTGATTTTCTAAATTTTTTAGATGTAAAATATTATGAATGATCAGGAAATCAGATTTAGAACATGGCTGGAGCAATAAGCAATGATAAACAGAAGATTTACATGAAAACCCCTCAAGATTAAGGAGCGGTAATAAAAATAAAATGACTGCATAAAGGAACTGCGTAGTCAATGGAGGCCATGCTTCAGAAATTGCAGAGAAAAATCTTATATTTCATTAATGTACTAAAATAGGCATGAAAACAGAGATCTCATCTCTTTTTACATAGATCTTAAGATCACCCGGCAAGGGTTTCTCATCAGAAAATGATATACAAGAGTAGCAGCTGCAGATCTATATCTGGAAATGCATTTTATTACTAAAAACCTGCTCCAAAATGAATAATAATACAAATAAATGGCTGTATACCCATTGGCTAGCTTACCGGGAGAGACAACGGTTCTCCTCTTGGGAAACTAGCTCAAAACAATGGGGAATTTACCCCCTTCCACTGCACCTCCTGGAAAATAACGCAGTTTTCTCAGTGGAATGCATAGATGAAGTGTAAAATTTCTTGTCCCAATACCAGATAGTGGAATTTACATATCAGAGGCTCTCCTTAAATCTCTTGCTACAAGATATCCAAGAAAGAGCAGGGTATTCCCGCTTGGGAAAAACCCTTGCACTAAACAGTGCATCAACTCAGTTAAACAACTGAGAATGTCGGAAGTCTGAAAAGACCATATGAAAATATGAATTCCAATCTAAACTCAAATTTTTTCCATTCCTTTGTTATATAGATGATAAGCTTCTCCTCTAAGGGTCCCACTCCACCAAGGGGTTGCTTCCTCACCAAGCTTCCTCATCAATTATTACGCTGCCCCATTAAGTGAATACCATCTTAATACAGCGTAGTTGGAGATAATTAAGCTTGATTAAGTAAATCTCCTTGGGATCATCCTTGACTAATCCCTCATGCCTTTCTCCTTTCACACATGTGGTTGATCGACATGGTTATTTCATGACCCCTTTTCACACCATAAGGGATTTTTATTCCTGCAAGAGAAAATATTGAGCCTCATTGCTCCTGTATTCATATAATTTGATTTTAGAAACAAAAATTAATATTCCCATTAGCTGAAGCTAATTTTAGGAATATTACAGTCTCCCCCTCCCAAATGTTGCTTGTCCTCAAGCAACTGCAAGGGTGCTGCAAAATCTCCCCTCTCCTTCTTGTGGCCTCTTCTTCAAGTAGGCTTCTCCATTACTTCAAAATTTCTACAATAAGTTTGTCTCCCAATGGCTCCTCCCCATTGTGCAAGTTGGCCTTTGGTGAATAAATCTTTGGGCTCTCATCATAAAAGAAATGAAGGCTAATGTAGAAACCTTCTTGCTGCTCCATGGTTTCAACAAGAGAGAAGTGATGACAATCATGGGGAATTTCAACATCAATGGAGGCCTCCCTCCCCCAAGCTATCATCCAAATAAAATGAATCACCCTCCAGCTGGGTAATCCATAAAAAATCTCCTCCCAATAGCTCATGAGAGGCATACCCCAGGTGCTCCAACCAAACATATGGTCCATATCATAAAGAAACAAATGATATGCAAAGGTGGCCATATAGTTTCTGATGCTCCCCTTCGAACATGTAGTGCAGAAAAAGTGGGGACTTCCTTCCCCCAAAGACACACCCAACAAATGTGTCTCTCCTCTAACCATGCCCCCAACAAAGATAAGAACATCTTCAGCATGTGGGATCATAAGTAAGACCATGCTAGCTGCCATATACAATAAGGGAGAAGGAAAATGGTCCCTTATGTGCAACCAGCGCAGTTTTCCTCCTAACTGCCATAGGGTATGACATGAAAAGCGTTCTCCCCAACACATGTTTGCTGCCCCATTCTTCTTGTATGCTTGGAGAAGGTATATGATAGTTGGTGTTAAGGAACCACACCATGAAGAGTACATCATCTCTCCAAGATCTCCCAAAGAATGGCCAACATCACCATTGTTCATGGCCCACAGTAGCTCATGAAGCTCATCAACAAACGTGTCCCCTCTTGGATCCAAGACCTGCACATGAGTGTTAAGAAGATACAAGTATATAATGAATACATCATGAGATTCGGCAATACAATGTTTGTCATACACTTGTCTAAAATCAGCAAGGTAGCTCATGGATGAGCTCCCTCTCACACTCAATAAATAAGGAGGTGATAATGATAACTCTTCCCAAGAGCTAAGTCCCTCCTCAACCAGAAAATGATCCATGCACTTACTCATATGAGAGTGCATCTCCTCTATGAAATTTTCCCACATGAATCCATATAATATAGTATGACATGTTTTAATGAAACTAGTGGGATTTGAAAGCAAGACCTCATAAGTTGTATCAAGTAGTTTATTCTTGAGCTTGGAATTTTGGTTAAGTAGATATGATTATGAACATAAATGATTCCATTAAATACCTCATAATCTTCATCCATTTCTTTCCCATCAAGAACCTTACATGTGAATAGGTCCTTATAATATTCCATCAAGAGTTGGGACTCCCAATAAGGGTCTAGGCTTCACAACATTGACAACGCTGTAGAAATCTGAAATGATGCATTTGTCATATGATGGCTCTCCACCTTGACATGCTTGATGTCAAAGCCACATGTTGGAGTATTCCCAACCTTCTTTTTCTACAACTGTTGCAGTTGATCTTGCTCAAGACAAGATTGGAGTTTAGGGAAGTCACCCTTCCCTTGAAAGGTTCTCTTTCTCAAAAACTTCCACCTCTTTTCTCCTGCATGCAAAATTGAAATTATTTTTTTGTTATGTTCAGAAATATTCATTATATATTGGAGTATCCTTTGTTTCCCCAAAGCTATGGAGTAGCCCCTTGATACTATGCTCATATCAGCACAAATTTTTGAATCTATCCCTTCCAACGCAAATAGATGAATGGAAGAAAGAAAGGTCAATTTCAGAAATTTTCCTAGCCTCCCATCAATTGTTTTCAGCGCTGTAGGGGCTCCTTCCAAGGTTCCCTCTTTAAAAAAATATGTTGCTTCTGTATATATTTGAGAGAAAACTTTAGTTTCCCTCCAATCAGGAGGTCTTCCTGCTGAAATGCCTCCTTGCAAAGAGGCATCAAGGCATAGAGTAGGATGTGAATGTAAGTGGACAGATTTGCCCCTATCTTTGTTGCATGGGTCCTCTTGCCTTCTTTGTTCTTTCAAGCCTTGAAATAGAGAAGGATTCATGCTCTTCATCTCATGATGCCATTCCTTCTTCTTTCCTCCTCCTATCTTCAAGATCCCATCACTTGGAAATGAAAGTACATGTTGCTCATGTGTTATGCCAAGAGCTCTATGTGTGGGACCTTTTGAAACTCTTTGCAAGAGTGCAAGAGTTAATTTTCTTGGAGCAAGTGCTCCATCCTCTTCTCCATGAGGTGCTTGAGGTGCTCTTGTCATGACTGCATTATTCTCCCATGTCTTCCCATTCTCTTCTTCAATAGTTGAAGTTGCCTTATCTTCAACAAGAGACCTCAAATCTTGGTCTTCTTTTGAAGAAGGAATATCCATGTCTTTCCTTTGAGAAGAAAGCCCTTCATCCAAAGGATATATTTCCCTTGGAAAAGCATCAAACAAGCTCACCTCATCTTCATTGGTTTTTAGAAATGGAGTTGGATTTATAGATCCTCCCAACTCATGCAAAAGTTGTGGTTTGATAGTTGCAATAGAAGATGTTTCATAAGAAATACCATCAAACCTTTCTACTAAACTTTCAATGAACTTTGCATAAGTAGATGTATTTGCATTCTTTAAGGAAAATGTTTCAAACAACCACCAAGCATAGGCCTTATCCTGAAAATGCATCGTTGCTACTTTGATGGCTTCAGTTTCTAAAACTTGATGTTGTTGTACAAGGGTGTCTAGCTCCTTCACCCAAACCCTAACCGGACATTTAGGTGATCCATCAAAAGTAGATAGAAAGAATCTACCCACATCCTGCTGATTTCTCCTTGTGCTTCTTCCTTTCTTAATCTTGCAAAACCCTTGGAAGTTCAAGTGATATTTGAACTCCTTGGATTTTGCTTCATATTCTTGCAAATAGTCTCCAAGAGTCTCTTGCTTTGGCACACCTCCTTTTCTCTTCTTCATGAAGAAAATGCTGATAGAATGTGGTAGATCTAATGATATGGCTGAGTGCTCATATCCATAAGATGAGGACTTAGAACATTCCTCCTGTATAGATCTGTGTGAGGGAACTTGATGTGTTTCCCTCCTCATTTCTTTGATGCCCTTGCTTTGGTCCTGCAGCTTTGAAAAGAGAAGTTTTGAGAAAATATTTTATCCATACAACAAGGGTTTGCTTTGATTTTTCCTGCAAATCTCCTTCTCCCCATGATAATACTCCATAATTCTTGGGCTCACAGGCTGAGCCAATATTGTTGCTTTGATACCATTGTAATGATCCTTTTTTAGGATTCAGCAATGAACCAACTGTATAATGGTACTGATGTTATGAATATGCTTAAAATATCCATAATAGACTAAAATATATCTTTGGAAACATTGATTCAGATTTATGATACAAAAGTTGGGGAAAAGCAGCTAATTCAACCCTAAAATGGGTGTATTCAGAAATATGAGTGGAAACATGGGATGGGGATGGTTGGTTCTATTATCTTAGGTCATGAGGGACCTATTCTCCGAATTTAAGCACAAAAAAATCGTTCTAGCTCAGTTAAACAGCTTCTCCTTCCCAAACTAGGCTAGAAAACCCTAGTTTCCCATGACTTAGAGTATGCAGATAGTTCTGAAACTGTAGAAGCATGATTTTCTGAACGTGTTAGATGTAAAATAGTATTAATAATCATGAAATCATATTTATAACATGGCTAGAGCAATAATAAAGTATAAACAAAATATTTACATGAAAAACCCTCAAGATTGAGGAGCTACAATAATAATAAAATGACTTCATAAAGGAAATGCGTAGTAAATGGAGGCCATGCTTCATAATTTGCAGAGAAAAATCTGATATTTCATTTATTTTCTCAAATAGGCATGAAAATAGAGATCTAATCTCTTTTTACATAGATCTTAAGATCACCCGGCAAGGGTTTCTCAATAGAAAATGATATACAAGAGTAGCAGCTGCAGATCTATATCTAGAAATGAATTTTATTACTGAAACCCTGCTCCAAAATGAATAATAATAAAAATAAATGGCTGTATACCCATTGGATAGCTTACCGAGAGAGACAATGGTTCTCCTCTTGGGAAACCAGCTCAAAACAATGGGGAATTTACCCCCTTCCACTGCACCTCCTAGAAAATATTGCAGTTTTCTGAGTGGACTGCGTTTATGAAGTGTACAAGTGCTTGGCCCAATACTGGATAGTGGAATTTTCAGATCAAAGGCTCTCCTTAGATCTCTTCCTACAAGATCTCCAAGAAAGAGCAGGGTATTCCTGCTTGGGAAAAACCCTTGCACTAAACAGTGCAGCAACTCAGCTAAACAGTTGATAATGCTGGAAGTCTAAAAATACCATATGAAAATATGAATTCCAATCTAAACTCAAATGGTTGCCATTCCTTTGTGATATAGAAGATAAGCTTCTCCTCTAAGGGTCCCACTCCACCAAGGGGTTGCTTCCTCACCAAGCTTCCTCATCAATTATTGCGCTGCCCCATTAAGTGAAGACCATCTTAATACAGCGTAGTTGGATATAATTAAGCTTGATTAATTAAATCTCCTTGGGATCATCCTTGACTAATCCCTCATGCCTTTCTCCTTTCACACATGTGGCTGATCCACATGGTTATTTCATGACCCCTTTTCACACCATAAGGGATTTTTATTCCTGCAAGAGAAAATATTGAGCCTCCTTGCTCCTTTATTCATATAATTTGATTTTAGAAAAAAAAAAATTAATATTCCCATTAGCTAAAGATAATTTTAGGAATATTACAACAAATGGGTTTAAACGCCTTATACAGATCTCCCACGAAGCTGACTAGTTAAAAATCAGCTAAAGAGAAGAGATGATGTGATAAAGAAAACCCACTTCAAGAGTTACGCAATTTCAACATAGAGTCATTGGGAATCAGTCATCAGACATATATTACAGTATAGTAGTAGCAAATCAGACTTTTGAAGGAGTTCCTTAAGAAATATAGTGAATTACATGAGGAAATAAGCAAGAAATCTTCAGAAATAGGAGTTGCAACGTATGAAGAGTTGCAAAAATAAATGAACAGCGTCCCTCTAAGTGTGCTTCAGTAGTGTAATTTAAGAACTCAGATCTATAGTAGATTTATGGCTAAAACATCAGATCCATACCAGATCTGGAAACTACTCAGCCTTCCAATCAAGATCCCCTTGGGGTTTTTACAAAATATGACATAACAAGGTGTAGATCTAACTTTTTGTACACAGAACTGCAGAAAGCTTCAGTAATTTTTGAAGATGAATTTATTCATAATATAAAACAGATCTGAATATGAGATATCAGCAAGCTACTTCATAAATCTTCAAGGTGAGAGGCAAGCCTCAATCACCAGAAACAAGTACAATGAAAGATCTAAACAATAGTGAAGCAGTACATAGGAAATAACATAGTTATCCAAGGAGACTACGCAGTAGCTTGAGCATAATAGTACACCAGATGAAATATACAGATCTAAAATCAAAATACAATAGGGACCCTCTTCCGAGTGATCACAAGACACCCTCCCTAAGAGGAGATTCCAAAAACAACTAGATCCTTGCAGATCTAGAACCCCACTTACTACACTTACAGCAGCAGCAAAACCCTCAGTGAGCCAGCATTGTCTATGCAAGCATAGCTTGGCCTCCAACCTGATAGTGGTTCAATATAGCACACTTCCCTCCAAAAGCTACTCAAAGAAGAATGGAGGATTCCTAAACAGGAGATCCTCTCTTTCTCTTGCTAAACAGCAAAGAGAAATGGAGTTGCCTTGGAAAGCTCAGAAAATGAAATATGATCAACAACCTCCTCATGAGCCTTCTTCCTCCTTTTATAAGATTTGAGTCTCTTGGAAAACCCTAAACCACTTTCATCTTTTGGTTCCTTTCACACTTGGAAACCCCTTCTAGAACAGTGCAGTCCATCAAGGAGGTTCAATGAACCTAGACAGCATTGTTGACTTGGTCAAATAGGATCTCCTTTGGTGGTCTTGGCCCTTTCACACCTGCAATATTTTATTCCAATGGCCTAAATATGTCTCTTTTCACATAGGCACTGATTTATTCTTGATTTGCAAGAGGATTAGACATCCTCCTTTACAATTTATTTACTATTCATGAAATACAAAATAAATAAGGCAAAATTAATGTTCCAAATTAGTTGAAGCTAATTTAGGAACATTACACATTCTCCAATGATGAGGATAAGGGAGAGACAGAGAAGAAAAAATCCTCCAGCGCTATGACAGTAGGAGGATATCTATTTTCATTTGGAGATGGAGATGAAGCAATGGATTCCACTAGAGGGGTTCTTTCATCTTTGCAAGGAGTTCCTAAGGATCTTCCATATGGAGGACATGAGTAGCATGTGTCTATGCTAAGAGACAATGAGACAGAAAAAAGGAGGGATCAAAAATCTGATCCACTATTAGAAGCGAAGGGAGAAAATGCTCCAATAAGAGGCATTCTTACACCACTAATAGGGGTCTCTAGTTTTTATGAGTCTTCCACACATGAAACAGAGTTGAAATTACGTAGTGGAAGCAGGGACATGAGGATCTCATCTATCATGGATATGAGAATGGTACCTTAAATCTCTCTATCTAGTGGAAAACCAACTAGGAGGCCACTTGATTCATATTTTGTGAGGAAGACCTTACAACTTGCTACTCGAAACTTAGATCCAAGAGGGTTTGGAGAAATTGAAGACAAAGCTATAGCGTTGGGAGACTTGGGTAAGCTCAAGGAAGAGGGAAATCCTTTTCCCCTATCATCATCACCCACTCTCCTTTCTGATCCTGCGTTGTGGGAGGAGAAAAATGGAAGGAACAACCTTCCAACACACATCTTTGGCATAGGAGATGTCAAGGTAAGGATCAGCAACATGACAAATACTTTTGTTGATGCATAATCATTGTTGTCATTGTTGAGCATTGTAGATCTGTATTGGAAATCCCGAATACTAGTGGATTATTCCAAAGATCTTCATACATATATGATACTTGATGACTAGCTGCATGAAGAGGGCTACTTAGTCCAAGGATAAGTCATCTATCGTCATGGTAGAATATTTTTTCCTAGAGCTTCTAAGCTCAAGCATAACTACAAGGAGCATACAAAGAGTTTTGTTTCAGCCATCTGTATTCCATGAGGATCTACGACATCATCATAAGGAGCTTTGATTGGGAAGGCTTGAAAGAGGAACTATATCAGCATTTTCAAGAATGCATGAGCTATATGAAGTTGGGGTAGCCATGGGACTCTATGCAAGAGTCATTTCAGCCATCGCTTCCTTCTTTGGAAAGAGGGGAAAGATCCATGCACAACTCCATGTGTATGAGAAACATTGATGGTAAAGGATGTGTTCATGTAAAGCAAGTTTTATTTTCTAATTATACATGTTCTTTTACCATTTTTATGTAGGCCAGGACTCCTAAAAGGATCAATGTATCATGTAAATCTCATGGCAATTTTTGGGCCACTAAAAATTCTGAATTTGGCCACTCCCTTGATGTGCAAAGGGAGATTTATTTTTATGATGGGTGCTTCCCAAAGGCACCAAATACATCTCACAATTTTTGCAATAGTGAGATGACTTTGGAAGCAAGTAAGTGGTGGGAAAACCACTTACCATATCTGGATTTGATGCAGACAGGAGATTCTCTACGCTAGTTCCACATCTGGGACTATGACCCACCTCCATATGCAGAAATTTTGGTTTGTATGTACATTGTTTCGATTCCCTATATGGATGATGTACTTGTACTTTTCATAGGGATGTATGGAGGAAGGAGGGAAGGAATGCATGAGCCATATGGAATGGCTACTCCCCATGTACGTTATGTCTCATATTTCAAGGAGAACATTGGGCAAACCATGTTTGTTTCTGATGATTTATTGTCTTCTTATGAGATGAACTATTTGTATCTCATAAGAACTTTGGTGGAGCAAGTCATGGAGGGTTGGTTTGGTGAACACTTGACATAAAGAGGAATATTAACTCATGTTGGTCTCACTAATGGAGGAAGAAATGAGTTGCAACACTCACCTTATCAGTTCCTTAAGGAAAAGCAACATTTTGGAGGGGAGGACTGTAATATTCCTAATTAACCCAAGCTAATAGGAATGTACAATTTTGTTTTCATTTTCTTGTTGCAAGAATAAAATTGTAAAGGAGAATAAATTAAACTCCTAAAATAGCAAAATAAATCAATGCCCATGTGAACAAGGCTAAATCTGGGCTTCCTTAATAAAACTCCCTTATGTGTGAAAGGGATTGCGACAACTGATTGGGTCAACAGGACCAATTCCACAGCATTGTCCAGATGCAATGTACCTCCTAGATGCATAGCGCAGATCTAGTTGGAGGCTACACATGTGAAAGGGTCTAAACCTTTGAGATGGTTTAGGGTTTTGCAAGGCTTTTATCCTATAAAAGAAAGAGGAGAATAACAGAAGAAGGTTTTTTTTGAACATATTGTCTTACAAGGATTTGTTTGTTTAGACACTTCTCATTCTCTAGTTGTTTAGCTGAGAATAGTGTTGTTTAGCACTGGGTGTTCCTGATCAGGAATCCCACCTCTTTCCTTGGGAGTCCTCTTGGAAGAGTCTTAATTTCTTGTCCACTATCAGGCATTTTTCCAAGCTTCTACTTCCAACTACAATGAAGATCCTGTTGAGGGTTTGGTTATCTTTGTAAGCTGCAGCAAGTGGAGGCTAGATCTATTTAGATCTAAGCCATTCTAGTGCCTCTTTTCAGTGGGAAAGCATTCTATCCCACTGGTAAGAGTGTACTGGATCATCAGAGCTCCAGATACATACCTTGGCATCAGACCAAACTTTCCATCAAGTCTACAGCATATTTAGTCTTCTAGAACTACGTTATCTGCAAGAGGAAACTTGCAGGGAGTTTTGGCAACACTTGAGGAGTGATCTCTAGTGATGAGAATTTGTCTCTCACTGTGGTGATCCATGGATTTATGTTCTTATCCATGCCATAATCAGATCTGATCTGAATACTCCTATGTAAGCTTCAGGAATTCTGCAGAAATCTACAGATCTGCTACATGAGATCTCAAGTTTACTCCATATGCTTCATGTTTTGCTGAAAACCCCAAGGGGTATGTAAAATAGAGACACTCTAGTGTATAGATCTGATATAGATCTAATATTTTGTACATAGATCTATCTTTGATCTGAGTTGTAACCTACAACTGCTGTTTACTCATAAAATAACAATGTCAAGGCTTTGCAGTGAAATATATTGTTGCAACACCTCTTTTAGAGGATTGTTCTTCATAAAAGTCTCCATCTTTCGCTTGTACACTGAATGGGCCACAATGTAAATCTTATTTACTATTTTATAAGCTATTTTTGAGCTAACATATTGGTCTTCTACTTTTTTTCATTAAAACTGTGTTATTTTCTGGGCAGTGTTACTTTGTGTTGCTGTAGTCCCTTCTTTGGGCAGTTTTCAAGCCTTACTAGGTGTGGGAGATCTGTTTAACCCACCTAGTTTGATTTGTTTCAGATCTCCTCTTGTATTTGAGTCTTAGATTATCAGATATAAGGGATCCAAGGGCTGAATTCCAATTCTGTAGTAGCCATTTCTAAAAAATGTTTTTTTCAGACATGCCTAGCTAGCAGTCCCAATTTGGGGATATTGCACTCCAAACATAGATTACATTGCTTGTTTTGGGTCATTTTGAAAATTTTCTTTTGATTTGGAAGATTGTAGCATTAGTTTGAGTGCTTTCTTGTGATTACTTTTCATTGATTGAGTCATTCAATTTTGATTCTTACATTAGCAATACTTACGCTAGTGTTTGTTTTCATTTTTCATGTAATTAGTGCATCATGTACTTCTTTTCATTGAAAAATAAAAAATAAAAAATAAAAACATTTTTTGCATTCTTTCTTAGCATCGAAAATATTATTTTGCATAACTAGCATTTGATAGACTAGGAAAGAGTTTCATTTTCGTTTCATTGTGTTAGATGCATTAGTGGATTTCTTCACATACTTTCATTGTTTTCTATTGTTTGAAAGGTCTCTATCCTTCTCGTAACTAGCATTCATTGAATCGAAAATAATGTTCATTTTCATATAGTTTTCATTTAGGAAATTTGAGATCTAAATTTGATAAGGCCTTAAAACTGAAAAATAATCCAAGATCAACTTTAAATTTACTTAATTAACCTAAGGAAGCATTGAAACCTAACGCACATTTTTAGAGGTCTAAGCTAGTGACGTGTTCCGGCGTCGTTAAACCTAGTAGATGTCATTCACCATATGGCTTTAGACAGCACTAGTATGGACTTGTGCTCCCCATACCATCGCGTATATAACGGGAGACTCTCATAGGTTCAAATCCTTTATCCATAGGAAACCGATTCTGCTACCCTGTAACCATGATACACCAAACAAAACATCTGGGGAGACTACCTACACGTACGTCAAGTCCTTGGTCATTTCTCTTTCATTTGATCACCAAGGTGTATATTGCAGTTCACAGAAACTTGGTACACCCTCTTGCTTAGATTACTTGAGTATTCATTTCTATCTTTTCGTGACTCTCTAAAAAGGAAAAGATCATCGAGTGTTTGTCCTTTCACGCTTGTTTCAACCTAAAATTGATAGAGTCACCTTTTTCCTATTTCTCGAATCTTAAAATATGAAACGATAGAGTTTTATTTCAATGTCTTAAAATTAACCATCCAAGAAATATTCCTGGTTAAAGTTATCTTCCTTAGCATTTTTTTTTAAGGTTGTTTCCGATGGAAACATTTCTGGAGTTTACCAACCAAGGAATCTCCTCCAAAAGCAATCCTGGTCCTTTTCCTTCTTTTGGTAATGTTGGTGCTCCTTATATGGCAACATTTTCCCTACCTAGATTAACTTTTGGGTTTCCTATTTGGTTATTATCGACCTCTGTGATCTCGAGTGTTCTACCCACTATACAACCATCCCCTCCACCTGAACAACATCATGTTGATTCTAAGGTGGACCTCTCCCCTTCTTCGCCTATTTCTTCATCCTCCTCTTCTACTTCATCTAGCGAAATTCTGGATTGTAGTAACCAGGTGGCTAAGAAGAAGAAGAAGGTGATGATGAAGAAGAAGTCAGATTAGATAGAGGCCAACTTTGCAGCTATTGCTCCTGAGAAACCTTCCTTTGATAAACCATCCAACCTTCCTTGGAAATTCAAATTCCCTTGCATGTTGTGAAAAGGTGACCACCTTGTTTGAGACTGCCCTCGTATTCCCAAGGTACTTGAAGCATAGTCCAATGGCCTCCCACCATTTCCTTTGGGTTCTGAAAGTCATCTTGGTGGTACATCTTCAACTAGTATTTATAAGACTCATAAGAAATAGGGTAAGATTATGACTCCCTGTAGGTTGTGTGAAGGGAATCATCCAATTCACCTTTGTCTGTATATGGATGAATCCAAGAGAGTGTTGGAAAAACCTACCATTTCTGTACCCTGCCTTCTGGTTGGTTACCAGAATATTTCTTTGGTTCCTCCGCTCATTGATTCCATGATCAATCAAGAGTCATCCATGGTAAATCCTGCTCCCTCGGAAATTCAAATTCATGAATCCATTCCCAACCAACCATTGGTCATGGAATCGATCGATCTGATCCCACCTATGGTTCATCAGGTCTTTTCCGTCGAGAGTGGATCTCATCCCCCTCACGTTCTTCTCGTTTCTTCATATTCCTCAGACTTGGAGAAAGATTCTCCCATCCCTATAGTTTAAGAAGATTTTCCTCCTGCTCCCATTATGGAGGTCCAAGAGGATGATCCGCTTGCTCCCATAACACCAAGGGATGACCATCTCAGTTCAATGGTACCCCCTCCAAGTAGTTTAGTCATTTCCTTTGATTGGAGTCGATTTGCGAGATATCGCCTTCCTTCTTATTTGCCTTTTGAGATCACGGTACAGGCCTTCGATATGGTTGTACCTAGCACAATTATAGATGAAGGTGCGTCTGTTAGTGTTCTATCTTCAACTACTTGGCAAGCTTTTGGTTATCCATCGCTTGTGCCCGTTATGCAGAATCTATTGGCTTTTAACAGAAGAACCAGTCAACCGTTATGGATCCTTTCGAAGTTGCCTATTACTTTGGGAAGGAAAACCATTTATATAGACGTGATGGTTGTCCCAGGCCCCTTGGATTTCAATTTACTCTTGGGGCATGACTATGCTTATGCCATGGGTGCACTTGTCTCCCCCCTCTTTTGTGTGAGCTGTTTTCCACACAAAGGTCAAATCGTGACCATTGATTAGCTTTCATTCTTTGGTCCTAAAGTGGCAGTTGGCCCACCATCATCTCTGCTGGATTTTTTTCTGTTGGTTGTATCTTCCCCGTCACAGGTTAATTATGTGGCTACCTACCCCGTGTTCACATTCAATTATAGTGTCGTTGTGCATCATGTGCTGGAGGCATTGGGTCCTGATTTCTGAGATGTTGTTCTCCCATTAGATGCGAACCTCTTGGAAGCCATGACCTCTTATTCGTTGTGGTAAAAGACCATTGGAGCATAGTTCATTTTCTTGTGTCAAGGTCCTTAAAAAATTAAATAAGCTCTCTTGAGGATAGTTCATCTTTTATTTCAACCTCATTAAAAAATGAATTAGCTCATGAGGATAGTTCTTTTAATGTGTCAACCTCGTTAAAACAATGAAACACGTTCTTGTTCAATTCGAGTCTTTCATACGATCTCGTAAAATCCTAGTCGAGTCTTTCTCTTGATCTTGTAATTTGAACCTTCACTCCATTTTCCTTTCATATGGACTAAAGCTTGGGGGCATGTACCTCGAATTGAGTCACCATGCTGGGGGCATGCAAATCATTTCAAGCATAGTTTATCTTTGTTTCAAGCTTGCATAAAAATGAAACCAACCTCAAGAAGAGTTTCCTAATTTCAATCGTGTAAAAATGAAACCATTCTTATTTTACCTCTCGTGATTGCCATTCTATCAACCTGTTTTTCCATCGTCACTATCTTCTTGGCCAATCATACACCTTCACTTGTTCCTCCAGGAGGAGTCAACTTTCAGCTCTTTTCTGACTCTTAAAAATTGAAAATATTGTCGAGACTCTTGTCGTTTTGAACTTGTTAAATGGATGCGAAGCAATATCTACCCAGTATACGTTTACACCTTTTTCAGGCTGGGATGGATTATTTACGAAAAAGGAATACCTTAGCCTAATGCGACTAAGAGGTTCTTTCAAATATTATTTTCTACCTTTTCGGATCTGAGAGACTATTTACAAAAAGGGCCATGCTGGAGTTTTCTTTTCTTCCTTCTTTCAAAACTCTCTAAACATGAAAAGGTGTCGAGTTCTCCCTTTATCAGACTCGTTAAAACCTGATGACATCAGACTTCATCACCATGACGTTATTTGAGTTCCTCCTTCCTATGGCTCATAAAATGTACTAGGTTGGATTTGTCCAAAGGAAAAATTTACAACACAAGCATATGCTATCCCCTTCAAGCTTATTCTAAAAAATAATTGGGGTACTCGCCGGAAATGGTGGGGGGAAATGGAACCAATTTTTAGTTATGTTGGCAGTATGTCGCTCTTGAACATGGCACTTGTCTGCATTCCTGTCGGGTTTGGAACATCTCATTTTGTCACTTTTTCCTCCATAGGGTTTGGGTAATCCCTTTTGACCTCTCATTTTCTCTTTTCCACGTCATCATGACCTCAGATCCTTGGATGTAAAATACTGCCAAATCCATTGTCGTGTCGTTGATATGTTCAAGAGAATTTTTCCTCTATAGTTTTCAACCTCCCTCTGATTCTCTGTTGGTCCTGATTCACTATCATCATGTTCCTCTGTCTCATGTAGATGATGTGGGAAACATTATGGCCCACCTTCAATCATGTCACTTCCAGTTGACTTCAGCTTGTTATCTAGGAATTTGATTTAAAGAGTCCTTTCTGGTACCTTGGAGCCTGCATGCCTTAATGGTAGGTTTTTCGCATTCGACACAAGGTCCACATCATTGGCCTTCGATCGAGTGATTATGCAGATGTTTGATGCCAGATAACTATTCACATTCCGTGGATTGTATCAGTTGTACCTTGAGAGCCATTGTCATTATTGGTGGTTTCTCTTGTGCATGTTAACAGCTTTCATCATTTGCTAGTAATCAGGTGATTTTAATGCATGTTCGACTTTAGCTCATATATTCACATGCTTGAATTTGTACTTGTTTGGGTCGAGATGGAGTGCAAGACCCTGGGTTTTGCCTGATAAAATTCAGGCTATGGAGTTTTGTGGATTATCATGACTTATTGCATGACTCTTTTGATTGGATGTATGTGACCATACTTGAGTCTATTTGTTGATCCTTACTACTGGATGGTTGCGTCCATACCTTAGATCTCAGTTTTTATGTACTCTATTATGGATGGTTGCGCCCATACCACATGTTCATGTATCAGAGATTTCAGTTGTATTTGTAATTGCAGGTTTTCCAACAGCAGATTTTGGTTTGAACGCATTCTCATAAATCATTTCACCCCTCCCTCTCCCTCAGACCTCATGCTTTAGGGGGAATCTATTACACATCATTTTTTCACTATCCCTAAAATCCCTATATCGCCATTTGGAGGGTCATTTCCGTGATCAATAAGCAGTTTCATGCCTTGCAAAGACCATCATTGTATCCCTTTACATGAGATTAATATTCCTTTTGTTGACAATTCCCTGAGCAGGGACTCAAAAACTCTTGTTTTTTCCTTGGCGCGAGTCGTCAGTTATGCCCTCGCACCGAAGAGGAAGATTAACACTGGGCCCCGTGCCAGCTGACGCTCTGTCTCAGTTAGCCACCTGCGCCAAGCTATTTATGGAATTTTTTTTTAAAATAGGGGTGGAGATTCCACTCCAACAACTTTGATGATGATTCATTGGGAGTGGTTGAACTGATTAACTATGGAATTCCTCCTTTGGTTTATGGTTTCCACCTCTTATTGGAACCTCCTAAAGGATAAGCCCCCCCCCCCCCCCCCACCTTTTTAGGGATCCTAACCTACTCCTTTTCCTCTATAAAAGGAAGCTATCTCTCCTTGCATAAGCTAGTTGAACTTGGAGAATTGAGTATACTATAGTTGAATTGTTGAAGAGATAGAACAAGAAGGAACTTCATTGAGAGAGTTTAATCCCATGCTTTCATCCCGTCTGAATCCCCTAACGAGTATCTGAGATGTGTTTCGGCTGAACCCTACTGGAGGAGACCACGATGCCAAAGCTTTGGCTATATCTTTTCCTTCTATCAATACATACATGTGACTAGTGTTTAGTTCCCACTTTAGTGTTATGTCATTTGTTTAATGTAATATGTTTATCCCTCTTTGACTGGCTAATAGTTATGAATGAAGTTATTATGTCGTATGCTATTCTTGTTTGTTGTTTTATGTGCAGGTATCCAAGCATGACTGCAAAAGGATTGTGACTTGTTGAGGCAGGAGCGAGAGGCTACCACCACTACAGCCATGACGACAGTTCCAAGTAGGTTGATCTACTGTGACCTCTTTTCATTCAATAATTAGGGACCGAAAATCTAGCATGTTTGTTCATTTGTAGACCCACTATATGGCTAGAGGGATCACCTCTGTCTGTAGAGGGAATTTACCTGCTTAAAAAATTGGCAACCATTTTTTCACTGTCCCTGCAATCCCCATCTCGCCCTTTGGAGGGTCATTTCCAAGATCAATAAGCAGTGTCATGCCTTGAAAATACCATCATTGTATCCCTTTACATGAGTAATATTTATTATGTTGACAATTCCCTGAGCAGAGACTCAAAAACCCTTGTTTTTTCCTTGGAGCTAGTAGTCAGTTCTGCCCTCGCACCGAAGAGGAAGATTAACACTGGGCCCCACACCACCTAGCGCTCTGTCCCAGTTAGCCACCCGCACCGAGCTATTTATGGAATGTTTTTTAAAAATAGAGGCAGAGATTCCACTCCAACAACTTTGAGGATGAGTCATTAGGAGTGGTTGAACTAATTAACTATGGACTTCCTCCTTTGGTTTATGGTTTCCACCTCTTATGGGAACCTCCTAAAGGATAGGCCTCCCTCCCACATTTTTAGGGATCCTAACCTCCTCCTTTTCCTCTATAAAAGGAAGCTATATCTTCTTGCATAAGCTAACTCAAATTGGAGAATTGAGTATACTATAGCTGAATTTTTGAAGAGATATAACAAGAAGGAACTTTGTTGAGAGAGTTTAAGCCCATGCTTTCATCCCGTCTAAATCTCTTGACGAGTATCTGAGACGCGCTTCGGCTGAACCTTGCTGGAGGAGACTGCAATGTCAAAGCTTTGGTTGTATCTCTTCCTTCTATCAATACATACAAGTGACTATTGTTTGGTTCCCACTTTTGTGTTCTGTCATTTCTTTTATGCAATATGTTTAGCCCTCTTTGACTGGCTAATAGTTATGAATGAAGTTATTATGTCATATGTTGTTATTTTTTTTTGTTTTAGGTGCAGGTATCCAAGCATGACTGCAAAAGGATTGTGACTTGCTAAGGCAGGAGTGAGAGGCCACCACCACTACAGCCACAACGACAGCGTTGGACTCCAGGTAGGTCGATCTACCGTGACCTCTTTTCATTCAATAATTAGGGACTGACACTCTAGCATGTTTGTTTGTTTCTATACATAATCTAGGGCTAGATGGATTGCCTCTATCCGTGGAGGGGATTTACCTACTTAAAAAATTGATGACCATTTTGTCACTGTCCCTGCAATCCCCATCTCACCCTTTGGAGGTTCATTTTCGTGATCAATAACCAGTGTCATGCCTTGCAAAGACCATCATTGTATCCATTTACATGAGAGTAATATTCCTTCTATTGACAATTCCTTAAGTAGAGACTCAAAAACCCTTGTTTTTTCCTTGGCGTGAGTAGTCAGTTATGCCCTCGTGCCAAAGAGGAAGATTAACACTGGGCCCCACGTCAGCTGGCGCTCTGTCTCAGTTGGCCACCCATGCCGAGATGTTTATGGAATGTTTTTTAAAAATAGAGGTGGAGATTCGACTCCAACAACTTCGAGGATGAGTCATTGGGAGTGGTTGAACTGATTAACTACGGACTTCATTGGGATTCATTGGGAGTGGTAGTTATATAACACATACCCAACATTCTCCCACTTGTTTTTTTCTTTCCGCAGAGGGCCATAGGAGAGCTTAGTCACTGGCCCAATTCTTCAACACCCATTGTTTCTCTACACCAAGAGAAATTCTGAGTGCTCACAGACTTCGTTAATGCATCTACAAAATTCTTCAAAGTGTCTACCTTTACTAGAAACACCCTTTTAGCCTCAACCATATCTCTAACAAATTGATAATGAACATCAATGTGCTTTGTCTTTGAATGATAAACAAGGTTCTTAGCCAAGAAAATTTCACTTTGGCTATCACAGTCTATCCTTATAGCTTGTTGTACCAACCCCATACTTGAACACAATCTCTGCAACCAAACTGCTTCCTTGCTTGCATGAGTGGCTGCCATGTATTCTACCTCTATAGTTGAAAGAGCCACTACAGAGTTTCTGTTACTCATCCAATTGACTGCGCCTCCAAATAAGCTAAACACATACCCACTTGTAGATCTTCTTTGGTCCAGATCTCCAGCCCAGTCTGTTTGGGCTCAACCTAGTCTCCTAAATTGAGTTCATTTAATTGTCAACCAGGGTTGGTAAACTGCTGAAGTGAAGTGCATTGTATGTGCCTATGTGTTTGTTTCTTACTACGTTGTGTTTAGTGTTTTATGATGTTTTTGGTCTTTTGATGGTTTTATGTTCACAAGGAAAAGAACTAAATGCTGGTGGAAAGAAGCTACTGGTTAAAAACAAAGCAAAGCCTAAGTTATGAATGATAAATGACAAATGCAAAGATTGAAACAGAACCAAACCTAAACTATGACTTAAGCAGAATACAAAGCTTGATAATGACTTCAAGAAAATGAATCACAACATAAACTTAACTTGTCCAATCCATTTATTAAGGATATTTTGGAAGAGCTTGAGGAATGGGCAGCTAAGTGTAAAAAATTCTCCTAACTAAACAATTAAACAATCAGCTTATAATGATACAACATCTTATCCATGATTAGAGGTTTGTTGAAACATATTTGGAAAAGAACATTTGTAACATCATAAGATCTCTACTCTAAAACTAGCTCCTAGTTATATTCTGCAACTTAGTTTAACACCACTAAACCTTACTCAAAAGTTATAGATTTCCTTTTAGAATAGTCTTGAGGAAAGGCTTGTTTGTGAAATGGTAAAAAGGTTGCAAAAGTATTCCAGGCCTTGGACTGATACTGTCTTCTATTCAGATGATTATGAGTTAATTATAGGTTTGGAACAAAAGAAGTTTTGTAAATAATGAAGGTCATGGTATTTAAGTTTAACAACTAATGTAATTTAATATGCAATGGATGACAACTAAATGTGGAATGTAAACACAGTGAGCTAAGCTAGAACTGAACTAGAGTGCTACCAGTCTACAATAAACAGTGCTAAACTAACAAGCCATTATAAAACTTGAAACAAAATAACAGAGCATGAATTGAATGCAATTTGACTCCGGAGTGCCCTTACTAAGTTATCATGCAATTAATCTATGGGATTCTACAGCCTATTTCGTTCATCATGAATGGTATTTTGGAAGAGATTGTTAGAAAAATCCTGGCTGTACAATTCAATGCAAATGCAAACATGAAAACTGAAAGCAATTACAATTAAAAACTAAGACATCACAGCTATTTCCTACCCATTGTTATGATATTTTGGAAGAGCCTTTTAAGAGTAAGATCAGCTATGCTACTTAGTGTAAAAAAGAAACTAAAACCTTCAGTATCACAATCATGCCTTAGTCATCATAATGATTTTTTGGAAGAGTTTACTAGAATAAGTTCAACTGTGATAATGAACAAAAGAAATTGCACTTAAAATCTATAACACTACAGCCATTTCTCATTCATTATAGTGATCTTTTGGAAGAGTTTCTTAGAAAAAGTATAGCTACAGTGACTAATGAAATTAACTATGAACTCAAACTTCAAAAACGTGAAAATGAACTAAGATACTTATCTAAATTACGAAAGTAAAGCCGTTCAGGAGGCAGGGGCCCTCTACCACCAGACGGAATCTAACTCAAAATCAACTCAACGCGTTCAAAGCAATGCTGTCTTCTTCATTAAAGGAAAATAACTTAAAACAGAGTATTCTCGGTCTTCGGAAATATAGCAGTCAATCCCTGAAATCTAATCAAAATCTAGAGCTTGTCTCTCGGTTTCCCGAGTGCATTTATAACAGAACTTGCAACAATACGGGGATCATTGTCTTTTCATATCAAAATCGTACTAGGACTCTAAAGATGGCAGCGTAAAGGGACAAAGGACATCTGGACTATCCTTGTCATATTAGAAGTCTGCCTCCTTGAATGAGTTCCCACGTACAAAAGCATGTCCAGAATTCGGTTCATTCTTCATGGTGAGCAACAAACGTTGAGGACATGATGTGGAATATACCCATGTGTGGCTTTTCCTGAGAGGACACCTGGAACATGCTTGAACGTGAAGACAGCTGCAGAATTGGCGGTTAGCTACGGAATTTCTGCATTTTGTAGCTAGTTTCGGTTCAAAATGCATTACAATGACAAAATCACAAAACTTAGCAAGTTAGCCATGTTATTCATTCTAAAAGTAATTTTAACTAATTTCATTGATCATTTGGGCCTGGGATAACAATGGACAAAGGAAAATGGAGTGAAGTAAGATAAAATAAAGAACAATCTTGGGGCTCAACATACCCCCATTGCTAACTTCTTGCATGTCCTCATGCAACTTATTCCATAAACTCAGAGACTTCTGCAAGAACATCCAACCCTCTTCTTCTTCTTTGCCTGGAAGTTAAAGGTCTTCTGGGTATCCTGATGACTAACTTGAACCTTAAATTGGTAAGTGCCTTGATTAGCTTCTTGTTCCTCTTTTTCAAATTTTCATTAGCCTTTTCCACTTTGTCCATTTGTAGAGACAGGGTTGAGTTCATACTGGTTTTGAGTTTGACTTGTTCCTCAGAATATCATTCTCAGTTTTGATATGTCTATTAAGTACTTCCAGCTCATACCTATCTCTTCTTAACACATCTATTTTGGACAGTGGAGGACTAGGGGTTCTATATTTACTCTCTGAAGCTTTCCTTTCCAATGTTTCAACATAGTCATAAACTTCTTGTTGTGCAGGGTCAATTTCAGGGGTTTCTTCATCAAAATCTTCTTCAACATCTTCTTCAATAGAGGTTTCCTCATCTTCTATGTTTATCACCCTGGTTTGTTTGATCTGTTTTTTCCTTAGTTTCCCCCTGATTCTATGGCTTCTTCTTGGCTGGGATGATCCCTCTCCTTTTTCTGTGGCAGATTTTCTGATTACCCTCTCTTCCTTAAGTTGTCTCTTAATCTGAGTCAACTTCTCAGAGATTATTTCTTCACTACTTTCCTGTACTGTTTTTTCAATTTCAATTTTAGAGGCTCTCCATTTTCTGCTTCTCTTTGTAGGCTGATGTTCAGGTGAAGGCTCTTTTGGTTCCTCAAAGTGATTTCTTACCAAGAAATTATCCCAAGTATCTTTTGTTTTAGCTAAATGGTGTTCAATTAAAATCTTAACCAAGCCATGATGGTATATAGTTGTCTCTAGGAATTGGAATCTCCTTTGAACACTTGAAGCCATCTTTTTTAAACTTTGAAGCAAGAAATAGGGCAAATTTAGCTCTTCCTCTATGAAATGCATTATCAACCTAATATGGTAAACATAGAAAGTACCATATCTACCTTCACAAGTGATAAATTTTTGTAAGATAAGAAATATGTTTCTCCATTTATTCTTTAATGCAGAGCTTGGAATTCCCTTTTTAAACACAGTGACATCCATACCTGGTGATTTGAGGATTTGCTTCCATGATTCATTATGAAATTCTCTGTTCTTAAACCATCTTTATCCATGTCTAAGCAATCCTGTTGCTTCTGCAATAAAAACCTCTGTGACAGTGAATTTAACATCTCCAACTTCAACCTCAGCTCCTTTGAATGACCTTGCAAATGTTTTAGTAACTTCTGTGTGGAAGCCATTAAATTTCTCAAGGAATTGTAGCCATCCTGCCTATTGCAACATTTCTCTACTTTGAGGGTATCCTTCTAGGTATTTTGTGCCCACTGGTTCAGTTCTCACGATGAGGCCCATAATTTCTTCTTCAATATTCGGATTAGTACTCTTTCTGCTCACGGAGACAATGACTTCAACCTTCAAACTGATATTCCTCTGCTTCATGGTGATAGTGCTTCAATCTTCAAACTGATATATCTCTGCTTCATGGTGATAGTGGCTTCAAATTTCAAACTGATATACCTCTGCTTCACGGTGATAGTGGCTTCAACTTTCAAACTGATATACCTCTGCTTCACAGTGACAGTGGCTTCAACTTTCAAGCTAATATACCTCTACTCATGGTGATAGAGATACCTCTGTTTTACAGAATGAAATGATGAAGGGTTGGCTACGGGATGGAGTAATAGGGAGTGGTTACGGAACGAGTTAATGAAGTGAGGTGAAAACAAATCAATGAGTGAAAATACTGCGGAGATTTTTTTACAACGGATTCAAAAATCATCATTAAATGATTTGGCTGGGTGACGTAAGAAAATCAAACACTTCAGCCTTTTAACCACTTAAATGATGATCGGGTATAGAATTTGAAATGAAGGATTTTTATCCAAATTTTTGCGGAGGGTATATTTGGCATGATCAATAAAAATAATCAAAACAACTTTTCGAATGATTCATAACTAAAACTATACTAAAGTTTATGATATGCCATTATAATCAAAACTTTTTACCTTTGCTTTTCATTTTCTTTTTGTGGTCTTCATATACTTTGTTCTCCTCTGGAAACCATTACTTTGTGAGTCTTCATAATCCTTCTTGATTTTGCTTGTTCATGGATATACTGGATCATCTTGTTGCAATTCAAATGTTTGTTGATCAGTGCCTTCAAGATCTGTAGCTGCGGAATGACTGTCTGGCTGCGGAAAGTCTGATTAGTTGCAGAATGTCTGTTTAGCTGCAGAATGTACCTGTAGAGAATTTTAATCATGGAATGGGGTGGTTTGGAATATACATGGAATATTTTATGGAATGGGTGAAGATAGATGATGAAACATGGTATAATGGAATATGTATGAAGTGAATGATGGAATGGGATGGATTACAATTTATGAAATGGAGTGGAAGAATATAAGAAATGGCCTGCAATCCATGACATGTGTTATTCATTTGCAGAAAAACATCAAACTTTAAATTTTGATATGGAAATGAGGTGGATGAAGTATGGAATGAGATGAATGAAATATGGAAGGAAGTGAAGTATGAATGAATGAATGAAATGGAGTATGGATGGATAAGTAAATGGAATGAAATGAGATGGATCATAAGTGCAATGGATCTGAACTTATGATTTTGTAACAGCTGCTTGCAGAAACAAAATGGAAAAGTTAGAGTGTCAGAAAGACTCTGATTTTCACCCTATCTTTTCTGTATAAACATGCCAATCAGTGATTGGTTTTCATGTTTATACTTTATTTTTTTATTTTTTATTTTTTATTTTTTTCAAAGCAATGCTTCAAAAAATTCAATCAAGTTGATGAAGAAGAAAGATTCTTCTTCATTAACTTCACATCACTGTTTTCCTGGAATTTCTTGACAAATTCTTCTCTTGAGAGTGGTTTGTGATACAGCTTCAATCTATGACCATTCACAAGAAAAGTGACCTCTTCTTCATCTATTGTCCTGATTTTTGCCGCTCCATTGTCAAAAATTTCAACAATTTCATATGGCCCAAGCCAATGTGTTTGAAATTTACCTTGAAAATCCTTGAATTTTGAATCAAACAAGAGAGCCCAGTCACCTTCTTTGAACTTCTTCTCTTTGATGTACTTGTCATGCCATCTAGTCCTTTTCTGTTGGACTAGACTTGTTTTCTGAACTGCATCTTGTCTGATCTCATCCAATTCATTAATCTGCTCCAATCTATGCTTTTGTGCCTCCGTTAAATCAAGTCCTAGCTGAACTGCCATTTTGAAGGTTTGAATCTAGAACTCTATGGGAAACAAAACTTGCTTTCCATAAACAAGTTCATAAGGAGTATGACCTGTTGTGTTTCTCCATGTAGTTCTGTAGGCCCACAAGGCTTCAGGAAGCCTATCTACCTAGTCTCTTCTATGTAAATGAACAGTCTTTGTTAGGATTCCTTCAATGACCTTATTAGTAGATTCCACTTGACCATTTTCTTGTGGATGATAAGGAGTAGATTTTCTATGCCTGATTTTGTACCTCTCCATCATTTGTTCCACTAGTCTTGATGTAAATTGAGCTCCTTGATCTGTAACAATTTCCCTTGGGACACCAAAACGAGTAAAAATATCCTCAAAAAGAAAAGTAACCACAGATGCTTCATTAGCAAAAAGTAATGGCTTGGCCTCTACCCATTTGGTAACATAATCAGTGCAAACTAATATATATCTCTTTTGTCTTGATGGAGGACTAATAGGTCCTACAAAATCCAAAGCACATTTTTCAAAAGGTTCAATATGTACCTGAGGTTGTAATGGCATCTCACCTGAAGGAGAAGGTTTCCCTACCCTTTGGCAACTGTCACACCTTTTGACATACTCTTTAGCATCTTTAAACAAGGATGGCCAAGAATATCCTAAATGAAGGATCTTATAGGCTGTCCTCTTATTAGAAAAGTGTCTGCCACAAGGTTCATCATGACATGCTTTGAGAATCTCAGGCATCTCATCTTCCCGAACACATCTTCTAATGATCAAATCTGGACCTGTCTTGTACAACTCATTAGCAACCCATGAATATTTTGCACTGTCAAAAATGATTTTTCTTTTATCTCTTGCATTCATTATTGAAGGAAATTTTCCTGAAACTAAATAATTAGAAATGTCAGCAAACCAAGGAGTTTGAGTAGAAATTGCAAAAAGATATTCATCAGGAAATTGATCTTCAACTGGAGTGTCATCTTTGATGTTTTGGAGTCTAGATAGGAAATCGGCTACTGTGTTTTGTTTTCCAGGCCTATCTAGAATGGTAATGTTGAATTCTTGTAAAAGCAATAACCATCTTATGACTCTGCCATTAGTAATTGATTTGTTCATTAAGTATCTAATTGCAGAATGATCAGTGTGGACAAAAGTTTCATAGCCTGTTATATAGTGTCTGAATTTGTTTATGGCATGAACAACAGCTAAAAACTCTTTTTCAGTTACAGTATAGTTTAACTCTGCAGGAGTCAAATTTTTACTGGTATAGTAGATGGCATAGGGAATTAGGTCTTTTTGTCCCAATACTGCTCCTAGAGCTGTATCAGAGGCATCTGTTGAGATATGAAAAGGTAACTTCCAGTTAGGTCCCCTTAAAATAGGTGCTTCAGAAATTTTTGTTTTCAGGGTTTCAAAGGCTAACTGGAAATCAGAATTCCATTTGAATTCACAATCTTTGGTAAGTAATTTGAAGAGTGGAGATGATATCTTGGTGAAGTTTTCTATAAACCTCCGATAATATCCTGTAAATCCTAGAAAACTCCTAACATCTTTTTGACAACTTGGAATAGATAAGTTAGAGATGACTTCAACTTTTGACTCATCAACTCTAATCCCATCCCCTGAAATATGATGCCCTAAAACAATACCTTCAGTAAACATCATGAAACATTTCTCATGACTAAGTGAAAGATTTTCTTCCTGACATCTCTTTAAAACTTTGTCCAAGTTTGCTAAGGCTTCTTCAAATGTGTTTCCATAAACTGTGAAATCATCCATGTATACCTCTACACAATCATGTATTAGATCTAAAAAAATTCCTAATACTGCCCTTTGGAATGTTGCAGGTGCATTGCATAATCCAAATGGCAATACTCAGTAAGCATAGGTACCCCAAGGACAGGTAAATGTGGTTTTTTCTTGATCTTCAAGTGCTACTTGGATTTGGTTGTAACCACTAAACCCATCTAGGAATGAGAAGTACTTTTTGCCAGCTAATGTATCTAACACTTGATCTATGAAAGGTAAGGGAAAATGGTATTTAAGAGTAGCTTTGTTTAATTCCCGGTAGTCAACACATACCCTCCATTTACCATTTTCTTTGGCACAATTACCAAAGGAAAAAACCACTGACTATCTGAAATAGGATAGATGAAGTTAACATTTAACAATTTTTGCAATTCTTCTTTAACAATCTCCCTAAGATTTGGATTCATCCGTCTTTGAGGTTGTCTGATTGGTTTACAATTTTCCTCTATATAGATGTGATGAGTGCAAGTCTTGGGGCTTATCCCTTTCATGTCAATGTACTCCCATGCATATGCAGAAGAATGTCTCTGTAATATCTTGACTAACTCTTCTTGTTGAGATTTTTCTAGGTTCTTGTTTATGTTCAAAGTTTTGCCTGGAAATATCTCACTTGTAGAGCTGCTAAATTTATCCATAGAATGAAGAGACATCTGCGTTGATGACAAAAACTCAATGTTGGATCCCTCTTGAAATGGTTCATGTTTTTATTCTGAAGAGGATTCAAATTTTTCTAGAGTATTCAGAATTTGATTATCTTCACTAATTTCTGAAATTGTGAAGAGGGGTTGTAAATCTTCTTCATCCTCTATCCATTGAGTATCATCTAAATCTGTAATTTTCCTAGCTGGAGGATACAAAGTGAATTTCTTAGTTGAACTACCATCACAGATGTACATATCATTGGATCTACAACTAATAAAAGCATCAGCTGTAGCCAACCAAGGTCTTCCTAATATAACAGGATGTCCTCCTAGATTATTCTTAGGAGTTAGGATCATGAAATCCACAGGGTACTCCCAAGAATCTAAGGATACTGGAATGTCTTCTATTACCCCATCAAGTTTGATCATAGATCTGTCTGCTAATTGTAATAATGTGGGTGTAAAGAGAATATTAGGAAGTTTCAGTTTATCCATGATTTTTCTACTCATGATATTGATTGCTGCTCCTAAATCAATGAGTGTGTTTTGGATTTCAATTCCATTGATGTGAATTTTAACAACTGGATTTCCTGGGTCTAGATACTTTGGAATAGCAATCTTACCCATCATAATGTCTGCTATTTTTCCTACCAGTTGAATTTTCTTTGTTTCTCTTATTCTTTTTCTTTTTTTCTTCATGCTCAACTCCTTTATTTTTTTGGCTAAAATTGGAATTTCCTTGATGGCTTGTAATAAAGGAATTTTAATGCAAACATTTCTCAGCTCATCTAGGAAATCATAATTAGGCACCATAATTTGTTTTTCTACACCTCTATAAATTTGTAATATTTCTAGAAAGGGAGGTATAGAAGTAGATGTTGATGGCTGCTCTAATACAGGAGTTGAAATTATTGGATCTTTTTGCTTTAATTTTTCAGTGTTTGGGTCTTGAAAAGATGTGTCTTCCTCAAGACTTTTATTCAACTCGTAGAGAATCTTCCTCATAGTTATCTTGTTCTTGTATGATCATAGAAGGTTTCCTCTTTTCAAGTATTCTTCCAGACCTAAGTTGAACATCACTAAGGTCTAAAGGAGTAATTAGATAAGTTGGAAATTGTTGGCCTTCTATCATGTATGTGTTCTGAGGATTTTTATTATTGGGGTTTGGTATGGGTTGAGCAGGCAACTCATTTGATTTTTGAGGAAATGGTAATGGAAGTGGTTGATTTTGATGTGGTAGGTTCTAATGATGTTGTTGAGGATTTTGTTGAAAATTTTGTTGAGGATTTTGAGGATAAAAATGTGGGTATGGTGGATAGGATGGTGGATACTGATAGTACTGAGAGTATCTTCCATAGGGATTTTATGCTCCTTGTGCCCAAGCTTGAGATTGATTTTGAAATTGAGGCCAAGGTTGCTGCCAAGAATTCCAAGGTGGAGGTTGGTTATACATTTGATCATGGAATCCTTGTGTTTGAGGTCCTTGCCAAGGCCTTCTAGAGACAAAATTGAGATATTCTGTGGAATCTATAGGATTTTCCTCTTGAAAGACAGCTTTGAGACCAGGAAGAGAAGGACAATTCTTGGTCTCATGTTTTACAGAACAAATGACACAGGTCTCTACAACTTTTACATCCAAAGGACACTCTCTCAAGGCATTTTTCTTTCTACATTTGGGACAGAAGATTACTAAGGCATCAGATTCAGCTTTTTGCTTGTTTTGTATCTTAAGGGTGTCTATTTGTTCACTAAGACTCCCTAAGATGTCAGATTTGAAATCATCAAGCATATGTCCTATTTACGATCTACTTACTGTCCTAGAAGCAAACTTTCTTGCCCTTGCAAGAGCAGGATCTCTTGGACCTTTTACAGTTTTAGATTTCCCTCTTGAAAGGTTGATACATAACTCAGATATTTCAGGTAATGTGAGCTGTGATATATCCCCTTTTCCCATCATGTTAAGGATATCCAACCATTCATCCCTAATTTTTTTCAACAAAAGAGCTTTTAAGGTGTCTTGATCTAAGTTTTCCATTTTTTCTCTTTTGATGTTGTAGTGAAATCTCTCCAACAAATCTTCCAAGTTTTCATCTTCTTTTTGTAACATCTTAAACACTTCTTCCTTATGATTTACCGGCATACAATAATCCAAATACCTATCTAGAAATTCTTGTTTCATGTCTTCCCATGTCCTAATAGAACTGTTGATCAAACTCATAAACCACTTCAATGCTACTCCTTTCAATGTTGAAGGAAATAGTTTAAGTTTTTGAGCATCTTGTAAGTAGTCATAAGTTCTACACAGGATTTCAAATTCAAATAGGAAGGTTTCAGGATCTTCAGTTTTAAGTTAATAGAAGTTTGGAAGGACAGAGGGTGAAATATTTTTCATGGTTGTATTGGTTTCTTCATCTATTATAGGAAACCCAAAAGAGCTTCCCATTTCTCTTCTACCTCTTCCTCCTTCTGCACCTCTACCTCCTTCTCCTCTACCTCTACCTCTACCTCCAAATAATGTGTGTTCTCCATTAAAGACTCCTCCTCCCCCTTCTTCTGCCATGGTTGACTCTCCTGTGGAAGTGGAAAAGTTTGTGTCCCTAACAGGAGTCTTTGGATATTCTTCTAAGGCAGGTTCAGTTGATGAAGTGGAAGGTTTCTCTAATGGAATATCTGATCTTAGGTCTTCTAGAAGTCTAGGATCACTAAAGGATGGAATGTGGGTCTGAGTTGAAGGTGTACTAGCTCTTGGTCTAGGTGAAACAAGTGGTGTTCTAGAAATCAAAATTTTGCTTCTGCTGCGTATGAATCTACCCCTTGAGTCTCTCTCTCTATGCATATAATTGTTTTTGAGAGTTAAGAAACAAAGGTTACCTAGTTTTCACTTCCCCGGCAACAGCGCCAACATGTTTGGGCTCAACCTAGTCTCCTAAATTGAGTTCATTTAATTGTCAACCAGGGTTGGTAAACTGCTGAAGTGAAGTGCACTGTATGTGCCTAGGTGTTTGTTTCTTACTGCGTTGTGTTTAGTGTTTTATGATGCTTTTGGTCTTTTGATGGTTTCATGTTCACAAGGAAAAGAACTAAATGCTAGTGGAAAGAAGCTATTGGTTAAAACCAAAGCAAAGCCTAAGTTATGAATGATAAATGACAAATGCAAAGACTGAAACAGAACCAAACCTAAACTATGACTTAAGCAGAATACAAAGCTTGATAATGACTTCAAGAAAATAAATCACAACATGAACTTAACTTGTCCAATTCTTTCATTAAAGGTATTTTGGAAGAGCTTGAGAAATGGGTAGCTAAGTGTAAAAATTATCCTAACTAAACAATTAAACAATCAACTTATAATGATACAACATCTCATCCATGATTAAAGGTTTGTTGAAACATATTTGGAAAAGAACATTGGTAACATCATAAGATCTCTACTCTAAAACTAGCTCCTAATTCTATTCTGCAACTTAGTTTAACATCACTAAACCTTACTCAAAAGTTATAGATTTCCTTTTAGAATAGTCTTGAGGAAAGGCTTATTTGTGAGATGGTAAAAAAAATGTTTCAAAGGTACTCCAGGCCTTGGACTGATACTATCTTCTGTTCAGATTATTATGAGTCAATATATGTTTTAGAACAAAAGAAGTTTTGTAAATAATGAAGACCGTGGTGTTTAAGTTTAACAACTAATGTAATTTAATATGCAATGGATGACAACTAAATGTGGAATGTAAATACAGTGAGCTAAGCTAGAACTGAACTAAAGTGCTACCAGTCTACAATAAACAGTGCTAAACTAACAATCCATTATCAAACTTTAAACGAAATAACAGATCATGAATTGAATGCAATTTGACTTCGAAGTACCCTAACTAAGTTATCATGCAATTAATATATGGGATTCTACAACCTATTTTGTCCATCATGAATGGTATTTTGGAAGAGCTTGTTAGAACAATCCTGGCTGTACAATTCAATGCAAATGCAAACATGAAAACTGAAAGCAATTACAATTAAAAACTAAGACATCACAGCTATTTCCTACCCATTGTTATGATATTTTAGAAGAGCGTTTTAAGAGTAAGATCAGCTATGCTACTTAGTGTAAACAAAAAACTGAAACCTTCAGTATCACAGTCATGCCTTAGTCATCATAATTATTTTTTGGAAGAGTTTACTAGAATAAGTTCAACTGTGATAATGAACAAAAGGAATTGCAAATAAAATCTATAACACTACAACCATTTCTCATTCATTATCATGATCTTTTGGAAGAGTTTCTTATAACAAGTATAGCTATAGTGACTAATGAAATTAACTATGAACTCAAACTTCAAAAAAACGTGAAAACAAATTAAGATACTTATCTAAATTATGAAAGTAAAGTCGTTCAGGAGGTAGGGGCCCTCTACCACCAGACGGAATCTAACTCAAAATCAACTCAACGCGTTCAAAGCAATGTTGTCTTCTTCATTAAAGGAAAATAAATTAAAACAGAGTATTCTCGGTCTTCAAAAATATAGCAGTCAATCCCTTAAATCTAATCAAAATCTAGAGCTTGTCTCTCGGTTTCCCGAGTGCATTTATAACAAATCTTTATAACATAACTTGCAACAATACGGGGATCATTGTATTTTCATATCAAAATCATACTAGGACTCTAAATATGGCAGCGTAAAGGGACAAAGGACATCTGGACTGTCCTTGTCCTATTAGAAGTCTGCCTCCTTGAATGAGTTCCCACGTACAAAACCACGTCCAGAATTCGGTTCATTCTTCATGGTGAGCAACAAACGTTGAGGACATGATGTGGAATATACCCATGTGTGGCTTTTCCTGAGAGGACACCTGGAACATGCTTGAACGTGAAGACAGCTTCAGAATTGGCGGTTAGCTACGGAATGTCTGCATTCTGGAGCTAGTTTCAGTTCAAAATGCATTACAATGACAAAATCACAAAACTTAGCAATTTAGCCATGTTATTCATTCTAAAAGTAATTTTAACTAATTTCATTGATCATTTGGGCCTGGGATAACAATGGACAAAGGAAAATGGAGTGAAGTGAGATAAAAGAAAGAACAATCTTGCGGCTCAACACAGTCTGCATCAAAAAAACCACGAATTTCCAACATTCTTTCCAATCCTGGTCTTCCCTGGTAGCACAAGCCATAATCACTAGTGCCACGTAAATATCTGAAAACCTACTTCATTGTTGTCCAATGCTCCTTCCCTAGCTTTGACATAAACCTACTCAATACTCCCACTGCATGTGCAATGTCTGGTCTAGTACAGACCGTTGCATGCATCGGGCTACCCACTGCACTTGCATATGGAACATGGGACATATCCTCCTCTTCTTCTTGTGTCTTGGGACACTGTTCAGCAGACAGCTTTACACCTACAGGAATAGGAACATTCACCAATTTACTATCCTGCATATTGAACCTCTGCAATATAGTCTCGACATACTTCCTCTAGTTTAACTAGAGCTTCCTCTTTGCCCGATCTCTCTTAATTTCCATGCCCAAAATATAGTTTGGAGCACCAATATCCTTCATGTCGAATTTGGAGAATAGTTGGGTCTTCAAATATTGGATCATTTCTTTGTCATTTCCAATCAACAACATATCATCCACATACAAGACCAAATAAATAACACGATCACCAACTAATTTAAAATAAACACAGTGATCCTCCTTGCTTCTGGTGAAGCCAAGTCCCCGTATATAGGTATCAAATTTCTGATACCACATCCTTGGTGACTGTTTTAACCCATACAGAGACTTCTTCAACCTGCATACCAGTTATTTCTTACCCTTCACCATAAAACCTTAAGGTTGCTTCATGTAGATCTCCTCTTCTAGATCCTCGTGAAGAAATGTTTTCTTCACATCCATCTGTTCTATCTCAAAATCAAATGCAGCAGCAACAGATAAAAGTAATCTAATAGAAGTAACTTTGGCAATAGGAGAAAAAATATCACCAAAATCAATTCCTGACACCTGGGAATAACCTTTTGCTACCAACCAAGCTTTGTATTTCTCCACCTTGCCTTCTACATTCATCTTCTTCTTAAACACCCATTTTCTCCTGATGGGCTTCCTTCCAGCCAGCAACTCCACTAGATTCCATGCCTCATTTTTGTGCAAGGATGCCATTTCATCAACCATGGCCTCCTTCTAGAGTTTTCCATCCTCTGAATCTACTACCTCCCTGACAGTTCTGGGATCATCATCAGTTATAGCTAAGGAAAAACCTGAACAGAAAGCAGATGGACTATACCTTTTTGGTTGCCTTCTTTCCCAAACTGATCTTCTCATAGCTGGATTTTTTTTCTCTTCCTCTTATGAACATTCTTCTGCTGTAGAGTTTGATTCATACTCCTTTATCTCAAACTCTATCTTCTCAGGTTCCTTTGGTATGAATTCATGTTTAACAACATCTTTCACCTCTCTAAACACCACATCTCGGCTATACACAACCTTCCTTGTTTCTGGGTTCCAAAGCTTGTAACCTTTTAAACCATCCTTATACGCAATAAAGATGCACCTTACAGATTTATTATCCAACTTGGTCCTTTTCTACCTTGGAACATGTACATATGCATCACATCCAAATACCCTTAGATGTGAAAGAGAGGGTTTCTTACCAATCCATACCTCATGTGGAGTCTTATCCTCCAACACTGATGAAGGTGATCTGTTAACCAGATAGCATGCAGTCTCCACTGCCTCTGCCCAGAATTCTTGTCCTAACCTAGTACCACTGAGCATGCTTCTTGCCTTTTCCATCAGTGTTCTATTCATTCTTTCTGAAACTCCATTTTTCTAAGGTGTGTATGGAGTAGTCTTATGTTTTTCTATACCACACTTCTTACAGAACTCTTCAAATTCCTTCTTACACAACTCCCCACCATTATCTGTCCTGAGTGCCTTTATCTTCTTCTTTGTCTGGTTTTCCACCAGAGCCTTAAATTCTTTAAATCTGTCAAAGACTTCAGATTTATTCTTCAAGAAATATATCCATGTATTCCTTGAGAAGTCATCTATGAATGAAACATAGTACACAGACTTTCCCAGTGACGGAACTGACACAGGTCCAAACACATCACTGTGCACAAGTTCTAATATCTTATTCGCCCTCTTAGCACCCAAAGGAAAACTCACCCGATTTTTCTTCCCATATACACAATGTTCATAGAAATCGAAATCCAAAGAGAAATTAGACATACCTTCTACCATACCATTTCTATGCAGTATCCGAAGGCCCTTCTCTCCAATATTTCCAAGTCTTTGATGCCATAGCATGGTCTTTTCTCCAGAGATAAATAGGCTTTCTGCTCCACTTTCAGGAACCATAGAACTATTACACCCATCAATAACAGTGCTACCTTGTAGCTTGTACAGAGTTCCAGTCCGAACTCCTCGCATTAATACTAGTGTTCCCCGAACCATCTTGCAGGCATCTTTCTCTAACACTATTTTTACACCTGCATCATCCATCTTGCTTACAGAAATCAGATTTCTGGCCAATGTAGGAATATGCAGAACACCAGGAAGTGTCCTAATCCTTCCACCTTGCATCTTTAGCTTGACCTTCCCACGTCCGACGATTCTGGCCTTCCTATCATCCCCTAGGAAGACATCACCACCATCATATTTCTCATACTCGCAGAACCACTCCCGATGGGGAGTGAAGTGAAAGGATGCACCTGATTCAATCAACCATGACTCATGATCTACATGTGTATTTTAAGAAGAAGCCAAATACACATCCCCTCCTTCATTAGAGGTGGTTTTTTCCTCTGTAGAAGGAGCATCATCAGATCCCTTTCCTTTCTCAGGAGCTTTAGATCTTCAGTCCCTTTTGTAGTGCCCTTCTTTTCCGCATTTCCAGCATACCTTTACAAAATTTCCAGGAGATTTAGATCTCCCTCTAGATTTGGATCTCCCACTCGAAACCTTATTCTTGTTTCTGTTTTGGGACCTTCCTCGTAAAAATAAGGAATCTCCATTCTGGCCCTCCATATTTCTCCGTCTCATTTCCTCCAACAACAAGACTGAGACAATGTCATCAAAATTCAAGGTAGATGTATTGCTACCTATTGCAATAACTAAACTATCCCACGAGTCTGGTAGAGAACACAACAAACTGATGCACTTATCTTCATATGAGATTTTAATATCAACATATGATAGCTAACTTACCACAGTATTGAAGGTGTTCAGATGCTCTGTCACCAAGTCTCCATCCTTCATCCTCAGGCTATACAAATTTTTCCGTAGGAATAACTTATTCACCAGAGACTTAGATTGGTACAAAGTCCCAAGTTTTTCCCACAAATTCTTAGCCATAGCTTCCCCAGATACATTCAACAATACTGAATCTGAGACACACAAACGTATTGTGCTCTTAGCCTTCCGATCCAGTTTCTTCCAGTCTTCATCTGACATTGTTTTTGGTTTAGTACCTGGATCTACCATGATCCACTGATCTTTATCCACCAGCAGATCCTCCATATTGAGCTTCCACAACTCAAAACTCTAACCATTAAATTTCTCGATCTCTATCTTCCCGTCGCTCGCCATCTTCTTTCACCGCAAGAATCAATCCCACAGATCTCCCACTGAACAGGGTCTACCTCCGGCCCAAGAAAAAAACCCTCAGCAGCAAAGGCGTCCCCTTGAAGCCAAAACAACTCCAATACCAAATGTAGGTTTTAACCCTGAACATAAATTATCTACACACAAATCTTATAGCAGAAAATAAACAATAGCAAAAGCATAAAACATAAAATAGATAAACACAGAGATTTTCCCTTGGATCCCAAATCGGGAGGACCATCTTGATTTTTCATTATTATTCCTTTTAGTGTTACAACACATATATATATATGCTGAAGCATACATAAACCCTAATCCATTAACCCTGGATTAGAACATAACCATAGTTCCCTTGACCAGATCTACAAAAAATACCAAGGGCCGAAAACCGTCGTACCCCAAAACCATGTGCAAAACCATGCACAAAACCATGGGCGCAAACCACCCACTGGAAATTAAGGACCAAAAAATTTTCGCTGGGGTGCTGCCCCGAACCCCGACAGGGGGGGCTACTGCCCCCCCTATGACCCCCCCGTTACGCCTGGCGCGTGATTAATCGTGGAAAGAATATAACAGATACCCAACATTAATGTCATCTTCTGTTGTACAATTTTCTAGTGTTAACAGTTTCCCCCTAATGTGTGAGGTCTAGGAAGCATTGTATAGCCGAAATAAATTATAGTTTCTTTTATGTATCATGCGTAGAGAGAGAGAGAGACTTGCGTGAAGCTTGGAATAAAAAACACCCTGCACCGGTTCCAAGAATGACCATGTCCTAAGGGATCCCTGTAAGCAAATACAATTTACAATATATATACAATTTTTTTACGAGGCAGGCATGTCCCATGCTCATAATGTTGTGGCTAGTTAAAGAAATCTATTTGATAGATATGTGTTTTGTTGGTATCATTGATGTGGTAGTGATGTTGGTGGTTGTTGACGACGACTGCTGACACCCTAAAGGGCGTTTTTTCTTTGACAATAGGTGGAATATGGTACCCATATGCGTAAACTTGGTATGGCATATAGCTATGCATTGTATGCATAGGCGTTGGATGGGACCTTCTCATGTAAGCATTTTTGAAAGAGACGCTTATGGAGGCACGGGTCTTTGCCAAATTTGATCAAAGTGCAATGGTTGTAAGGTCTGATACCATATTTACATGAAATATTTTGTTGAAGTTGAATGCAGGAGGATCGATGACATATGTGGACAATGATGTCTCCCACAGTGCCACCCTAGGATGCCCCTTGTATGGGAAGGGGTGATCCAAGGTACCGCTTCCTTTTTGGAAAATAGGTGTCGAAGTCGAAAAAAAGGAAGCCTCAACCAAACAAGGGGTCGCTGATATGAGGGATCGGGGACCTGGATGTGATGGGTTTAACATAGGCATGTTGGCGAGGGGTGACTAAAAACTGATGATGGGGATTTAATGGCTTAATGTTGGAGTATATTAAGCAGCTTGGCAGTAGTCATAGTTATTTTTGATGGAGAAATCCCTAGAGTCGGTAAGACTTCCAGGGTGGGTATAAACTGGCTATGAATGTCAAGGTGGCTGGTGCGTGGGGGTATAATACTGTGACCAAGGGTGTTCGGGGACTACTGCCGTGGGAGAAAAGATGAAATAAGAGGGTGAAGGACGTAGTGCACCATTTGGGGTCTTTTTACACTTACCAAAAGAATAAAATAATGGGGTTTAGTTTGTAAAAAACACAAAGACAGGTACCCCAAAACATGAAAGTGTTCACTCACTGATGTTGTGAGGAAGGTGTTTTACTAAGGGTGCGGGTCCCATTGGTTGGTCTCATGTGCGGGGTTGATGAAGCGGATGAGAAAGTATCGTAGATGGGATTACGCTGGTGGAGGTATGGTGGGCCAAATGTGAGGCACGGTGGTGTGCTCTTGATCTTCTTGTATAACCTGGTCGTCTGGGAAGGGGGTTTTAGCTTGTATGGTAAACTTGACCTTATGCATGGTGAATGGATGGCATTAGGGGAATTTTGAGGTCTAAAATTGGCCTCCTAAGAAAAATATACAACAAAAATTAACTTTATAACAACCAATAGGATTCAAGATGATGATGTCAACCATGGGGGATGATTCACGATTTTTTAAATAAAAGGGTAAAAATATTAAAAAATAATAAAATAATAAAACTACTTTTTCAACTCATATTTTCAACTTATCTCCCAAAATTTTTACTCAAATTTCGAGTGGGAGCACTCGTTGGATGCGAAATTTAATTCCTCATCCAAGGAGTACCCATGTTGCATACTTTCGATGAACTCTACTACACGAAAAAATGAGAAATACATAAAAAACATGATTGTAATCATGTTTTTTTTTATGTATTTCTCATTTTTCGTGTAGTAGGACCCATCGAAAGTATGCAACATGGGTACTTTCGATTAAATTTAACATCCAAGCAGTACTCCCGCTTCGAAAATTTGGTAGAACTTGGGAGATAGAGTTGAAAATATGAGTTGAAAAAGTAGTTTTTCCATTTTTCCCTCTAAAATTTGATGATGTCATCAAATCTTATTTGATTTTTTCCACTATTATTTTATAATTTCCTTAGGAGGCTGATTTTAGACCTCAAAATTCCCCTAATGTGCATGAGGTGCTTCCCGAACTGAAGTGGTATGACCATGGAGTCACTTCTGTTGTGATGTATGGTCTACTGTGGGTGGCGAGTGCCATGGAGGGGAGGCTCTACCAACCAACGAGGATGGTTATCATGTGCAGGGTGAGGTGATGATAAACAAGGTCAGATGTGAAGACCCTATGGTTTATTTCTGATGGAGAAATGATATCAAGATATGCAGAGTTTTCTGGGACTCTATCATGTTGGGGATAGAATAATACCTGCTCTGGAACTTTCAGGAGATGACGTTGTCGATGGTTGCGAGAATTTTCTACAAAAAAAACTACCTCAAGTGAAAGCATCTTCTTAATAAAAAAATTTACTGAAAATCATGGGCTTTAAAAAAGAAGATGAGAGAGGGAATACCTGCCAGCACTGAAAAATTATTTTTTTGGGAGTGCAAATGTGTGGAATTTCCTTTGTTCATCATGGAGTGTTGATTATGGTGCAACTTACGGTTTGAATAAAAAACCTTATGATCTCTTGTTATGGTCCTCCAAAGTTTTTGAAAAGGGTGATATATAAGTGGATATGGCCCTAATTCAATTCATTTGTACTTGTTGAGTTTTTGAGAGGTCAGAGGATTCTGAGAAGCATATCTTGCCATTGCAATCAGCCTGAGCACCAAGGGTTCATGAGATCATGCCCAGGTAACCTCCATGATGTCTTGCACTTGGATTTTTTAGTTTTATGGTGCCAAGGTCTATACATACTTGGTTTGTACAGATTCTAGGTGTTTTTTTCCCTAGATTGCGCAGGCGATCATGGCAAAGGTGTGCCCCTTGTGCACTTTTTCGGGGGATAAGCATGATAATGCACTCATTTCCCCTTTTTTAGCATGCCTTAAGCATGCATGTGCAAAAGACAGGTGTGGGTTAAGTACGCTTTTTTGAGGGACAAGCGCGCAAAGCTAAGGTAGAAAATATTTTTGGATTTTTTCCTATTTTGGGTTTTTTCTATACTGATGGGTACCTATTTTGATGACAGGTTATTATGGAGGGAGCAAGGCTAGCCCGAGCTCTGTACTAATATGGATGCTGATGTTGGGGAAGATCCTCAGCTGGAGCTATGGGGACTCCTAAACTTCACAGAGAATGGGCTTCTTCAGTTGCAGGACCGACTGCTACGTTACGTCATCCATCATTGGCACAGGAGGTGCAACATGTTCGTGTTGTGGGGGACACACTTGGTCCTCCATCCTAATACATATGTTTACTTTTTGACTGGGTTACTACCTCAAGGTAAGGTGCTGAGATATCCACTCCCTACTGGGAGAGTGGACTTGGAGAGATTTAGGAGACGCCACTGTGGTGGGGCGCCTCTTACAGAGGGATGCATCAACATTGCATCAGTTACAAATCTAGTAGAGTGATGTGCTCTGGCAGTGATTTTTCGACTGGTAGGGTCAGTTGCTCCGCATCGGGAATTAGGCCTGTAGTTTGGAGTGCTGCGCCGGTTGAGGTCTGGGCATTTTTTCGACTTTGCCCATTTTTTCTTTCACGGGATGGTGTCGCAACTCAACAAGGTCTAACGTGGATCTAAGTCATTTGCGTACGCCAGTATCTTGTGTATAATTATGTACAATGCTGCTGAGGACAGTAATGGCAGTGCCTCCTGGGGGGTCACGGGAGCCTCGGATGAGGAGATGGGCTCCGTTGATGCTGTGAGGCGGCGGTGGCATGGTGGGGCGTTATTGGAACACCACAATAGAGGCTTGGTTCGAGGCCAAACCGTAGATATTCCTACCATACCCATATGTGGGTATGGACTTCCGGGGGGATCCAAACATGGGTCTCCCCTTTGGTTACGCTTGGGGTCCCATAGGTATGTTGTGTATGCTTTCTTCATTTATTTGAGTATACATGTTTTTGTGTGTTTTTCTAGTGACACTGACATCATTTTGGTTACTCTTGTAGATGTTGGCAAGGTGGGTCACCCCGTGGCTCAATTGGCTAGCCACGATCCTGTACGACGACCTAAGGGTGATCAGGGAGGAGGTGTTGTTGGGGGGCCTAGTGGTGGTGTTGGCCCTTCAGGGGAGGGCAACATCTCGACTGCTAGAGAGATTGCGGCTGAGCGAGCTCTTGCCAATGTGGCAGTGGCTCCCACAGATATGACAGATGCTCGTATTGCAGAACTAACAGCTCAGGTGTCAGTTCTTGAGGATTCCCAGGGTCGAGTCAACCACTTGACCCAGGGGATGCCTGCTCGAGGTTTCATGGATGACTTCGAGGAGGTCTGGTTGGAGACTGTGATGGCCTGCAAGAGGGACTATTGGCCCGTTCTACGTCAAGTGGCGATTGCGATTGCGAAAGTAGCTCCATTGGTGGCACCGAGAGTACTGGTGGGTCCAGGTGCCCCTCTTGAGGGGGCACCACCCTAAAGTATACTTGTACACAAGGAAAGCACCCATTATGAGGATGCTTCCCTTATTTTTGATGAATTTTGTATCTTTGGGCTGGCTGTTGGGCTGGCGACACGATTTTTTGTACTCAGACATACATATTGTGATATATATATATGAGAGATATTTTTTGCATCTCTACATGATGTGTCACCTGTTTTGGTTTATGTATGATGTTATGTTGATTGATATCTATATTTTTGGTTTTTTATGTATGATGGTTTGTTTGAGATGCATTCCAGTTTAGGATATTGTTAGTTATGCGATAAGTTGTTTGTTTTTTATTCCTTGGTACATGTGTAAATGTGATATAGTCAAATTGCTTTCTTAATCTTTGGCACGCAAATATTTTCTAAAAAAATGTGTATCTCTTGTCTCAAATGTTTGGTTTAACTCCGACACTACTAGCTGGGAATCGAGGTAGATATGCATATGGTGTATACCCTGATGAAGGGAATCGCACATAAGTCCGATTACGACATCATATTCTACCTGATTGTTTGTTGTTGAACTAATGCACACACCGTTTAAGTAGGGTGGCGATCGGTCAGGGTGGTAAATGACCCAGGCAGCTGCGGCTAAAATTTGAGACCATCTTGATGCTCTATCAGCAAATCCGAAATAGGGTTCAGGTTGGTGATTCATGGTGGCACTTTGAGCCCTTTTTAAATAAGTCTTTAGGTCAAAAATTTTGAGTGGTGGGGGTTTGTGTACAAACACTCTAGGGAAGGGTCATCTTGGCCCTTATGGGTATAATTTCTTGAGGTAAAGGTCGTTGATGGGGTTACTGAGGTAGGTCCCATCCAGTTCCTTCAATATGTATGCCCCTTTTCGGAGGAAATGTTTAATGATGTAGGGTCCTTTCCACAAGGTTTCGAACTTTCCTGGCCCTAGGGCTTCTTTTGTGACATCATAGCAGAGGACTAGTTCCCCCTTAGTGAATGAGTGAGGGGTGATGTGGCAGTCGAATGATGCTTTTACCCTTTTCCTGTGGGCCTGGTTGTGTTGTAGTGATTTTCATCGACTTTCATCGACAAGATCTAGTTGTACTAGGCACTATTCTAGAGGCTAGGTGTCATCAAGGAGTTCGATGACGGCGTGTAAATTTGGGCTCCTTCTGAAATCAATGCAAAAGCGCAAGGTATCTTGACCTTTTGTGACAGGAATACGGTGGAAATCTTGGGACGTGGGGACGGCTTCAATATGTGATGATACCAATCATATATGGTGGATTGTGTCATCGATGTTCAGTGGGGGAAGAATCTATGTAATGGGATTCTGTGTGAGTGTAAAGTTGGGTTCCCCTCTAGGATGGTCAATTTCTGGTAGGTGGAAGTTGTGCCTGCCACAGAGGTGCCTGTATGTTTCCATTAGCGGGCATACCTCTGGTGTGTGATTTTTTCTCGTGCATATCATGCATGGTATCATTGTGCCAACATAGTAGATTGTGTGATATTCTACACTACTCATTGTTCTTGATGTGGACGCTTGGAAAGGGTCTGTTGTAGAAGAGGTTGTCTTCTATTTCCAGTTCTGTATTGTTGGCTTGGGTGTGTCTACCTCTTTGGGGGAGTGTAGACTCAACACTACTCTTACCGCTCTTAGCTTGGGGAGGTGTACACATTTAATCATAGGGTGAAATTGTGAAAAAATCCGGCAATAGGTACGCGTGATTTTCTCTTGGTTAGAGAGAAGTTTCTAAGGGAGAGAAGAGACTATATGAAAATTGTTTACAAGGTGCTTCAGTTCTCTGCACTGGTTGACCCAATGGTCGTTCAGGTCGCATAGATTGCAAGTTATCCTAGGCTTGGTCAGGATCATTCTCAGTTGGTGTGTTGTCTTAGATTTCTTGGTACGCCACTGTGGGGGTGAGGACATTGACCCAACGATGTAATTTTTATGCCATTCTCGGAGGTCATCCTATCTCTTCTCTATGGTATGAATCAAGTCGATGGTGGGATGAAGTTGCAAGGCATAAGTATAGTGCCACTCATAATGATTACCCTGACATATAAGGAAAAATATTCTTGATATGAGGGTTCTGTCATGCTCAATTTGAGGTCTGGCAGGGAACCAATGTCGTAACACTGCTAAATCAGGACAATGGACCACCGCATGATTGGGCATTTTTCATAACGTGCATGTTGATCTTCTCTGTGGAGGGCGGTTAGGGGTAACTAGGGGTTCCCTAATCGATCACTCTTCGACAGACAAGAACATGATGGATCTACTTATCACATATTCTTGGGTTGTGGAGCTGTTCGTGGACTCAACATCCATATCATCTTCTTGGGAGAGGTGGACTATGGCAGAGCACAAGCTAGTAAGGGCTAGCAGAAATTTAGGGATACATTGACAATTCTCCAAAAGATGATTGTCGGCACATAGCGGGCATGTGTATTGCGTTGCCCGCAATCCAACGTAGTAAACCCTTTCTATAGGGTACCATATTTGGATGAGTTCCAAGGCTATACACTCGTCTAGGAAGTGACAATGTTCATCGCATAGAGTGAAACATATAACGGGCATGACTGAGGGTCTTTCTTGTGCCCTTAGTTGTTCCTCTTGTAGGTATAGGATGTTACGAGGTTCATTTCCGGAAGCCTGGGTGGAGGGATCCTCTTGAGAAGATCGCTCAATGGCATGTAAGGTGTCTCTATATAGCGGGATCTCTGGGAAATTATGGGTATAGTACTCGTAGTTGCTGCAGAGAGCACATGTGTGATTGGTACGCAGCGCTTTGCCTTTACCTTTGGTGGTAGGTTACTTTTTTATGGGAACGCGGTGTTGCGATGTCTATCTCAGATCCAAGGAGTGGTTTTAATTCATCTAGCTCTAGACATATATGGGTAGGGTGAACTATTACGTCGCATATGGCACAGACTGGTGATTCCCGTTGAATGGTGGGGGTCACCATCTTCTTTCCTCTCTTCTCGGTTTTCTTAGCCGTAATCACCGATTTTGCAATGGGAATTTCCTTTGTAGGGGTGGTTTTGACTGTTTCTTGGATGATTGGGGCCTCCTCAGGATTGAGGGGCTTCAATCCTGTGGTAGTAACGTGGGTGGCTCCTATTCCTGCAGGGGTAACGAGGTACTAAACTAGGATTTCCAATGATATGTTGGGTATTACCAGTGTTGCCAAAACCTATTGGGAGACGAAACCAACTGGGGGGAGAGGAAGGGGGTTTGGGAGGTGGTGTAGGCTAGAGAGGCTACTATGGCTGATGACTCGGTGCCATTACTGCTTGTGTCTGTGTCTTGAATAGCTTTGGTGCTTGATGTGGACATCATCCACACTGGAGCCCCTGTGACATTGGGCGATGACTCAGGGATTATGGGAGGATCTCCTAGGAATGAACCTAGAACGGATGATGGTTTGAATTGGCCAGGGCCATATTCTTGATACCGTGAGAGAGCATTCAAGGATGTATCTACATAGGGTAGAATTACATCGGTATTTTTTAGGGGTCACTTCTCAATATGCATCAGTTGGTCTACAGTAATGATGCGGTCCTCGTGGGGGAACATCATAATGCAAAAGACGAAGGAGGCTATGGCAGACATGGCGTACATATAACTCTGTCTAAGGAGTATATTATAGTCCAGGTGAGTGTCCAAGACTTCAATGTCTCTGTGGACTGTCTTTTTGGCTAAGTAGACCAGGACGTTTTGGTAGAGGGTGATGGGGGCAAAGGACGACCGTCGTATGCTCGAAGTGTGATGACTAAGGGTTTTAGTTCACGAGAACCTAAATTTTGCCAAACATTTTTGGAAATAATGCACGTAGATGCTCCCTCGTTTATGACACATCGGTGAATAGTGATATTTTTCACTAACACTGGTATCTGGAAGACAACCATGGAAGTAAGCCTAGGGGTGGATTTGTCTAAGTCAAAATCCATTAGGCGCATATCAATAGGGTCGATAGCGCCTAACGCTGAGTGTAGGGATTTCCTTTGTTTTGGGCATGACTGTAATACTTCCAAAGCTGACATAGCAGTGCAAGATTGTGGTAAGTCATCCACAATACTATAATTATGGGCCGCTTTGGAGTAGTTTCCTACTCGCCTATTAGGTTCCTTCGCCATATATGGTAATGGTTATATCGGCATATTTAAGATGTTGAAAGGTGTAGTCAGTGCACTGGTACTTTCCCCTGATGTATTGGTGTCTAGTGGGGTGTCTTAATTGCAATTTCATGTTTGGAAAAACATCTCTTCACCAGTCATGTAGATTTCATGGCTGTTTTTCCTAGAGTCGTCTGTATTTTGCTGCTAGGTGCTTACCGTCCCTTGACGGGGGAAAGGTTCTTGCATCACAGTTGCTTCCTGGGAGGATCCTCCTTGTCCTCGGTTACTCTATAGCTTCTTTAGCTCAGGGAGGTTGGGACAGTGGTGAGTATAGTGACCATACTCACCACATATCGAACAGGAATGGTTTTTTCGAAGAGGTGACCTTTTTCTTTATCGTTGGGCATTACTCGCCTCCCAGTTCTAATTCTGATTGGAGTTTCCTCCAACCTGGGATCGTGGTGGGCATTTTTGGTTGTTGCCCCCTTGTCCAGGGTTCCCTTTTGGCTTGTTTTTGGATTTTTTCTTCACCACGTTAGGAGGGTAGTTCTCCTAGTTGTATTGGTGTGGTTGGTTTTGGGATAGGTGCACAAAGTTCACCTGTGCATTGGTCTACATAGGTGGGTCATGTGTTGGGGACTGAGCATGAAGCGGTCCTTGGTTTGCAACTGGCTGTTGGAGGGGAGCTCTTTGGTCAGTGTTTCTTTCTGCGTACTAATTCCCCCGAGCCAGAGGATAAGGTCCTCCCTATTGATACGCTGGTGCCCTATTGGTCAATTTTTTCTGAGGCATATGATGACTTTGAAAATCGGGTTGAGGTACATTCTGGGTAGAACTGTATGTGTAACTAGGTTTTGACTGCTACTACCTAGGTAACCTTGGGTCAATGACCTAATTAGTCTGTCTACAGAGTTCGACGTGCATGGAAATTCTTGATAAGTTTGCAAGTGCGGCGCGTTAGGCAGGATGTTATAAATGTATCTTGACTGCGTATAAATCAGCTCAAACTGTTGGGCTTTGTTGATTGTGTCCTCTTTGGATGTGGGCTTCTATTGCGCCACATCCTTTGAAATCTCTACGGTAAGATTTTTCAAGAGATGACACCGCCTCCATTCATGGAGATGGTCCGAGATATGGATGGTGGGGGTTTGTCTAAAATGAGTCAGTAATTCTATTCCAGAGTCATGGTGAATGGGTAACTGAAATTATGTTAGGAACGTTGTAGCGAGGGCACTAAAGGTTCCATGTGAAGTTGAGGGTTTCTCCACGTACCACTTTGTGGATACTCCTGTAAGAGTGCGTTGAAATAATCTTAATCGAATAGTGTCGTCAATGATACTATTGGATGAGCACCATAGGTGGAAGGTCATGACATGATTACCTGGGTCTTTCGCTTGCTTGCCTTTGAATTTTGGAATATTCGAAGGTAGCCTCGTAGGCATGGAAGGTCATGTAGGATCGTGTGCGATGGGGTCATTTGCCAGCTTGGTTAAATTGGGGAGATTTAACGAAGCTAAGAAGGGTGACTGGGAGGTTGATTCCATTGCAATGTGTGAAAACACAAAGTTCTGGTTAGGGAGAGCATTGGTCTGCGATGTACCCTGCTGTGTATTTGGCTAGCTTCTCAAATGAGACACACTCCTCTACCCCCTAGGGTTCGTGGGAGGAGTGGTGTGTGGTGTGGCATTGGGAGACCGACTAGGGTTCCCAACTACGATTTCCCCAATAAAGGACGAACCAATAATGGTGGCAGTGTTCAGTCTTTGATGCCTGAATGGAAAAAGACTTGGAACCCCTCCCGGTAATGGTGGGAGGTCCAAAAGACGCCTGGATCAACGAGGTTCCATTGGGACCATTTAGGTGTCGACCAGGTTTGGTTTTGGAAAAATTTGATAGAATAGAGTTTGTGATCAAAGAAAAATTATGGTCACATATATAAAACAAAGCGAAAATAAAATAAATTTTCCCTTTAAATTAATCTATGTGATCAAGCAATAAAAAAAGGTTTTTTTGTTTGTTTGCATATGATACTCAAAATCCTAGAAGACTTATTCATCCTCACACACTCAAAAGTAACTGGGCCTTGAGAATATTTATTGCAAGTGTTAGCACAACATCCCGTAAGAGATGGCGACACCCCCAGTCAACTAAAGAGAATCCACCAAGGTAAGGGTAGAGGGTTTGGCGCTTGCCTGCACTGTCACCTATAGGGAAAATAATGCCCTAGTTTTTTTCCAATAAGAACCACTGTCCCATGTAAGCATTCGAGTCTTGGGATTCTTGGTAGTTAGCTAACAGTACCGAGTATCAGTCGAGTCATGTAGCCCCAATTGATACTACATGCACTGCACCTAAGCCTAACCCACTCTGAAATGGGTCTATGTCACGCTCAGGTTTTCTTTACGGTGGGTTGATAGGTGGATTTGAAGCTCCCTAAATAGACAACTTTTATGTTTCAAGATGAATTATTATCAAGGCAGGTTATTGGATGCCTACCCCCTTGATCCTAACATAAGCTATAAATTCTTTTGTGGCCCTTGTGGGGAGAATTTAGTGAGTTTGGTTAAGTTATTTTTAGGTGTCTTTGCTTCACTTAGTGGGTAAGTGTATGTGAGCACAAAGTGGACAAGCACATAGTTTGAATGTGTGGATATCGATGATTCTTTACCAAATCCCCTATTTAAACTATGTTGTATTGTTCCTAGCTCAAATGAAAAACATGTGTGGATAATGGGTTGCTTTATATTTTTCCTAGTTAATCTATGTGACCAACTATAGAGAGATGGTGAATTGTGAATAACAAGCATTCATATTCTTACCTAGGATCACCGGAGGGTGCAAATGTAGCAGATATTACTTGCTCTTCTATAAACAATTCAATCCTAGTCCCGAAATTCCTAGTGCAAAAATTGAAATAAACTAAAATGTTTACACTATAAAAAAGAAAACTAGTTATGCATGTGTGGTCTTGGGACACTTACTTGGGCTAGTTATCTAGGTGTGTAAGTGCCAAAATTTTCAAAACATAAATTTTTTTCGAAATGCAAGTTATTTTCCCCCCCTACTTAAACTATGTGTGAACTTTGCAAAAATCAACTTGAAGTAAAACTGACACTAAGCCTACAAAAATCAGCTAAGAGAGAGCTTTAACAAGTTGCGGGGTACCACAACCAGTGTTGGCAGGTGTATTAGGGGTTTCCAAGCACTTTACAAGCAGAAAAAGATAGAAATAAGGGAGAAAATTCTCATTTTGTATTTTTTGTGCAAAAGGCTGAGACAGGTGCGCTCTCTGCACGCGGGTCAGCTTTGAACGAGCGCCTTGCGCTTCTTTGAGGAGAAAACGCATGCAAATTCCTGCAAGAAATTTTTTTGGAGCTGTTATGCTTCAGTCTGTCACTTCGGATGAACTAGGGACTCCAAGAGAAATCATGGGAAATTCAGTTCGACTCCACAGCATAGATAGAGGTCTCTACAAAAAATGCACAACCACATAAACTTGGTAATAAATGTTAGTGAAGTTGCCAATCCTATTGGGGAGTGTTGGATGCATGTATGTATAAAATCACACCAACTTAAGGGGTGTGGTCTACCCACTTATGTTAGTGGTAACAAGCAGAAAAAAAAGTGGATTCAAGCAAGTTAGTGGAACAAGCTAGAATCATAAGAATACTAGATAGAGAAATAGCATGCCTATATAAACTAAAAACTAAAACAGATAAACACGACATCTAAAAAGAGTAAAACGACAACAATAATATGAATGGTGGCTCTAGGCCCCTCTTATTGATCGTTGGTAGTAATAAGAGTGAAACTTTACCCTCTTGCCAAAGGGCTCCTAGACAATGGTTCTAGGTCCTGATGCAAGGATGTTTTCCCAAGCTTGCCTCGGTACAGTCTCCCTCTCTCTCTATTGTGTTGGACTAAACTTGTTGGATGGCCAACAATTTAGTCCCCTCTATCTTCAGCTCTATCTCACACACTTCTGGTGTTGCTTGGGAAATTTTGGCCAGCATAACAATGTGTTCACAAATTCTTCATCTCATGGTGGCCTTATATAGGAGAATTCAAATCCTCCCTTCCCTCTCTTGGTACATGGAGGATGGTGACCCAAGAGAGGGGTATGATTCCTTTGTGTGCTCCAAATATTCCATTATGTGCTCACATAGTGTCTAAGGATCCATTGGTGGTTTTCCTTAGGTGACTTCAAGTAAGGAATCAATTGTCCTTTGCTTTGTTTGGTCCTGGATAGTGACATTTTTCCACTCCCAGGATTGCGCACATATCGGGAAAAAATGTGCGTGGAAGGCGCTCTTCATGAAGGATTATACACGCAAATAGCATTTAGGACTAGTTAAAATTTGATTTTCCTCAGACCTTAGAGATTTTTAAATACTTTCCAAATTTTTTAATGTCTTCCAGCCCTGTAAATCCTTTTGCCTGACATTAATAAATTTCATCTTCTGCTGTATGATTTTCTAGTGTTAACAGACAGTATATAGTGGGAATTTCATATGTTCTTGTGTCAAACAAGGAACAATCTTCTTTTGAAATTGAGAAGATTCCACTCAAGATATTAGATAAGTGGATGATGAAAAAAACAAAAGTGATAGGTATGAGAATTTTTCAAAGTCGACAATTCAAGAAGAGATGGAAGGATATGAAAGACAGTATAAAGAAAATGGTTTGGAAACAGAAGAGGATGTTGGTGACAGGGTCAAAAATCAAAATATACAGTCAGGTACAAGACAATGGAACTAGTGGTGAATACATGAAGTTGAAGTTCTATTCTATTGAGATGATGAAAAGACAGGAACACACAGAGGTACATAAATGTATGTTTCTTGAAGACATGCTTATGTTTAATATTAGTATCAAAACACTATGTAGTGGAGATGCTCATGACAACAGAGCACAGGAAATTCGCAATACAAGGTTTTCCATCTGGAAGAAGGAGAGAATGCGGCAAATACACCTGCAATTGGAAAAGGTTAGAAAACGATATGGAAGATGAATTATGATGAATTTTACAAGAAAGGAAGTTGGAAGAATCATGAATAGGATTCCATGAATTATTTCAACCTGGGGAGTCTGATGCAAGATCATTCTTCAAGGTTTATAAGACCTAGGAGTTTTATCTCACATTTACTAAAGGGAGTGGGTTCCCTTAATTATTTTGTTTATTTTCCTAAGTTTAGTTTGAGTTCTAAAGAGATTTAAATGTAATTTGAATAATGAAGAATATCTCATGAGTCGTAGAGACCTTAGGGATGAGTGAGTAATCCAAGGAAGAGTGAGGATTTTAGGATTCTAGAGGTCTAATATAGGATTTTGGTTGAGTAAATAATGGAATTGGGAGAAGCTTTAGGAAACATTGAGAGATTGTTGGATCTAAACTGAAATTGGTTCATGATTCCTTTTTTGTATATATTGGTAAGAATTTTGAAACATCAGGGGTTGGCCTGGAGTTAATAGTTTGGGCCTTATGAGGCAGGAGTTAATAGTTTTATGAGTATAATGTTAGCCTTTGTAAATATACTTTGTTATATTAATAAAAAAGCACAGTGTGAAGTGAGAATGATGAAATGGGGTTTTGATATCTGTTTTGTGTGAATAATTCTGTTTCGAAAGGTTTATTTCTATCAGTTCAATGGTGAATTGTAATTCATTTCTGATTGAGTCATTGAAAGAGTATAAAATGCATTAAATTGTGAATCTGCGTAGTTAGAAGGTTTCTCTGTGTTGAGCGATATTGATGAAATTTTTGAATTTTTCCTTTGTGGAACCAGTGTTTAGAATTTTTCTTAGAAATCCGTGTGTAGGTGCATATGAGTTGAGATTTCCTGATTGAAATGGCGGATGGGTCCATTTGGTGGTAATTACAGTGGTATTACTGTGGACAGAAGGAAAAACTAATATATTTTCCGAAGGCAGAACTGTGTTTTTCCCCAAAGTTCCAGAGGTTTCAGAAAAAAAGTGTAAAGCATGAATGGATGGCAGAGATTATATCGCAAGCGTGAAGCTGGAGAATGGATGGTTGAGATTATATTACAGATCTAAAGCGAAAGCGATGGATGGTTAAGATCTTATCGCGGAAATAAAGTGGAAGGTAGACGGTCGTGATCAAGTAGCAGAAATGACAGCGAGAAAATGGTCAATCTAGATTACATCACATTGGACATAATATGGTTAACACACATCGCAATCGGAGATTTATATATTTACATGTTAAGACATTGCAATTTAATTGGTTTAAGTTGCGATGCGATAAGAAGTGGAGTTGCGATGTGATGTGATCGCATGCTGCACATGATAGAGGATCCTTATTATTGTTTTTTGTTAAGATTTGCGAAATGCGATAAGTTATTTGCTGTGATTTGTGAAATCACAAAATTGCAAACATTGCAATAAGGTTAAGCTTGTGATATTGTGATGCGGTTGAGTTGCAAAGTGTGATAGGGCGGAAAGTCATGGTGATACGATTTAGAATGAATAGAGTTTTGATGTGATAAAACTACCTCGGTTAATGTGAAAGGACACGTGCAGAAGTTATGTGTAGGCGGAGAAAGCTAAGTTGAATTTTTAAGGTTAAAGTGCTTATAATAAAGGTTGTATTGAAGGGAGCTTCCACCAATGAATTTTATGATGAATAAAGTGGGTCTATAAAGTGTTACTAGGTTTTATGAACCTGTCTTAATTGAAAAAATTCAGAACATATACTCTAGAAGGAGTATAATCCTGGGTTAAGGCGGGGTTAGTAGTTAGCCCTGCATCATTGGTTAGTTTGCTACAGCGGGTGGCCAACACACCTTATGAGCTGGAAAATTTCCCATTTTCCCTTTTTAATTTCTTGTTCGTGTTTCCTTATCTATTGTTGCAAGGAATAACATTTTTTCCCTCTACTTCCAGCTGATAAGAAAATACAAACTGTCCCTTTTTGCATATTTGTCAGCTGTATGAACTACATAAAATTCCTGCTATAAGGAAAACTCAAAAATATCCCCAACAAGTAACCCCCTCAGCTCTGGAATCCATGTCCCTTGACTCAAACTATTTTTATTTTAAAATATTTACATTTTATACATAAGTGTAAAATAATCAGGGTTATCACAGGTTCCTAGAAATTAGATAGGGCTGATTGAAAAATGAGAGAATATAAAGGGAGAAGGGGGTGCTCTCTCATTGATGGGGGTTTCCATTAAGTAGAAGAATAAAAGGAGAATATGACAATATAAAAGGGAAGAAAAGAAGAAAATAAAAGGAGAAGAGGAGAACAAAGTTATGAATAAAGAGAAGTATAGGAGGTTCTCATTGAAAAGTGTTGTTCACAAAAGAGAAGAACAAGAATTTGGAAGAATAATAAAGGGAAAAATCTATTTTTTTTGGGTAGAACTGTCATAGAGGATAGCTATTAGGTTGAACAATTTGAGGCTATTCCCCTAGAGAATAAGAGAAGAAGAAGGAAATTAAAAGAACAAAATAAAAGATAATACAAAGAGTAACACCATACTTTTAATTTTGAATTTATTGGGAAGAATAGTGGAGAAAATTCTTAAAACTAGCTAATCCATAATTCATAGATTCAAAAGGAGAAACTTAAAATAATTATTTTTCACAACAAATGTGAGCCAACTAATACTTATATTAATGGGTAACTTATGACAAAAAGGGTTTGTCCTAGTTGTTTGATTATAATTGATTTATTTCAAGCGTTGCGCTAACAAGAGCCTTTGGAGGATGCATATATTGTAAATCCCACTTCTAGGGTATCAATAAATTTATAAAAAAAATAGGTTGTTGTGGGTTATTTTTTATTGTATTTGTGTGCATGATTGAGTTTATTGGAGCTTCCTAATTCAGTTTTATGTGTGTTGTTGGAATGGTTGATTATTGTGTCTAATTACCATACACCAAAATGGCTAGTCAATAACATGTAATGGAGATAGATTTGATAAATAAAATCATTCTACGGAAGGGTTGAACATACATGAATTGGTTGTTATAATTGTCCTTGGTGTAAGGGTAGGAAATATACATCCAACAATAAATTAAGATAATAGGGTTGATAATACCTGCATTAGTTGTCATAATTGTCCTTGGGGAAGGGTAAACAATAAATTCAAAAGTAAGGTAAGATAAGACTTGAAACCAATGAAGGGGACTCTAAGGGGACAAAGAGAAAACATGGTAAAGGATGAGTGGATAGTTCTACTACTGGGTGCAACTTAGATAAGAAAAACAAGAATTATTATGGAAATAATACCTAAATATTCTCAATCAAAGTACCTAGTGTGATTATATAAAGGATAAAGCAAGACAAGGATATGAAAGTAGGGAAATGGTAGATTATGGGATCATGATGTGGACACATGTTACAATTATTAGGAAGAGGACACAATGCCATAAATAATTTTTATATGGAGGATTTGAAAGACATATTATGTAGAAAATAATGAGTTAAGATTGGCACACAACATAAAGGATTGAGCAAGTTGTTGGAATAAGACAAGGGATACATTTCATATATATGAATTCATGAAAGTCCATTGCAATTTCCAAGAAGGTAAGCTAAAGGGCTCCAATAGTAGGACATTTCAAATGAACTCTAAGAAACAAATGGGTAGAATATTTTCCCTGATGTGAGTATCCAACATACTTGGGTAGAATAGGGTAAAGTAAAAAATAGATTAAGTATTAGACATGACAATCTTGGCAAGAATACTTGCATTGGTTTACAAGTGCTTCGGTGTACAATTGAAAATTGAGGAATTTGAAATACCTTGCAAATAATAACATAAATGGGAGGCTACCTAGAATTTTTGCGTTCAATGAATTTTATATGATATTTTTTCCACTTATGGTGAATAGTTGGCTTTCTTGGAGAATGAATTAAGAATAACAGATATTGCATGCATCTAACCTCTAATTGACTATAGACTAAGGTTTTGAATAGTATTTGAGTCATATTTAAAAAGATGTGATCAACCTTATAAAGTTGGTTCTTCATGATGCTTCAAATGTTGGAAAATGAGTTAAGGATACAATTTTGATGTGTTTATTTGAATAAACACATTGTATGGACATGTTTTGATCATGTACTGGATTATTGAAATTAATTAAAAAAAACGTTTTTAAATGAGTTTTTATCCTTGTTTTGGAGTTTCCCACTACAAATTTGTGTGATGTGATGTTGGTATGATTTTAACTCATATAATAGTTTTTTTAAGGTTATTGTTTATTTTATTTTTCTTTCAATAGAACATATATTTAAATTTATAGAGAAACTTTCTAGTTTGAATGCAGAAAACTTTTACATAAATATTCAAACGCTACTTCTCTTATTCCTATACAAATTACAACACATTTTTTCCTTCTTGCCTTTCTACTAAACTGTAAAATTTTGCTTCTACTATATATATATATATATATATATATATATATATATATATATATATATATATATATATATATATATATATATATATATATATATATATATATATATATATATATATATATCCTCCAAAATACACCACCAAAATCTGCATATTTGCAATGAATTTAGTTGCTTATATTTGGGGTGAGGATGTCTTCTAATTCCTTCTACTCTGTTGGACACCTCTCCTCATTCTCTATTGGGCTTCCATTTATATCCACTACTAAATCTCTTTCATATTGAATAAATCCCACTGGAGGGTGCCCAAGAAGATCCATTTTTTCCAATTTTGCTGATATCTCTTCCATAGCCATGAGATTTTCCAATTTTACATGCACCCTATCCTCCTGAATTTTATCGACTTCTTCCATAATCATGATATGGTAATAATTCCCCTAGGCTCGCCACTGAGAAACAAGTGGCCTTGGGGTAGCATTGCTCCCAAGTTGTCCATTTCATTTGTATTTTTATTGTGTTCCCTTAATACATGTAATAACTCCACTTCCTCAAACGCCTCTAGTTGTTTTTTGATTCTATTAGTGTCAATTTTTGCATACTTCCACCAGGGATCAAAACACATTTGCATGTGCATCTTAGGTGTCCCATTCTAAATAAATTTTTCATCATTACATTAGGTCATGACATAAAATTGTTCCACTGGTGGTTGTCCTTGTGAAATAATCTTCTTTCTCCCTTAGAAGATCATATTGGCTGACTCATTCTCATGATTCCTTGAGCATAATAACACTTATGGAAATTCTCTGTTCACTTGGAAATATTTTAAGTCAAAATCTCATTCAAAGGTTAGGTCAAAAAATAAGTCCCATTATATCATTAGGTTTTTGCATTTATCAAGGTCATTCCTTAATTTAGGTGAGGTCAGGACATATATGAGGGGGATTAAATAAGATCATCATGATGTAATTATCATACTATCAAAGTTGTATTTTCTTTAGTTTAATCACTTTTATATCAAAATGTCATTTTGACAGAAAAGTCAAATATGTAATTTATTTCTATTTTTCCAAATGTAATTTTATGTTATCATATGTAATAAATGCAATCCCGAGATGTCAAAGTGCAATCATGTCCGGCCTAAGTGAGCAAAGAAAGCCAAACTCCATGACTTGATCAAACGGTAAGGCCAAAAGGTCAGAAATATAAAGAGTATTAGTGCCAAAGTCTAAAGAGAAAAATGAAACATTAGAAAGTTGGGTATTTCAAAAGAAAATTCAAAACCACTAAAATCCATTCAAAGTATAAAGGCCTATTTGTCAAAGAGGAAAACTTCATTTGTTCATTTTCCAAGGAGAGACGCAATTTTGGAGTAATAATTTTGAACAAGGAGAAAAATTTGAAGAAATTGCCTAGCATTGCACTCCTGGGTTAGATGCTACACATAGGACCTTTCAGCCAATGTGTTTTTGCTCAGCGTTGCACATAGGCTAAGGGCACTGTGCTCCTAGGTGAGGCATTGCACATAGAGCCAGAACCCTCCCAAATTCTTTCAAACAATTCAATATTGCCTCTTTGTCTCTAAAACAAGTAATTAGATCCTTATAATTCCCTCTTTCACCATTTTTGTGCTTATGAAAGAAGTTATATGTTGACAAAATTCACAAAAACCCTAGTTTTCCTAAAATCCCCCTCATCATTACAAAATTTCCCAAAAACCCCTTTACTCCAAAAATTACTATCCCTACACCCTAATACTTCATCCCATACTCCCAAGAACACTAAAACTACATATCCCAAAGCCCCTTTACCGTTTTCATTAAAATCCCAAATTTCTAGAATTTTCACTTTTATGCCTAGATTTCCCCATACCCTTGACGTGTAATTAGGTTTTCAATTTCATCTCTCTTCATATTTTCACTTCCCATCACCTCACAATGCTTCTTAACCCTTTTCCCCATCTCCCTTAATTTTTGTAGCTCTATCCCTATCTCCTAGAGCCCTCATTTCATCATCCTTTTCCTTTCTCCCTTTCCCTTCACACCCTCACTCACTCTCCCTTTTCTTTCCTTTTCCCTAGGGTTTTCAAAGTGTCAAAGAAACAAGCATGGACAGAGAGGATAGATATTACATGGAGGAGGAACATAATGATGATAATTTTGAGGAAGATGAGGTTGTACAACATAGAAGGCCACATAAGGGAGGAAAAATCATCAGGATACATCCAGCAAACCTTAGAGAGCTAGAGGCTTCACCTTTAGCTATATCTTGTTTCAAATATGTCAGGTGCTATGAGTTTTTTGAAAAGGTGGAAAGAGTTCAACATCCCCCTGAGTTGACTAGGCTTTTTATACTGAACCTTCATGATAACAGAGTAACTCTTGCAGGTCTAAATTTTTCCTTTTCCACTGCCATCATTGTTGATGCTACAAGGATTCCAAATGTAGGGGAAAAATGGTACAAGGCACAGGACCTGGATGAACATTATTTTGAGCCTTATCTCAAAACCAGATTCAAGAATGAAGGAAGAAAAGTTTTCCCTTTCAGTTTCCTCATTAGCAAGTATGCACTAGTAATGAAGATTACCATGGGATATTTTACTTGTGAGGGTAGATTTTCCAGATTGTACACGTACCATATCAGGCTACTCATGCATTTCACTAGGGTGAGAATCCTAAACATCCCATATTTCTTGTTCTGTAACATTGAAAAGCTGGAATACCTAGTGTCAAAGAAAGAATATCATCAGCAGATGAATAGCCTCTATCATCACTTCCTCATCAAACTCATTGTGCTCCATCATCTAAATTTGCTCAACATCTATTGGGATACTTTCATCTCTAATGACATATTCATAGGTCCCCAAATTCCTCCACCAATGCCACAAGAGAGAAGAGAGGCATCTACTAGCCCTGCAACTGCAAAAACAAGGAAACATAAAGTCAAATCACCTAGGCCAATCAAAAAGTGCAGTGTAACATATCAAAGAGGGCTAAGAGAATTTTTTGCAGCATAGAGGCGAGTGCTTGCTCCACATGGTGTGGAAGGGGCCTTTCTTTCTTCATTAGCACAGAGTAATATGGTGTGGAAGGGGCTTTTCCTTCTTCATCAACAAAACAAGTACACCAGGCATCGAAGGGAAAAGATAAAGTCATAGACGTCAACCATGGAGAAACAGATCAAGAGCATGAATATTCCCATGAGGAAGAGGATGATTTTTAGCTAGTAGACCTTGAAGAGTTTGATTATACTACTACATCAAAAATTGGTATCAAAGAAAAGGAGGCACATATAAGAGAGTTGCAAAACAATCTTGAGAGGGAAAAATTCATCATCTCTTCCCTAGAGCAAGAGAAAAAAATAGTTGAAAAACAAAAAAATTCTTTTGGAGATGAAGTTGTTGCAGGAGAGGAGGAAAAATATGATCAACCAAGCAGCTATGGAAGATCCTGAGGGGGCTGAAAGCATTAGGAAAAGGCCAAAAACAATAAGAGCATTGGAGAAAGAAAAGCAAGAAACCCAAAATTTCACTATTGACCAGTAGTTGGCAAAGGAAATTGAAGATAACAGAGAAGTGTGGCTTGAGAGAGTTAAATTTCACTGAGAAGCTGCTAGTGAAAGCCAACAAAGAAAATCATATGCTCAGGCACATGGCCTATCACTATCAGACCCAGAACAAAATTTGCAATATCAAAGTCAAACAGGTGAAGGATAAATTGAGGAAGATCCGAATGGGCAAGAAAGGATGGGATAAACTCAAGATGCTTCTTGATGCCTCCTTAGCTCAACTTGACATATGATTGTAGGCTTATTCCACAAATTTTGAGCACTTTTTCTAATTTCTGGATATTTTTTAGTTTTTTTTGACAATTTTGAAAGAACACAGTAAATTTTTCCTTATGCGCAGTGCCCTGGCACTACGCTTCTTCTTGGAGCATACAATAGACAAAAGGAAAGCATCAGAGTGTTCATAATGATGAGTGCATGCCCCCTGTACTTTTTCTAAGCATTTGGAGGAAAACTAGTTAGGCAAAAGGGCCAAAAGCACCCAAAAAATTATGTTTCTGCCTCTTTTTCAGGATGGCACTGTGTATAGAGGAAGTCTTGAGATATTGCCCTTTTTAGGGGTCAAATCAGCTCCAAATCAGAAACCACAAGAATATATGGAAAGTAGACAGGACAAGAATTCCAATGAGCTATCATGAGCTTAAGTTGGACATCAGGAAGTCCTTCAAAAGCTGCAAAAAGACCTATTTTTTCCTCCTTGGTGATACGCATAGGAAAAATTATCTCTGTTTTAAAGTCTTCTCTATTTTTCATGTAATTTTTGAATTTTACCTCACTAGTTGGGTTTTTCACTGATTTAATTGGTAAATATGAATTTAATTATGATGATTATTAGTTTATTATGGGTAAATTCATTAGCTTGAGTCCTCTAGAGGTAAAATGAATCAGTTTCCTCTCTTTTAGAGGCAAGTTGTTGGGTCTTCCTGGTCTTCAAATTCTTGTTTGGGAGTAGGTGAAACTAATCCCTATCTCATGGATTCGACTCCCTGAGGCTAGGGAGAGTGGTTTTGATGTCTATATCATGTATTTTCTCAGTCATTAGTAAGGGTTATATTCACTTGGAGCTTTGGATTCTCAAGAGACACATTTTGTATCAGTTCTGACTTGGACATTAATCAAATTTGCAGCTATTTTTATGGGATCCATATGGTATTGTGTTTAGTTTTAGTTTATTCTTTTGTGCTAATATGTTTTAATGTTTTGTTACTTCATCCATCATTTCATTGCTAATAAGTGAATGTTTTCAAGTTAGATGAACAGAATCCATAATTGTTATGCTCCGTTTTGGGTTAATATTCACTGTTTGTAATTTCTTCAGTTTAGAAAGAAATCATGAGTTCACCATGATATTTCTAGCTCCTCACCTTTATTTATCATCCCATCATCGAAAACCTAAAGTGCTAAACCTCTTACCTATCTTTCCCCATAGAACACCCTGCAAATCTTGACCTAATATCCTTGCCCTATCTGTTTGACTCCTTTTGATCCAGCAAAACCCTACAAAAATAAAAATCAAAACCCTGAGATACTATACCTAGCCTAATATCTTATTTCCTCGGTCATTTTGACTGTGATCCATACGGAGAGAGCCCTCTCCTGGCCTAGTAGCGCTAGCTACTTGGCTAAGCATGTTTTGAGGTTACCTCAGAATTTCCTCTCTTAGCCTGAGGTTCAATCTGAGTGATAACATTTTGGCGACCATACTGGGGAATGAAAAGAGTTAGATTAGATTATCCCAGTAATAAGTTTTCATTGAAATTCTTAAACTTTTGGATGAGAAATTAAGAGTTTATTCAAAGGCTGAATTGAAAAATTTGTAAAGTGCATATTTGTTTTTGAAATTGGACATACTGGCTTCTTGAAGATACACCAGATCCAATCCCGATCTGAATACTCCCACCATTGTTAGCGATCCTCAGAACATCGGAAGAAAAGCTAAAGTTGTTGTTGAGACTTCTCGTTTAGTCATAAATCAATCAGAAAGATATTCCATACCCAGTGCTCATTCATTTCTTGAAGGGTTAGAAAACTTTCAAGATATTGAATTTGATGTAAATTTTGAACAAAGTTTATTCTGGAGAAAATATTTGATTTGGATTGATGAAATAGCTGTAGATTCCTCCATTCCCTTTCACAATCCTATTGAAGATCTATTTTTACACTCTCAATCAGGGTCACAATCAAGGACACAACTTTTACAAGTTCTTAAAGATCCGCAAAACTATTCTTCGCAAGTAAATGCTTGGCTGATAAGAAGACCTCAGATCTCAGCTTCTTTTACCATCAGTTCATCTATGGTTACCCATAATATTATTTTTCCCTCATCTTCTTCTTCATATGTTGTTCACACTACTCAATCAGTGACCAATCCTCCCACATCAGGCATCCAAATTCCTATTAGAAATCCTCCACCTCTAGTCATCATGGCTACAAGATATGCCCCCTTGGTTCTCCCTCAAAATCTGGGTGTTATGCCCACAGATTATCAAACTAAAATCCCTTTTTTTAACAGTACTCAGCCTATGACAGCTCAAAATCACGTAGATAAGATGAATCAATTCTCTTACCTTCATGAAATTTATATAGAGGATTGGAAGATGAGACTGTTTGCACAAAGTCTGGGAGGGGAGGTAAGAAAATGGTTCAGAGCTCTACCAGCAACCACTATTGATACTTTAGAAGTTTTGCATCATCAGTTTGTAGAAATATGGGAAGAAAATAAGAATCCCCTTCAAATAATGTCCAAATATGAGAACATCAAAAGTAATGTCGATGAAACTGTGCAAGATTATTGTGTGAGATTTAATGCAGTGTACAATTCGCTTCCTGCACATATCAAACCTCTAGAGGGTTTGGATTTGGTCAAATTTCTGGATGGATTTGATACTGATATGGCATATCAATTGCGTGAATGAGATCCTAAAACATTAGAAGATATGCAGAAGAATGTTGTAAGTGTGGAAGCGAATTTGTTGGCAAAGAGAGCAAGGATGAGATCGGAAAAGAGGGTGACCATCAAAGAGGATACATCTACTTCTGATGCAAAAATGGATTCATTACTCCAGAATATGGATAAAATGGTTGACCGATTGTCTATCTCAGATATACCTGAACCACGGACCTAGAATCCAAATTTCAGAGGGCAGCAGCCTTAGTTTAGAATCAAGCAGAGAGAGCAGAAATAAACTGACCAAAAAGCACAACAACAACAACATATTAGGACCCTGTTATAGTAGAATTATTTCCAAGGAGTGGAAGAAGAAGAAGATGAAGAGCCGGTGGTTGAAGCAAAACATTTCTTTACAACAGATGGCTTGCCCATGTTCTTGATCGAAGATGAAGAGTATACTGAAAATCTGGATTCTCCAAAAGACGAAGACTATATCTTGGCAAATGATGATTATTTGGAAACAAAATCAAATGACTACCAGCGTGGGTATATGAATGCTTTGAGTGCACAGTAGAAACAATATTCTTTAAGGATCATAGATGTACCAGTCAATCACATTTAGAAAAGAAAATAGGTCTATTCAAAGGATGATCTTCCTAATAATCAGAGAAATGGTAAATAGCATGCAGATCAGAGTCATAGAAACACTAATTAACCATCAACAAGCTCAGCTACTAAAGATAAAGACACTCAAAAAAATGAAAATATAACAAAGGATCATGTTTTCAAAGAGGTAGATAAAGCCACAACTTTTAATTTAGAAAATGAAATAGCTAAATTGAAAGTGTCCATTCCTTTGACAGAATTAGTAAAGAATAGTCATTACAAACATCAAGTTTCTAAAATGTTGCTAGTTGATCCTTTGTCTGATATGGTTAATGTTGAAGATGACCACACTGAGATCATTTCGGTCCAGATATAGATGGTCAATTAGAATGGAGTGAGGTTCCTCCCTTTTATTTGAGCCTTAGACTGCATGAGTATATACTTCATAATGTTATGCTTGATTCCGAGGCTTCTCACAATTTTATGCCTAAGGCTATTATGGAAAATATGGGCATGGATATCAGTCGACCATATCATGATTTGTATTCATTTGATTTTGGTAGAGTTCGCTACATTGGTCTCATCAAAGATTTAGTGGTTTCCTTAGACCAAATCCCACCCAATAATGTTTTGATGGATGTGGTGGTGGCTAATGTACCACCTCGTTTCAACATGCTATTATCTAGATCATGGGGAGCCAAACTCAAAGGTACTTTAATACTTGACTTCTCTTATGCTACTATTCTTGTTTTTGGGAAATTGAGGAAATTGTATCGTGAAAAGAAAATGAAATATATGATAACTAGTAAGGAGAAGCCCATAAATCATCTGATACAAGACGTACATACAGATCTAGAATCTTTTATTTTTTATAATGATGGTGATTTGAATTATGTAAATAATCTGCTAGTAGTAGTATAAAATGTGCCAAAAGTTTCAGAAAGTTTCAGAGCAGCTCTTGGTAAGGAAAGAGAAATGGTGGCTTCTTTCGAAAAGCCTCTTGAAGAACAAAAAAACAGTATAGAAAAGGAAAATGAGGTAACCGGCCAAAGTAAATCAGAACCAAAAGTTAAATTTCATCATCTAGAAGATCAAGAGGGCCTTTGGAGCATGGATTTCGATGGTGATTTGGGTAAGGAAGGTGCAGGTATTGGTATTTGGATCAGAAGTATTTTTGGTAAGTCAAGTGAAATTCCAAGTAATGTTAGAGAATTTTCTTATAAATTGGCTTTTGACTATTCTAATAATGGGGCGGAGTATGAAGCGTTGATCACAGGTCTCAAAATTTTGAAGAAACTTGGTGCAAAAAAAATTCTTTTTATGGTGATTTTGAGCTTGTCATAAAGCATGTGAAAGGAGAATATCAAGCAAATCATCTGCAGATGAGAGCCTATAGAAATGTAGTCTTGGATGTATTAAAAATATTTTTTCCTGAGTATACATTAACAACAGTACCAAGAACTCAGAACATCATTGCAGATTTGCTTGCTATAGTGGCAAGTAATCTCAGAATTCTGATGAACTCTAGTAATAAATTTGAAATTTATGTCAAACATAGACCTAGTGTTCTAGATAATTTAAGGTACTGGAAAGTTTTTTTGGATGAAAAATAAATTAATAGCTTTTTGTAGAATGAAGGTAAATTCAAAGATGCTTTTATTGATGATGTTTGTGATGTTGATGATCAAGACAAAGAGGCCAATCAGATGAATGTTTTGCAGCTGAAAGACAATATTATTCCTAGAGGTCTTATACCTTTAGAAGATCTATTCGATCAATATTATGTGGCGAGAAAACAAACTTTGAATCCTACAGAAAAGTGTGTGGAAGATGTGAACATTGGAACAACAAATAAGCCCAAGATGGTGAAGTTGTCTACGACACTATCTCTCGAGGTGAAAGATAAGTACATCAAATTGTTATCTGAATTTTCTGATATTTTTGCATGGGATTATGCATATTTGAAGGTCTATGACAAGAATATTATTCAGCACACTATTCCCATCAAGCCAGATCAAAAACCTTTCAGATATAAGTTGAGAAATATAAACCCAAGATTTTTGCCATCCATTGAGAAAGAGGTAAGCCGATTATATAAATCTGGTATCATTGTGCCAATTAGGTTTTCTGATTGGATTTAAAATTTGGTTCTGGTAAGGAAAAATACTGGAGAGATAAGGCTATGCATAGATTTCCAGAACTTGAATAAAGTATATTTAAAGGATAATTACCCCCTTCCTAAGATGGATCATGTTTTTCAAAGGGTAGTTGGAGCATCATGGATGTCACTGCTTGATGGTTATTCAGGTTATAATTAGATTTTGGTGCATGAAGAAGACCAAGGTAAAATTGATTTCACAACACCTTGTGGGACCTTTCAGTATGTCAAAATTCCATTTGGACTCAAGAATGCAGGGGCTACTTTCCAGCGGGCAATGGATATAGCCTTTGCTAATGAGAAAGATGTTTTCTTAGTGGTGTATCTAGATGATTTGACAGTGTTTTCTAGTTCTGATGATCAGCATTTGTATCATTTAAGAATTTTTTTTCAAAAATGCAGGGAATTCAGAATTTCTCTAAATCCGAAAAAGATTCTTTTTTCCTGTTGAAGCCCCGAAAATCGGGTCTACAACAAGGGGGATACCCACCCGGTCCGGACCTTGGTTAGCAGCTCCTTTTCCGTTTGGTATAGTGGGTCCGACTGGGGATAATGGGACCAGTTTCCCAATATGTGTGTGTGTTGAGAATTGATATTTTGTTTCTAAAAGTTCCTAAGTGAAATGCTTTTATTCTAATTCTAATCTAATAACATGTAATTGTATTCTAATTAAATAGAAATATCTAATTCTAAACTAACCCGAGATGTAATCTTTCCATTATGCGATCTAAAATGATTTCAAATAACAATTGGTAATAAAGATCATTCAATTGTTATAAGAAAATACTTCAATAAAGATAAACCACTTTGTATAAAAAGTTAGATGAAACAGTTGTGAAAAACAAATCGCATAATAAGCTACTCATATATTAAGCATAAATAAATAGCTATCACCGTACAAAAGTGCCAAATGATAACTCAAGCATTCACGCATCAATATATAAACAACTGAACATAAATATCACTTTAACACAAAGGTAGAAATAGTTAAGAGATAAATTACCATTTATAACTAGTTCTACTCATGAGCTTCAAGCAATAATGACTTATCTCTTCTTAATCCAACATCCACTAAGAGTACAAAAGTGCAACATTAGTAGTAGATATTAAACACAGATATCAATAAATCTTGTTCCATTCATTCATCAAAACCTCCTCAGAGGGTGCAAAAGTGCATGTTCTGAGGACAAGTTTTTGACAAATTTCAGGACCCTTCTCTAAATGCATGAGAAGGGTTTAAATACTACTAACTAAATCTAAAAATAATTTATTAAAAAAATGTAGGATACGGTTTAAATGACCTTCCTCATTTTAGGCAAAAAATAAAGCAAAACTAATACTAAGTCTAAAATTAAAACTTAACAACTAACTACTTGTGAATCTGTTCTTTGAAATTGCAAGCGTTCAACATTTGTTTGAGAAGAGTAGGCTGGCCGACTCAGATTTTAACTGTCCTGTGAAAATGGAATCATCAAGAGCTGGCGCCATCTTCTCGGCAGAATTGATGATACATTTGAGAGTCATGCACTGGCTATGTGGTTTTACCAAACACGCCCAGTAAGAATCCCAATTTAACTTAGTTAATCTTTTAATCGATTTTGCCTTTTCTTGAGCCTTCTGTCTCTAGTCTGTCTGCAGTTTATGTGCTTTCAGTAGATATCCTGGAGTGGTTTCTGAGATCAGATTTGCCTTGTGAAAATTTTCATTTATGCAATCAATAACATTGTTTGCTGATGTGGCTACTTCTTCTGCCGCTTGCTCTACTTTTCTGATTTGTGCATCCCAATTATTAAAGAGAATTTCTTTGTGATTTTCATTGATTATAGGTGCACCTGCTCTTTTCCCCTCCTCTGTTTCTTGCCAAGCAAAATATTCTATAACTCTTTTATAAATTAAATCATAATCATTTCGTAAGTCTACGACTTGATTATTGATTTTATCACTTTCTTCACAATAAGAGTTCCACTGTGATATTCTTTGGCATAATATTTCCTGTTGCTTCAGTAGTTGATCATTTAAGGAAATGGACTCTATGATAAATTCTGTAAGCTTGGGATCATCTTTGTGCATCTCTTGCATAACCTGTAGCTATTTTTATTTTTCAGTCAAATTGTTCTGGTATCCTATCTGCATTTGTTGGAATTCCTACTGTAATTTTTCAAGTTGTTTCTATACTTCATTGTTGGCATTGGCTCGTTGCAGTTGTTGTTGCAAAACCTGTACTTTATCTTCTTTCTCATTGAGTAATTGTCGTACCTCAGATGCTTTATCAATGGCTGCAAAGGCATATGCTCCTATGATCTGAGATAATTTGGTGAGATTTTCAGTTGGATCAGTGGTAGGATCTTGCCATAGGATGTCTAATTTTTTTGCATCATGAGAGAGCACATTTTCCAATTTCCTTTTCTTTCTTTATCTTCTTACCACTGCCTTGTGTTGTGGACTATAAAATACATCAAGAGGAGGAATTTCCTCTATTTTGAGCATAAGTTCAAAGGATGGGGTAATGGGAATATGTTCCATTTCCGAGACATTGCTAGTTATTCATGTGATTATATCTTTTGTTGTCTGTACATTACTCACAGGTGTCTGTGTGTTATGTCCTTCAATATTGATTAAATCGTTGAATTTCTCCCATTCTTTATCTAACTCAGTTCTGACTGATGGTTGCTGTACAATGAGAGGGGGAAGATTTAATTATGGAGAGGTCAAAACCTGTTGCTGTGAGAGCTCCTTTGACTGGGCAGTATCCCTTACTGACCCTTCACTTTTATCATGGTCATTTTCAGACCTCTTAGAGTGTTCTGACGTTTCTCTCCCAGACTTAGATTTCAATCTGTCTATATCCGAACTTCCACTGAGACTAATACTGGGAGTTGGTTCCCTTATGGGTTCCAAGCGTAATTTATCCAAAGGGATACTAGTTAACCTCCTTTCTCTGTATATTTTGAACTCTTGAAATTCTGCTGGAGGAAACTGCATTTGAGCCGAATGTAGAACCCCTTTAAGTGTGCCTTTTTCTTGGAACATGTCATCAAAAATATCATCTTCTTTCGAAAACACTCTTATTTTGACTGCAGTAGTGAAATTTTTAGCAACATCATAAGGATCGAACGATCTTCTTGGAATTTTGAACAAACGTAAACATGTAATGTTGTTTACTTATTTGAATGCATGGCCTACATCAAATAGTGAAAAGGCTCCACAGGCCACAGGAAATTGTGGCCAAATAGCCTTCCTTTTGTCCTTCAAATCTTTAGTCAAACCTCCTTCTCCACAGGTTTGATAAGAAATTTCTCGTGCCATGAGTTTATCAGGAACATACAAAGGTAAGACATGAGGTGAAGCGAAACTTCCAAAAACCCTGACATATGTAAACAATTCTTCTCCAAACCATCTCGCAACAGACAGTATGTCTACTTCTGCTTCAGGAGAAAACCTAGGAGCATCTTTATCATACAACATTTTGTACAAGGGCAACATGACTCCATGAAATATCTTGTAAAAATAGGAAATGAACTTGGAATCCCACAATTCTTTGTGATAAATGTGAATGGGTAAGGGGTCTTGAGTCGTCCATTTCCAACCCATTAAAGGAAACTTGGAAATATAACAGATTGAATCCATCACATAAGCAGATAAGTAAAAAGGGGGATAAATTCTCTGAGAAACAGTTCTTTTAGACCGGTAATTCAAAATGGTTGTGGCTAAGTTGTCAGATAATATCTTAGCCCAATCCAAAAAAGTAGCATTAACAGCAGCATTCAATAATGGTAGCCATTCAGATGAAAATTTATTAATGTTTGGCTTTCCGAAAAGCCTACAGAGAATAGCAACAACAAAGAAATACGGGGAAGTGAGAGAACTAGTACTATACATACCATGCTTATCCTTCTTTAGTGGTTCGTCTCTCCTTGACCAGTCCTTGGTGCATTCTGCCAAGTTTTCATTTTCTTTAGCAAATTTCTCCATGAACTATTTTTTATAAGTTGCCTGTGGCTTTGGTAAATGATACATGAGTCTCAAATCTTGTGGAGTGAATGAACCAATGAGTTCTTGACCCTGAGTCTTAAATTTTCTGTTTGTAATATCAGTGCTGTCCAACACCCATTTAACCATGTCCGTGTATGGAAGAATTTTGGGCCTCGCCGCTATCCGGTGCAAGAATGAGCAAGATAACTCTGTAATATAAGCCTCAGAAGATCCATGTGAGCCTGTAGTAGCTATAACCTCTATTACTCTGGGGTTCTCTTCCTCAAGTAGATTGTACATGCCCTCCCAAGTAGTAATACCAGCATCTTTGTTACAGGCGGTGTTTGTATACAAGGGCGTCATTTCTTTGTCTTTAGAACTCAGAGCCTTGTCTTTCTTTCCCATAATATCCTGAATACTGCTTTGTATAGTTCTTTTTTCTTCATTCATGAAGTTTACAAGCGAGATGAGAATAATGATAGAAAATATGACGGGAAAGGTTTTAAATGCTGAAGACATATAAAATATACCACCTTACGTGAAATAGCTCTTCAATCAGAATGAAACCATATTTCATTAATGAGTGACAACCAATTCATTGATTGACATTAAAGCGCATAACCAAGTCTCGATTTATGGAAAAAAACTTTTCATACAATGAGCCTTAAAGATCTGCGATAAGGCGATCTGCGATTTTCTTCGCAATATCACAAAATCGCAATATCGCAAGTCGCAATCTCGTAAAATTGCAATATCACAATACCACAATATCGCAATATCACAAAATCTTTGGATCGTAGCAAATGACAAATCTCCATTAATGTGTTTTTTTTGTGAAATGTGATTTGCGATATATGCCATCGCATATCGGCAGTTTTGAGATTTTCAGCGTAACATATGACATTTGAAGCATGCGATGCGATGAATGTTCTTTTAGTGCGTAGTTTCGTATCGTGATCTCGCAATATTAGAATTCCACTTGTAAGGAGGTATCCATTACCTTTTTGCGATACGATATTTCTTAAAGAATGATTTTATTCTATCCTATCATAAAGCTCAAGCTTTTTAAAGATTTTTCAAGGGGTATTCTCTTAAGTCTATGATAGTAAGTTTTATTGAAAAAGGAAATATAAGCACTAATCGATTTTTTAAATTTTTGACTAAGGGTCCCCATTTATTTAGTATTAGTGATAATACTAAATAAAAAGGGGGGTTGTTGCTAGCCACAACAATTGGCGATTCACTCGGAAGAACCAGTTATCTCTATTTTTCTTTTGAATTTTCTAAACTTTCAAAACAGAAAATTTTTCAGAAAATCAAACTTTATTATAGAAAGACAAAGTAAATTATGCTTTTATCTATCAATGATATTTCGTTTCTTCTATATTCAACTTCAACTATTTACTTCCTCAAGCTAGTCCTTGTATCTATATTAGTCACTACTTGGTTTAGAAAGATAAAAACAAAGGCTTCTCTGTAAATCAGTTTTAAATATGCTCATTTGTCGTAGGTAGAGCCTCTGCTGCCAGCAGGCGTTTATAGCCTCGACAAGGTTACCTATTACCCAGAAATGATCCTATATCCTACTTAGAGAAATATACAATTTTCAAAGAGAAATCCATATCCACACTTATTGCTTTCATTTTCTTTTTTACCCTTAAAGAACAATGTCTTGGTTTGGTAGCCAATTTATGACAGTGCCATTCACTTGATTTATAACTTTGCTGAACAAGTTGGCTCGTGATGAGACCCCTTGTATTTTGATTGCAATAATCTTGAGTCATTGCCCTATTGTGGTATGCAGTATTGGCAAAGTCAGCAAGCTATAATATCTATGATCATGATATGTCGGCTCGTGATGAGACCTCTTACTCTTTAAGTTAAAGTGTATCATTGGATTATTCCTTGAACGTTGTAATTTCCTAAGTGGGGAGGAAGTCATTGTTTCCTTAAGATAGCTCTAGGTGACAATAGTAGAGTTTTTGGAAAGAAATTTTCTACAGAGAATCTTCATTTTTTTATTGATAATTTTCATTAGACTGATATAAAACAATTTCCACTAAAGGTTGCTTTTTATCAAAATTTACAAGGTTGAAACTAGTATCATTTCTAGGCCTAGAGCTTTTAACTATATCTTTCAATAATAATGATCAATTTTTTAGAAGAATTCTATTTATACAAGTGAAAAAAAAAACAAAATCTAAAAGAGAACTTGTATCTTTTTCGTGAATTCCAAATGTAACCATTTACAACTGGTTTTATTTTTGAAAAATAAAGAAAACTAATATACAAAATAGAAGAATGATCTTCTATGGAAAATATTTTTTGAGGATCTGTCTGTTAACAGGTAAAGACTCTCTTTTTCCTATTAAATCTTGTAACATAAAAGTAGATGGACCTATGATTTCTGTGATTTGGAAAGGACCAAGCCACATTCGTTGAAATTTCATATGTTTCCCTTTTTCCTCATGAGCCTTGTCCCATTTTAAAACTAGATCTCCGATTTGAAAGTCCTTTCTGGATATCATATTTGAATCAAAAGAAGCTTTCACTAATGCCTGGTGATGAGCATGAGTTATTTTGGCCTTTTCTCGTTGTTCTTCCAGCTTTATTATTTCTAGCTGCCTTAATTGTAAGGAAGAAGTTGGTGCTTCATCAATATATTGAACTAAGGCCAAAGAAGGAATTGCTAGATGAGTTGGAAGAACCACTTCTTTCCCATAAACTAAATTAAAGGGAGAAGTGCCAATGGAAGCTTTCTGCATTATTCAATCTGCCCATAAAGCATATACTAAAGACTTATGCCAATTTTTGTGATTTTGATCAATGGTTCGCTTAATGATTCTGATTAAGTTTTTATTTGTAGATTTAGCTAACCCATTCCCCTATGGGTAATAATTGGCAGAGTATTTAAGTTTGAAACCCCTTTTGAGTGCAAATTTAGTCATAGCATTACCAGAAAAATACAATGCATTATCAAACATTAAAGCAGAAGGTAAACCAAACCTGGTGATTATGAACTGATCTATGAACTCAATGATATGCTCGGCATTAGATGCTTTGAGAGGAACTGCTTCTACCCATTTAGTAAAATAATCAGTTGCTGTAAGGATATACCTATGCTGTTTAGAAGAGTGAAGAACGATCTCACCTATTATGTCCAATCCCCATTTATCAAAAGGCTGCTCAATGTTGACTGGTTGCAGCGGCAATGATGGTTTCTTTTGTCTCCCAGCAGCGGTTTGACAAACTTGACATTTCCTTACGTAGCTATGTGAGTCTTTGAAAAGTGTGGGCTAGTAATAGCCTGCGCGGAGGATTTTATGTGCAGTAGAATCTCCAGCATAATGTCCGCCTGCTGGCCCATCGTGGGTTCCTGCAAGACTTTTTCAGCTTCAGATTTCTCAAGACATCTAAGGAGAACAGAATCATATTTCATTCTAAAAAGAACATCATTCACAAGCTGATATTGTTTAGCCTTCAACCTTAGAGCTCTTTTCTTGGTGTAATCGATATTTGGAGGAGCATATCCATTCTTTAGATAAAATATGATATCAGCATATAATGATTCAACATCATTTAGGCTTACCTCATACATTTGTATCTCTGCAGATGGCTTTCCAAAAATAAGCGATGCTCCAGCTAGTATTTTGCAGAAGCCTTGACCTCTTACAATACTTGCTGGTTTGATTTCTACATCATATTCTTGTAAGGCAGTAATCCAATTGGCTCTTTTCTCACCCACATCTTTCTGTACTAAGAGATTTCTTACCGCTGGAAACAGTACTATGATTTTTGTATGGGTTTTAAGTAAAAATGGTCTGAAATATTTAATTTCTTTGAAAACAGCATAAGCTTTTTTCTCTACATCTGAATAATTCAACTCAACCCCTTGTAAATTTTAATTGAAAAAAGCAATTGGGGCTTCTGCCTTGTCTTGATTTGCTTGAGTGAGTATCGCAACATATGATTTATCAGAGGCAAATGTATATAAAATAAAAGGATCAGAAAAATTTGGAGTTGCTAAAGATGGACCATTAACAATTTCTTGTTTGATGAGATTGATTGCCTCATATTCGTCTTGGCCCCATTTGAAGTTTGAATTCTTTTTAATCATTGCTTGTAAAGGAGATACAATTATTGAAAAATCTGGCACAAATCTCTTTACAAAATTAATCTGGCCAAGGAAATATTGAATAGCTTTCTTGTTATGGGGTAGGGGTATTTTGGAAATCTCCTTGATTCTGTCAGGATCAATATGAATTCCAGATTTTGACACTATGAATCCAAGAAGTTTTCCTTCACTTAATGCAAAAAAGGATTTTTTTGGGTTAAGTGAAATTCCATACCTTTGACAACGTTGGAAGATCTATTTTAAATCTCTAATATGATTGCTTCGTTTCTTGGAATATACAGTTATATCATCCAAGTAAATTACCACTAACTTGTTAACTAATCCCTTGAATGCGATGTCCATGGCTCTCTGAAATGTGGCACCAGCGTTGATCAGACCAAAAGGAATCTTTTGATATGCATAAGTGCCCCATTTGGTTCTAAATGTGGTTTTCAATTGATCATCAGGATGAACCAACACTTGGTTGTAACCAGAGAAACCATCTAAGAAAGACATTAATTCTGATCCTGCAACTGCCTGCAATATTTACTCCATAGGAGGCAAAGGAAAATTATCTTTTTGGCAGGGTTTGTTAAGATTTCGAAAGTCAATGCAAATTATAATGTCTTCGTTCTTCTTTCTAACAGGAACTATATTGGAAACCCATTTAGAATGCCGAATAGGAAAAATAATCTTGGCTTTCAATAACTTATTGAGTTTAGATTTGATCTGATTTTCTAGATTGGGATGGATCTTTCTCAGCTTTTCTTGGATAGGTTTTTCGTCGTTTATCATTGGGATAGTATGTTGGATGATAGAAGTGTCATAAGTTTTGAGTTCATCATAGTTCCAGGCAAAGAAACTTTTGTATTGTTTCAAAAGACGAACATATGCTAATTTTTCTTCAGGAGCTAGACCAAGGCCTAGGTTGATATTCTGTGGTTTGGCATTAGTTCCTAGATTTACTAATTCATAATTCAAAGTTGAAATTTGCAGTTTTGAATTGGTAGATCTTTTGAATCGATCTTTCAAATCATAAAGGTCTTCTAAGTTGACTACGGACTTTGGCATAGCATTATTAGTGCTATCTTGTTGCAATTGTCTGTCATGTTGGTCTTCATCAATTATCTGATTGGTGTAAGATCCTTCAGATGTGAGGAAGCTTACAATATCAGGATCATTGTTGAAAATCCTCTAATTGGTAATGTTATCAGGAATTGAGGGTCTAAAGATTAATTCGATTGAAAATTGATCAGGGCTATAGTCTTCTGCAGGAATGAGCTTGGAAGCTACGTTAGCTAGAAGGTCTGCACTAGCATTCTGGAGTCTGGGTATTGATGAAATATTAAATGCTATAAAGTGTTCAGTCGGATCTTGAACTAAAGATTGATAATGCTTTAAATGACCTGATAAACAATGTATAGTATTGCGTACCTGTCTGATTACAATTTCAGAATCTCTAAAAACTTGTAGATATTTGATATCTAATCCGATTGCTTTGTATAATCCTTGGACTAAAGCCTCATATTCTGCGGTAGTATTAGTGCAATCGAACTCAAGTCTTCAAGTTAGCATAATTTTTTTTCCCTCTAGACTAATCAACACGCATCCCGCTCCTAATCCTTCATTAGACTTAGAACCATCAAAAAATAACTTCCAAAATAAAGATTTATTTACAGGAGCATCAATAAAATTAATGCATTTAGAACTATCTGTTTGAGAAAAAAATTCTATTTGAGATAAAACAGAATGTTCTAAGTAAGGTGAAGTATGAGCATTAAAATTTCCTAAGAAAGAATCAACTGAATAATTGCCAATGATATTATTGTTGTATGTTACCGGTTCATTTTCTCCTTCCAGTTCTGTTACTATGTATTTCTGATGTTTTTCTCGCTCAACCTTTACCTGATTTGGTTTACCATTGTAAGGAAGCCACATGTGCGACCAATCAGTTGCAAAGTATCCATGAAGTTTTCCTGACCAATCTCTGCTAAGAATTAAGCCATAAAATTCTGGAATATCTGCAACTAAAATGTCGATAACTTGACATACCTTTGGATTAGATGACAGTCTTATGGTAACTTGATTTAATTCGCCGATCACTTCAACTTGCAATCGATCTAGCCGAACTATGTGCACAACAGATTTTTTTGGTTGAATGTTCAATTTTGCACATATTGATTTTGGTAAAATATTTGATGAAGCTCCAGAATCCACTAAACAATTATGCAATTTTTTATTGAAAACTTCATAAGTAAGAAGAAATGGGGGAGTATGAGATCTCGACCTTCCTCCAATTAAAGCGATATTTTCTAGATCAACTTTACTAATCATATTAGTTGGAGGTCTTCCCATCTCATGGGAAGCTTGAGAAATTACAGGTGCAGGCAAAGTTTTTTCTGGTATAGCATGTAATTCTTTCAAAAGTACCTTTTTCTGGTGTTTTAACTTGCTCAATTCATAAAAAGTGATGTTAGCTCTAGTCTTCTTCATGACTTCTATGATATTATACTCCATTTCATCCGAAAGGATCAGCGTTTTTGATGGAGTTGATGAATCTGTTTGGACTAGGCTGGTTTGAATTGCCTTAGATGTTGTTTTCTTGGCTGCAACTTTATCCTTAGTCATTGAGCTTGTGCTCTTTGGCTTAGGAGTAGGTTGAGGAGGATCAAGTTGATTTCTACTTCAAGTGCTAACTGGGGATGCCTCTTGATCTTCTTCATCTGGGAGGATGAAATCCCACATACCTTGTACTTCTACAACTTCTTCTTCATCGATAGTTTCTTCAGTAGCAATCTCCTCTTCTTCTTCTTTTGATTCAGCATTTGTAATAGCATTTGGTGGCTTTGAATCAGTTTAAGGGTTTCTTCTATAAGGCTTGAACGACTTTTTAGAAGATGTTTCTACCACTTGTTTCTTAATTTCAACCATTTTGTTGGACATGGTTTTCAGAACTTTCTGCAATCCTTCTAAATCGAATGGATCTTTCAATTGTTTTTTCTTGGGGTCTTCCTTAAAAGTAACCTTCTTGGATTTTCGTTCCTCTATCGCATTTTTCTTTTCTAGAGAAATGATACGTTTCTCTACTGCTATTGCTTCCTTCATATTGTCAGCTAAATTTGTTTTGTTAGCCTTGTCAACGAAGATTGCTATGTTCGATGGTAAAGCAGAAATGTACCATTCACTTCGCACTTCTTCGCTAGGCTTGGAAGAAGTAGGAATTTTATTTAACAGTTTATTGAAATGTGAATTAAAATCCTTGATAGGTTCTTTTGACTCAGCCCTAAGGTTAGACAGGTCATTGATCAGTGTCGCTGTAGACCTGTCATCACCGAACTTAGTCAAAAATTGATCTTGGAAGATATCCCAACTAGTGATAGATCCAGACGGTAATGAAAAATACCATGATCCAACTGCTCCTTGTAGAGTATAGGGAAAAAGTCGGATGATAGCATCTTCATTGGTAACTCCATTGAGATTTATGGACAACATAAATTTATTTATATGTTCTTTCGCTAGCATGCCTGCTTCAGGATTAAACTTAGGCAACCATTTTTCAGGATGGGATGGTAATTGACTCAAGGGTACAGGCATTAAGACTGCCCCTGGGTTATTCTAAGGAAATTGGGCCATCGCTGAACTACCAATGGAGGAAAGCGCAGAAGATGATCCCTGCGGTTGGGAAGATGAGGATATTATGATTCCAGATGTTTGAGAAGGAGATGTGGAAGTTCTAGTGGACTGACAGACAATAGTCTGAAGTGGAGGGGTGGATGGTTGAGTTCGTTCTTTGTCTTCTTACCACTGCCTTGTGTTGTGGACTATAAAATACATCAAGAGGAGGAATTTCCTCTATTTTGAGCATAAGTTCAGAGGATGGGGTAATGGGAATATGTTCCATTTTTGAGACATTGCTAGTTATTCCTGTGATTATATCTTTTGTTGTCTGTACATTAATCACAGGTGTCTGTGTGTTCTGTCCTTCAATATTGATTAAATCATTGAATGTCTCCCATTCTTTATCTAACTCAGTTTTGACTGATGGTTGCTGTACAATGAGAGGGGGAAGATTTCACTGTGGAGAGTTCAAAACCTGTTGTTGTGAGAGCTCCTTTGACTGGGCAGTATCCCTTACTGACCCTTCACTTTTATCATGGTCATTTTCAGACCTCTTAGAGTGTTCTGATGTTTCTCTCCCAGACTTAGATTTAGATCTGTTTGTATCTGAACTTCCACTGAGACTAATACTAGGAGTTGGTTCCCTTATGGGTTCCAAGCGTAATTTATCCAAAGGGATACTAGTTAACCTCCTTTCTCTGTATATTTTGAACTCTTGAAATTCTGCTGGAGGAAACCGCATTTGAGCCGAATGTAGAACCTCTTTAAGTGTGCCTTTTTCTTGGAACATGTCATCAAAAATATCATCTTCTTTAGAAAACACTCTTATTTTGACTGTAGTAGTGAAATTCTTAGCAACATCATAAGGATCGAACGGTCTTCTTGGAATTTTGAACAAACGTAAACATGTAATGTTGTTTAATTCTTTGAATGCTTTAATTCTTTGAATGCATGGCCTACATCAAATAGTGAAAAGGCTCCACAGGCCACAGGAAATTTTGGCCAAATAGCCTTCTTTTTGTCCTTCAAATCTTTAGTCAAACCTCCTTATCCGCAGGTTTGATAAGAAATTTCTTGTGTCATGAGTTTATCAGGAACATACAAAGGTAAGACATGAGGTGAAGCGAAACTTCCAAAAACCCTGACATATGTAAACAATTCTTCTCCAAACCATCTCGCAACAGGTAGTATGTCTACTTCTGCTTCAGGAGAAAACCTAGGAGCATCTTTATCATACAACATTTTGTACAAGGGAAACATGACTCCATGACATATCTTGTAAAAATAGGAAATGAACTTGGAATCCCACAATTCTTTGTGATAAATATGAATGGGTAAGGGGTCTTGAGTCGTCCATTTCCAACCCATTAAAGGAAACTTGGAAATATAACAGATTGAATCCATCACATAAGCAGATAAGTAAAAAGGGGGATAAATTCTCTGAGAAACAGTTCTTTTAGACCGGTAATTCAAAATGTCCGTGGCTAAGTTGTCAGATAATATCTTAGCCCAATCCACAACAGTAGCATTAACAGCAGCATTCAATAATGGTAGCCATTCAGATGAAAATTTATTAATGTCTAGCTTTTTGAAAAGCCTACAAAGCATAGCAGCAGCAAAGCAATACGGGGAAGTGAGAGAACCAGTACTATACATACCATGTTTATCCTTCTTTAGTGGTTCGTCTCTCCTTGACCAGTCCTTGGTGCATTTTTCCAGGTTTTCATTTTCTTTAGCAAATTTCTCCATGAACTGTTTTTTATAAGTTTCCTGTGGCTCCGGTAAATGATACATGAGTCTCAAATCTTGTGGAGTGAATGAACCAATGAGTTCTTGACCCTGAGTCTTAAATTGTTTGTTTGTAATATCAATGTTGTCCAGCACCCATTTAACCATGTCTTTGTATGGAAGAATTTTGGGCCTCGCTGTTATTCGGTGCAAGAATGAGCAAGATAACTCTATAATAGAAGCCTCATAATATCCATGTGAGCCTGCAGTAGCTGTAACCTCCATTACTCTGGGGTTCTCTTCCTCAAGTAGATTGTACATGCCCTCCCAAGTAGTAATACCAGCATCTTTGTTACAGGCGGTGTCTGTATACAAGGGCATCATTTCTTTGTCTTCGGAACTCAGAGCCTTGTCTTTCTTTCCCATAATATCCTGAATACTGCTTTGTATAGTTCTTTGTTCTTCGTTCCTGCAGTTTACAAGCGAGATGAGAATAATGATAGAAAAGATGACGGGAAAGGTTTTAAATGCTGAAGACGTATAAAATATACCACCTTACGTGAAATAGCTCTTCGATCAGAATGAAACCATATTTCATTAATCAGTGACAACCAATTCATTGATTAACATTAAAGCACATAACCAAGTCTCGATTTATGGAAAAAAAATTTTCGTAAAATGAGCCTTAAAGATCTGCGATTTTCTTTGCAATATCGCAAAATCGCAATATCGCAAATCGCAATCTCATAAAATTGCAATATCACAATACCGCAATATTGCAATATCACAAAATCTTTGGATCACAGCAAATGACAAATCTCTGTTAATGTGTTTTTTCTGTGAAATGCGATTTGCTATATATGCCATCGCATATCGGCGGTTTTGAGATTTTCAGTGTAACATATGACATTTGAAGCATTCGATGTGATGAATGTTATTTTAGTGCGTAGTTTCGTATCGTGATCTCGCAATCTTAGAATTCCACTTGTAAGGAGGTATTCATTACCTTTTTGCGATGCGATATTTCTTAAAGAATGATTTTATTCTATCCTATCATAAAACTTAAGCTTTTTAAAGATATTTCAAGGGGTATTCTCTTAAGTCTATGATAGTAAGTTTTATTGAAAAAGGAAATATAAGCACTAATCAATTTTTTAAATTTTTGACTAGGGGTCCCCATTTATTTAGTATTAGTGATAATACTAAATAAAAAGGGGGGTTTTTTCTGGCCACAACATTTCCATGGAGGAAGGAAAACTGCTTGGTCACATAATTTCCAAAGATGGAATTCGCATTGATCCTTCCAGAGTAGAAGCCATTCAGAAGATAAATTTTCCACGAAACAAAAAGGAGATACAAGCTTTCAATGGTAAGATTAACTTCTTACACAAATTTGTTCCTAATTTAGCTGAGCATTTTTGAGAAATGAATAATATGTGAAGAAAGAAAGTAGTTTAAAATGGACCACTGATGCTATGAATTCTTTCAACTTGGTAAAGCTTGCTTTAACCACAACCCCTATTTTTGTTAGTCCAGATTATACTAGTGATTTCATAATATTTTCATTTGCATCTGAGCACACCTTGGCTATGGTTTTGATGCAAAAGAAATATCGGGTTGAACAGCCTATTCCTTTCTTCATTCGAACCATTAGAGATGTTGCTTTTCGCTATAACATTATTGAGAAACAAACTTTAGCCCTAATCAAAGCTTTGAAATATTTCCAGATCTATATTCTACATTCACATACTATAGCCTATGTTCCAAATGCAGTGGTAAAATAAGTTCTCACACAGACTGATCCTGAAGGTCAGAGAGGTAAATGGATAGCAACGATTCTAGAGTATGATCTTGAGATCAAGCCTGCCAAACTGATCAAGGGACAGGGATTAGCCAAGCTGATGGTTGAGTCTAATTTTCATGCTTTAGACATAAACCTTATTGCAGCAATGTCAAATGATGAAGAAGATGGCACTCTAATACAGGTATCAGAAATTCTTATCACTTCACCATGGTATTCTGATATAGTGTATGTTCTTCAGAACTTATGTCCTCCTCCTGGAATGCAAAAAATTCAGCGTAGGTATTTGAAATTTAAATCTTATAAATACTGTATTCTAGGTAGTGCCCTTTATTGGAAATATCTAGGAGGTGTTCTTTTGAATTATCTGGTTGAAGATGAGGCTAATAAGGTAATGGATGACTTCCATATGGGAGATTGTGGAGGTCATTTGTTTTGGAAAACAACAGCTAACAAAGTGTTGAGAGCAGGGTATTATTGGCCAACTCTATTTTCTGATTTGTACAAAACAGTCACAAACTATCATGAATGTCATGTTTTTCATGGAAAAAGGAAACTCCTTCGTCTTCCGTTGAAGCCTGTTGTAGTATGTTATCACCCAAAAAAAAAAAATTCTAAATTTTGAAAAGTTTGCCTTGTTTCTAGTCATGGTCTTATAATAAGTTTTGAGTCATCACATGCTTAAAGGGATAAGTGGTAGGATTAGAGTCTCAATAGTGTCATTCTCATTTCCAAACCCTTGTTATAGTCATGGTGTTAAATTTCTCTAGGTCATTTCATGCTTAAATGGTTAGGTCATAGGGTTAGAAGTCTTTAAGGTCATATTTCGTTTCCAAACAAAGTTTGACAACCTTATTCCATATCTTGGAAGTCTCACCTTGTGTTCAGAAGTCATATCTCAAGTCATTTTGAATTTTTTTTTTGGAATTAGCAACAAAATCATGTTTTTGTAGTGCCATACATTTTTGCGCTACGAAAACACTATTGTTTTTGTAGTGCGCTACGAAATGGATGAAACAACCTCTTTTCCAGCAAAAAACCTTGTTTTTCTGCTTTTAGTGGTCAACTTCCAGAGGGGTTCCTGAGAAACTGAAACTAATTTTTGAAAATTGAAAGAGGTTTTTCTTCCTAACATACTAAAATACCAAAAACTCTTTCAGTTTCTTCCAATTCATTATGATGTGGGATAAATTAATGGTTTAACTTGCGCTACGAAACTGTTGAAAGTCATTCAGAGAAAAAATTTGTTTTCTGGTTTTAGCAGTATTTTTAAAGATCATTTTTTGGACACATGCAAAGGTATTTTGGAATTATTAAGGAGGTTTCTCTTCCTAAAATCTCCAGCTACAATAACCTATCTCATGTTTTTCATAAGTGTTTCCAGTTGGGAGATACAAGGCTTTATTTGAAGCCATATTTTCAGAAATCAGAATTTTCTAGTTTACACCTGATGTTCAAAGACAGTTTCTGGGTAGTAGGGGAGGTATTGAAAAAAAAAAAAGAGAGGATTTTGTTCAGCACAGAGAGTTCTCCAAATGCCTCCTTCAGTTTTGAAAAATAATTTTTTTATGAGGAGATAGAAGCTCTGTCCCAACACCTATTTTTCAGCTAGAATAGAACAGTAAGTTACAATTTCTTGATGCAGTTTTGTTGTGGAGAAGGACTTTATTTATTGAAATTATTTCAAATATGACTTATTATTGATCATTAAAGCTTGAATACATCATGGAATAAGTGCAATAATTTTTAAAAACTGATATTTTTGAAAAACGTCTGTGTAGGTGACATGCACAGTAGTTTCATAGCGCGCTACGAAACTGTTGTAGGTGCAGTTTTGAACATTTTGTTAAGGTTTCAAAAGGTGAAACATCTGGTTTTTAAAGTATTTATGATGCTAGAGGATAGAAATTATACACAATTTAATTTCCAAGTGTAAAAGCAGAATAAATTGGATGTTAAGTGATTGTTTACAAAGACATAGTTGTTGCGCTACGAAAACAGCTGATATTTTCGTAGCACAGACACATCAGCTATCTTTAAACTCATTCAAGGGCTAAATTTTGCACAATATGGAAGGAAATGGTTCTATGGGAGTGATAACACATGTCACTTGTCTCAAAAGGTCGAAATTGCCAGCAAAAGGGTTCAAAGAGCATCAATGAAGGTTAAAGCTTAAATGCAGGAAATAGTTTCCTGGTTTGTAGGGCAGATAAGACATGACTTAGGAGGGTCTCATAACAAGGTTAAAGGCTTCATCAAATTCGAATTCATGGATTTATAGGTGTCAAAGAAATTATTTAATTCCTAGATAAGGTTTTTTTAGTCATAATAAAGAGTTTTACTCCTAATTGTATTAGGATTCTATAAGAGACAGTTTAACTGTCACATGTAATTAATAGTTTTTTTTAGTAGTGATAGGTGTCAAGCTAGAAAATTTGACTTCTCCTCAAGTAGGATGAGAGAATCCAAGGTTTTAAATGCTATATATCAAGCATGAGGTCGAATTCAATAGGGGTTGGAAACTTATTTGGCCCAGCTGCTGCTTTATGTGAAGGAATACAATCAGTAATACAGTGAGGTTTTCTTGAACAAATCTGAGTTTAGATGGGGTTTAATGCTTTCTTAATTTATATGTTATTTTAACTACTTGCATTATATCTTATTGTTATTACTCAAAATTCATATTCATATGCTCTAACTTCCTTTAACAATAAGATTACTACGTTTTACCTTTGAACCACTAGCACTGCATTTCCTTGCTATTACTCAGAATTCAAATTCATATGTTCTGACTTCCTTTGGTAATGGAATTAGTGTGTTGAATAGTAGATCTCATTTGCTATTACTCAGAATTCACAACCATGTGCTCTGACTTCCTTTAGCAATGACATGACTATGTTTTTTCTGCATCTTGTGAGTAAATTACCTTTGAACCACTAGCAGTAGATTCCATTGCTCTTACTCAGAATTGATAACCCTATGCTCTGAATTCCTTTAGTAATGGAATTACTGTGTTGACCTATGTTCTTGAGTGAATTATATTTGTTTGAAAACTCCATTTTCCTCAGCTTCCATGTCCAAAAACCTTGCCATTGAATTCACTAACTTGTTGACTCCATAGCCCAATGGTAACAAGCCTTAATATTTTCAACCTACAAACACACAAAACCAAGATAGAGTTAGCCATATATATTATCAATTATCAATATCACTAACCCCTTTGAGAGAGCCCTCTCAGGCTGAGGAGGCTAAGCCTCAACCAAAAGTCTGGTTTGAAAGAGTTACACCGAGGTAGTCTGATCAGCAGCCTATCAGGGTCCTATTTTGGTGATAACATTTTGGTGTGTCTACCGGGAGTCTGAAGATTACTCATTCCAAAAATCAATAAGCTGAACTTCTGAAGGTAGTAGGAGCTCAGAATCTGTTCGAGGCTGTAGCACTACCTTGGCGACTCCACACATCAAATAACAAATTGGAAGGTGACTCCACTACTAGAATATCAGTAGCTTGATGAAGTTTCAAGATGAGTTCCATTGCAAGAATGAATGCCAGGTATAATCCTATGAATTGGTCTCATATCCCTGTTTCTCCAAATCTTATGCCAAAGGCTGATTAGTTAGATGATATTCCAATATTCAAAGATGAAAAGAAAGACAATGCTACTCTTCATTTGGTTAAGTTTAATCTGCATGTACATAGTCTAGGGTTCAGATCCCTGAAGACTGTCTTATGAAGATGTTTATGACCACTCTTGAAGGAAAAGCGTGGTCTTGGTATAAAGGTTTAGCAAATGTTTCATTATATTCTCTTGCTAATTTTCATGATGAATTCTATGAGATGTATAACGAGTGTCATCCCTCCTTATTACTTGTCAAAGATTGTTGTAAATATTCTATGAGTTTTATTCAGTATGTGGAGGATTGTTATGATGACGATGAAATTATGGATGAAGAAATTTTAGAGGCTCTTCATAACAATACATTTCAACACCAAGAAGAGAAGATAGCATCCCCTAAAATGCAAGAAGGAAATCAGCAGGAATTTACTTTTGAAAATCATGTTGCATCCTTTGAGTTTGAGGAAAATTTGCATCAGGTTTGTCAATATTTTGATCATCAGCAGAATAAAAATCATTGCATACATCAAGAAAAAATACTGGAAGATAACTTTTATAACCCTCAGGAAGAGGAAAAGGTTGATTATTTATGTCATACTTTTCAGCAACCTACTTCAAAGAATTATCATAATAATGAGGAAAATTACATTGTCTGTGGGAGTCATTCAGAAAAGAAGTTGGATAACATATCAAAGGAATCATGTGTGGCTAAGAATCAGTTGTCTGAATATATAGAATGTCATGATGATCATCAAACTAACCATGCCTTATTTGAACCTATAGCTGAATACATGGCAAAGCTTTTCACACCAGTATTTCATTTTCATTTGCATGATGAAGATCAGATACATTATAAGCTATTTTTGTCATCTCACCATCATGGTTATTTTGAGGTCAAATGCAGTTCAGAGCCTCAAATATCGGAAAAGACAATTGAGTGGCTTCATTGGATGTTTCATGTTCCTTGAGCTACAAATGGAGATTGCAGCTAATAGGGTAGGTAGGAAGATGCAAATAAGCTCAAGGTTGACTAAGCATTTTTACTAGGTATAATTTGAAGCAGATTGGGCAGAATTTCAGAGGTTTTATTTTTAAATGAATGGATTGTAGCACTAGAGCTACTAGTTCTTAGAATACCACAAAGGGCATACTATCCCTAGTGGAGCCACTGCTATCACCTGAAAAAAAAAATTCTAAACTTGAAAAGTTTGCCTTGTTTCTAGTCATGGTCTTATAATAGGTTTTGAGTCATCACATGCTTAAAGGGATAAGTGATAGGATTAGAGTCTCAATAGTGTCATTCTAAGTTCCAAACCCTTGTTCTAGTCATGGTGTTAAAGGTCTCTAGGTGATTTCATGCTTAAAGGGTTAGGTCATAGGGTTAGAAGTCTTTAAGGTCATATTTCATTTCCAAACAAAGTTTGACAACCTTATTCCATGTCTTGGAAGTCTCACCTTGTGTTTAGAAGTCATATCTCAAGTCATTTTGAAATTTTTTTTTGGAATTAGAAAAAAAATCATGTTTTCATAGTGCAGACAGTTTTATGCTATGAAAACACTATTGTTTTCGTAGCGTGCTATGAAATGGCTGAAACAGCCTTTTTTCCAGCAAAAAACCCTGTTTTCTGTTTTTAGTGGTCAACTTCCAGAGGGGTTCCTGAGCATCTGAAAACTCATTATTAAAAATTGAAAGAGGTTTCTCTTCCTAACATATAGAAATAAACAAACCTCTTTCATTTTCTTCAAATTCATTATGAGTTGGGATCTATTTATGGTTTAACTTGCACTACGAAACTGTTGAAAGTCATTCAAAGAAAAACTATGTTTTCTGGTTTTAGAAGTATTTTTCAAGATCCGTTTCTTGCCACATGAAAAATTATTTTGGAATTATGAAGGCAGTTTCTCTTCCTAAAATATCCAGCTACAATAACCTATCTCACTTTTTTCATAGTTGTTACCAGTTGGGAGATACAAGGCTTTCTTTGAAGCCATATTTTCAGAAATCAGAATTTTCCTGTTTACACATGATGTTCAAAGATATTTTCTGGGCAGTAGGGGAGGTATTGCAAAAAACCAAGAGAGGTTTTTGTTCATCACAGAGTGTTCTCCAAAAAATTCCTTCAGTTTTTCAAAATACATTTTTTATGAGGAGATAGAAGCTCTATCCCAACACCTATTTTTCAGCTAGAACAGAACAGTAAGTTACAATTTCTTGATGCAGTTTTGTTGTGGAGAAGGACTTTATTTATTGAAAGTATTTAAAATTTGACTTATGATTGATCATTAAAGCTTGAATAAATCATGGAAGAAGTGCAATAATTTTTAAAAACTGATATTTTTGAAAAAATTCTATGTAGGTGACATGCACAGCGGTTTCGTAGCGCGCTATGAAACTGTTGTAGGTGCAGTTTTGAACATTTTGTTAAGGTTTCAAAAGGTGAAACATCTAGTTTTTGAAGTCTTGATGATGCTAGAGGATAGAAATGATGAAAAAATTAAGTTCCAAGTGTAAAAGTAGAATAAATTGGATGTTAAGTGATTGTTTACAAAGACATAGTTGTTGCGCTACGAAAATAGTTGATATTTTCGTAGCATAGACACATTTTTCGTAGCATAGACACATCAGCTATCTTTAAAATCTTTCAAGGGCTAAATTTTGCACAAGATGGAAGGAAATGGTTCTATGGGAGTGATAACACATGTCACTTGTCTCAAAAGGTCAAAATTTCTAGCAAAAGGGTTCAAAGAGCATCAATGAAGGTTAAAGCTTAAATGCAGGAAACAGTTTCCTGGTTTGTAGGGTAGATAAGACATGACTCAGCAAGGTCTCATAACAAGGTTAAAGGCTTCATAAAATTCGAATTCATGGAGTTATAGGTGTCAAATAAATTATTTAATTCCTAGATAAGGTTTTTTTAGTCATAATAAAGAGTTTTACTCCTAATTGTATTAGGACTCTAGAAGAGACAGTTTAACTGTCACATGTAATTAATAGTTTGTTTTAGTAGTTGATAGGTGTCAAGCTAGAAAAATCGACTTCTCCTCAAGTAGGATGAGAGAATCCAAGGTTGTAAATTATATATATCAAGCATGAGGTCAAATTAAATAGGGGTTGGAAACTTATTTGGCCCAAATATTGCTTTATGTGAAGGAATACAATCAGTAATATAGTGAGGTTTTCTTGAACAAATCTGAGTTTAGATGGGGTTTAATGCTTTCTTAATTTATATGTTATTTTAACTACTTGCAGTAGATCTTATTGTTATTACTCTGAATTCATATTCATATGCTCTGACTTCCTTTGGTAATGGAATTAGCGTGTTGAACAGTAGATCTCATTTCCTATTACTCAGAATTCACAACCATGTGCTCTGACTTCCTTTAGCAATGAGATGACTATGTTTTTTCTGCATCTTGTGAGTAAATTACCTTTGAACCACTAGCAGTAGATTCCATTGCTATTACTCAGAATTCATAACCCTATGCTCTAACTTCCTTTATTAATGGAATTACTGTGTTGACCTATGTTCTTAAGTGAATTATATTTGTTTAAAAACTCCATTTGCCTCAGCTTCCATGTCCAAAAACCTTGCCATTGAATTCACTGACTTGTTGACTCCATAGCCCAATGGTAACAAGCCTTAATATTTTCAACCTACAAACACACAAAACCAAGATAGAGTTAGCAATCTATATTATCAATAATAAATATCACTAACCCCTTTGAGAGAGCCCTCTCAGGCTGAGGAGGCTAAGCCTCAACCAAAAGTCTAGTTTGAAAGAGTTACACCGAGATAGTCTAATGAGCAGCATATCAGGGTCCTATTTTGGTGATAACATAGTAAATGCTCCTTTTCAACAGTGGGGACTTGATTTTATTGGGGAAATTTTTCCCACATCATCGGCACAACAAATATTGATTCTAACAGCCACCGACTACTTCACCAAGTGGATCGAGGCTATTCCTACAAGGCAAGCTATAGACACGGTAATTATTCAATTTTTAGAATCCAATATTTTGTCTCGTTTTGGTTGTCCTCACAAGATTATTACAGATAATGCTGCAGCATTTAAGTCAAAGAATATGGTTGAGTTTTTTCACAAGTATAATATCATATTGGGCCATTCCACCACATATTATCCACAGGACAATGGATTAGCTAAGTCATCTTCCTTGGTGAATATCATTAAGAAAATGTTGGAAGAGAACAAGAAAAATTGGCATAGGAATCTTACCAATGCTTTGTGGGCAAACCGAGTGAGCACCAAGAACTCTATAGATATGTCACCCTTTGAATTGGTTTATGGTACAGATATAGTGTTTCCTACATCACTTGCAGTCTCGGTTATGAGATTATTGTAGGAGGTAGATAGTGAGGAAGATGATATGCAACGTCGAATCAATCAAATGATTCATCTTCAACAAACAAGGGAGGAAATTTCTCAGACTACTTCTAAGCTTCAAGAGAAAATCAAGAGGATTTATGATCGCAAAACCAAGGCAGATAAATTTTAGCTGGAGGATGTAGTGCTGAGATGGGATGCGAGAAATGAAGATAAAGGTAAGCACGGGAAGTTTGAAAATCTTTGGAAAGGACCCTACAAGATCTTGGCTTATTGAGGACAGAATGCCTATTTGCTAAAGGAGATGAATGGACAGGAATGTTCAGGAGGACCAGTTAATGGTAGGCTCTTGAAACATTATTAATTCTGTTGCAACTTCTGAGAGAATGTTTCACTTTCATTGTAAATATCAGTTTATATTTTCTGCAAGGTTTGGAGTAGATAGTCATCTAGGCTTGGGGCCCAAAGTGAAGGCTATAAAGCTTGTTGATTTTCTGTTGTTTACAAAGTTTTGGAGTTAAAATTTGAGTTAGTGTCAGAGTCAGTTTTTGAGTCATTTCACAATCACTTTAAATGGTTTTTGACTCAGTTTAATAATCTATAGTCTTTTGGATTGTTTGACCATATTTACCCAATGGTTAGGCACTTGCTATACGGTGTTATTGACACCTCCAAGGAGCTTCCATGCCCAATAAGGCCAATGTTAGTGTCAATATTTTCATACTTTCACCAGGGATCAAAACACATTTGCATGTGCATCTTATGTGTCCCATTTTGAATAAATTTTTCATCATTCCATTAGGTCATGACATAAAATTGTTCCACTGGTGGTTTTCCTTGTCAAATAATCTTTTTTCTCCCTCATAAGATCATATTGGCTAACTAATTCTCATGATTATTTGAGCATAATAACACCGATGGAAATGCTTTGTTCACTTGGAAATATTTTAAGTCAAAATCTCATTCAAAGGTCAGGTAAAAAAAGCAGTCCCATTAGGTCATTAGGGTTTTTCATTTCTCAAGGTCATTCCTTCATTTAGATGAGGTCAACACATATACGAGAGGGATTAAATAATATCATCATGATGTAATTATCATACTATCAAAGCTGTATTTTTTTTAGTTTAATGACTTGTATATCAAAATGTCATTTTGACAGAAAATTCAAATATGTAATTTATTTCTATTTTTCCAAATGTAATTTTATTTTATCATATGAAATAAATGCAATCTCGAGCTGTCAAAGTGCAATCATGTCCGGCCTAAGTGAGAAAATAAATCCAAACTCCATGACATGATCAAAAAGCAATGCCAAAAGGTCAGAAAGACAAAGAGTATTAGTGCCAAATTCTAAAGAGAAAAATGAAACATTAGAAAGGTGGGTATTTCCAAAGAAAATTCAAAACCACTAAAATCCATTCAAAGTATAAAGACCTATTTTTCAAAGAGGAAAACTTCATTTTTTCATTTGCCAAGGAGAGAAACGCGATTTTGGAGCAAGAAGGTCGAACAAGGAGAAAATTTTGAAGAAATTTCCTGGCGTTACGCTCTTGGGTTAGGCATTGCACATAGGGCAAAGGCGCTATGCATAGGACCTTTCAGCCAGTGTGTTTTTGCTCAATGATACGCATATGCTAAGGGTGTTGCGCTCCTGGGTGAGGCACTACACATAGAGCTAGAACCCTCCCAAATTCTTCCAAACAATTCAAGGTTTCATCTTTGTCTCTAAAACAAGTAAGTAGGTCCTTATAATTCCCTCTTTCACCATTTTTGTGCTTATTAATAAAGTTATATGTTGACAAAAATCACAAAAACCCTAGTTTTCCTAAAATCCCCCTCATCATTACAAAATTTCCCAAAAACCCCTTTACCCCAAAAATTACTATCCCTACACCCTAATACTTCCTCCCATACTCCCAAGAACACTAAAACTACATATCCCAAAGCCCCTTTACCCTTTTCATTAAAATCCCAAATTTCTAGAATTTTCACTTTTATGCCTAGATTTCCCCATACCCTTGACCTGTAATTAAATTTTCATTTTCATCTCTCTTCATATTTTCACTTCCCATCACCTCAAAAAGCTTCTTAACCCTTTTCCCCAACTCCCTTAATTTTTGTACCTCTATCCCTATCTCCTAGAGCCCTCATTTCATCATCCTTTTCCTTTCTCCCTTTCCCCTCACTCCTTCACTCACTCTCCCTTTTATTTCCTTTTCCCTACGGTTTTCAAAGTGTCAAAGAAACAAACATGGACAGAGAGGAAAAATATTACCTGGAGGAGGAACATAATGATGATGAGTTTGAGGAAGATGAGGTTGTACAACAGAGAATGCCACATAAGGGAGGCAAAATCATCAGGATGGAGCCAGCAAACCTTACAGAGCTAGAGGCTTCACCTTTAGCTGTATCTTGTTTCAGATATGTCGGGTGCTATCAGTTTTGTGAAAAGGTGGAAAGATTTTAGCATCACCCTGAGTTGACTAGGCTTTTTATACTGAACCTTCATGATAACAGAGTAACTCTTGCAGGTGTAAATTTTTCCTTGTCCATTGCCATCATTGCTGATGCTAGAAGGATTCCAAATGTAGGGGAAAAATGGTACAAGGGACAAGACCTGCATGAACATTATTTTGAGTCTTATCTCAAAACTAGATACAAGAATGAAGGAAGAAAATTTTTCCCTTTCAGTTTCCTCCTCAGCAAGTATGCAACAATAATGAAGATTATCATGAGATATTTTATTCGTGAGGGAAAATTTTCCAAATTTTACACATACCATATCAGGCTACTCATGCATTTCACTAGGGTGAGGATGCTGAACATCCCATATTTCTTGTTCCGAAACATTGAAAAGATTGCATACCTAGTTTCAAAGAAATAATATCATCAGCAGATGAATAGCCTCTTTGATCACTCCCTCATCAAACTCAATGTGCCCCATCATCTAAATTTTCTCAGCATTTCTTGGGATACTTCATATCTAATGACATATTCATAGGTACCCAAATTCCTCCACCAATGCCACAAGAGAGAATAGAGGCATATACTAGCCCTGCTGCTGCAAAAACAAGGAAACATAAAAACAAATCACCTAGGCCAGTCAAAGAGTTTAGTGTAACATATTAGAGAAGGCTAAGAGAATTGTTTGCAGCAGAGAGGAAACTATTTTCTCCACATGGTGTGGAAGGGACCTTGCTTTCTCCATCATCACAGAGGCAATTTTTTTCTCCACATGGTGTGGAAGGGGCTTTGCCTTCTTCATCAACAAAACAGGTACACCTGGCATCAAAGGGAAAAGAGAAAGTCATATAGGTTAGCCATGGAGAAACATATCATGAGCATGAAGATGCCCATGAGGAAGAGGCTGATTTTGAGCTAGTAGACCTTGAATAGTTTGATGATACTACTACATCAAACATTGGCATCAAATAAAAGGAGGCACATATCAGAGAGTTACAAAACAATCTTGAGAGGGAAAAAATCATCATCTCTTCCATAGAGCAAGAGAACAAACAGTTGACAGAAAAATAAACTCTTTTGGAGATGAATTTGTTGCAGGAGAGGAGGAAACAAATGATCAACCAAGAAGCTATGGAAGATCCTGAGGGGGCTGAAAACGTCAGGAAAAGGCTAGAAAAATAAGAGCATTGGAGAAAGAAAAGCAAGAAAACCAAAATTTGACTATTGTACAACATTTGGCAAAGGAAATCGAAGATAACAGAGAAGTGTGGCTTGAGAGAGTCAACATTCACTTGGAGAAGATGCTAGTGAAATCCAACAAAGATAATCATATGCTCAGGCACATGGCCTATCACTATCAGACCCAGAACAAAATTGGTAATATCAAAGTCAAACAGGTGAAGGATAAATTGAGGAAGATCTGAAAGGGAAAGAAAGGAGAAGATAAACTCAAGATGCTTGTTGATGCCTCCTTAGCTCAGCTTGACATATGATAGTAGGCTTATTCCACAAATTTTGAGCACTTTTGCAAATTTTTGGATATTTTTGAGTTTTTTTGGCAATTTTGAAAGAACACAATAAATTCTGCCCTATGAGCAGCGCCTTGGCACTGCGCTTCTTCTTGGAGAATCAAATGGACAAAAAGAAAGCATAAGAGTGTTCATAATGATGAGTACATGCCCCCTGTACTTTTTCTAACATTTGGAGCAAAACTGGTCAGGCAAAAGGGCCAAAAACACCTAAAAAATCATGTTTCTGTCTCTTTTTTAGGATGGCACTGCGCATAGAGACCGTCTTGGGAGATTTCACTTTTGAGGGGAAAAATAATCTCCAAAGTGGAAACCAAAAGAATATCTGGAAATTAGATAGGACACTCTTTTTAATGAGTTATCATGAGCTCCATTTGGACATCGGGAAGTCCTTCAAAAGTGACCTGCAAAAAGACCTATTTTTTCCTCCTTAGCATTGCGCATAGGACAAATTTTCTCTATTTTAAAGTCTTCTCTATTTTTCATGTAATTTTTTAATTTTACCTCACTAGTTGGGTTTTTCCCTGATGTAATTGGTAAATATTAGTTTAATTATGATGAGGAGTAGTTTACTATGGTTAAATTCATTAGCTTGAGTCCTCTAGAGGTCAAATGAATCAGTTTCCTCTCTTTTAGTGTTGGGTCTTCCTAGTTTTGTCCAGGTAAATCACCTCTATGGACATAGGCGATCCCTCTAGTCCTTGGGTGGGTCTAGAAACTATGGGAACATACTAACATCTACCTTCCTATATTGTAAATGAAATTCAGAGCAAAGAAGATGGCCTACCCTGTTCTGATGCTATGTTGTCGTCTTCCATCGAAGCTTCTTGATTTTTCGCTCTTCTCCAGTTCGATACACACTGCTGCCAACGTTCAATTACCTGTATATACATTCAATACACCATGATAAGCATAAAATTATGACAAACATAAAACAATTAGAATCTATCTAACTGATCAAGGAATGCTAGAAATCTCATTATAAATGTAAACAAGAGTGGAAGATAAACATCAGATGAATTTTATTATAATGAAGACAAGGGAAGTGTACAACCAAGCCTTGATGTTGAGGCTCTCCATCGACAGTTCTATATCCAAGCACGTTTGCAACACCCTCATACACAAATGTCTAAGACCTCACTATGTTTCTAACACACAAAAACAATCACACTCTACACTATTCTCCCGAAGCTATAATTGCTTCTCCTTTCTATCATCACTAACTAAGGTTGTAGAGCTGAAGGAGGTATCCTTATATAACAATGGAGGAGGAGGTTATGGGCCCTCAAATTATGGGAAAAGATCTTATCCTTTGGAGTAGTTCCTATTTCTTGGGAACTGATGCAGGAGCATTAGGCTCAGAAATCTCTTTGTATTTTAATAGACTTAGGGGTTGTTAGGTCTCTATATTACCAGTATAGTCCCTTATTGTTATTAGTGTAACCCCTTTATTTTTATTATTGTACCCTTGTAACCCCATTTTGATATTATTGTGCCCTTAAATTATTATTGTTAAGTCGGCTAGGATTACATTGTGGCCCACTAGGATTACATTATGGCCACATGGACTCCTATATATAGAAAGGAGGTTTTGTAAATTGTATCATCCAAAAAATTTTCATTCATGTAATGTATTGGAGGTTTCCCTCTCGAAGTGGCTTATTTCTAAGGCGTTGATATCTCTTTTCTTCTATTTTTGGAGCTGGTTACACAACATTTGGTATCAGAGCTTTGGAATCTAGGGTTTCTCTGCTCCAAACAAGTCATCATGGAATTTTCGCTATAAATTTTTTTCTACGAAGTTTCAGAAGCTGAAATGTTTAGAGTACAAATCTGAAATCCTGAGGAAGATAGTATAAAAATTTCAGAGCTTTTTTCCCAATATTTTCAGAGATATGATCTGTGGAAGTTAGGTCTTTTTTCACGCTCCTAAACAGGTCATCGTGGAATTTGTGCTATAACTTTTTTTCTACGAGGGTTCAGAATCTGAAATTTCTAGGGTACGAAGCTGAAATCCTGATGAAATGCTTCAAAAAGTTTCAGATCTTGATTCACAATATTTGTGGAGATATGATCTGTGGAAGGTGGTGCTTTTTCAGGATCCTGAATTTCATCTCAAAGAGGTGATCATGGGAAAAGTTCAATAAATCTCTCTTTGAGCATCGGATTGGAGTGCTGTAAAAATTGGTCGCAAGTACACAGACTTTAGTTTCTTGGCTATCAATTTTAGAGGCGAAGGACGAAACAGTGACACGTGGCAAGTCGTACAAGTTCACTCTACTAAAATAGTCCATAATTAGGTCATTGTGGGAGATTGGACATAACTTTGTCTTGGAGAATCAAAATCAGGTCAGACCTGTGGCATTCAAAAGAGAATTCATAGGGCTACTTTAGTGCTGAATTTCAGATATTGAAGAGCCGCAATCACAAAGATAATCAAATTTCAATATCGAGCTCCTCAAAAGCAAGAAAAAGGTGTGTATTTTTTTTTCGAATTGCGTAAGACTTGTTTGAAAAATCAATTTGAATTGATTCCAAGGGAATATTGTAGAATAGATATCAGTATTGGGTTCTAAAAAATACCCCGTAAAATAATTCAACACCCATTAAGCCTTCAGAAGGCTCTACTATAACTCATGAAGATGAAGAATTGCAACATGATCTATCAAAATTACAAGAGAAAATGCACCAAATTTCGCTCTCACAAAGAGCAGGAAAAAATGAAATGGAAGTTTTGAAGAAAGGCATGGAAGAAAAGATGGATGGTGTGAAGAATAATATGGATGGTTTGAAGAAAGACGTGGAATCTAAGATAGATGACATGGAAGCTGGCATGGAATCTAAAATGGAAAACATGAAGAATGATCTAAAAGCAGACATAGAAGGTTTGACAAATTTGATACAAGAAATGTTTCCTAATGGTGAAAAGATAGTAGAGGAAACTCATGATGAGAACAAAATAAATGTTAATCGTGATTTCATAAACTCTAATTTTGGCGGGAAGAACCACCATATTCCAAAAATGGATATGAGGAAGTTTGATGGAAAGGATCCTGTAACATGGATACTACATATGGAGCAATATTTTGATCTCCATAATGTGCAAAACACACAAAAGGTATGCATTGCAACTTTACATTTAGAACAAAATGCATTTTTATGGTATCGATGGCTTTGCTCCCGTAAAAAAATTGTCACTTGGTCAATTTTTACGGAGGAAATGATAGCACATTATGAGGATAAAAGAGCAACACCTTCTTTAGCCAATTGATAAATCTCAAACAAAAGGGTTTAGTGGGGGAGCACATTGAGGACTTCCAAAAATTGAATATAAGGGTAACTAATATTCTAGAGGAACACATGATTTATCTCTTCATAGGCACTTAAAAGGATAACATCCAACATGAAGTTCGCGTTTTGGAACTTGATTCATTGGAGAAGGCATTCAGATTGTCAAGAAAAATTGAATGTAAAATTATGGCGATAAGGAAGCCTACCACTCACTTCTATAAAGAAGGAAGTGTTTCTACGCCTAGATTTCCACAACCGACAAGGTTGACACCACAAAAATTGGAAGAAAAAATAGCAAAATGGATTTTCTATAGTTGTGATAGAAAATACACTAAAGGTCATAAGTGTGCTGAGAAGAAATTATTTTACATAGATTGTGAATAAGAAGAAGAAAATGAACAAGAAGAGGATATACACCAGGAACCAGCCCTAGAAGAGGAAGAAATGAATATGACCATATCATGTAATGCACTGGCAGGCATTAACACTCCTCAAAATCTCAAGATAGAAGGACATATCAAGAAGAAAAAGGTATTAGTGTTGATTGATTCAGGTAGCACCCATAATTTTATTCATTGTAAGGTAGCCAAGGAACTAAATTGTTTCCTATACCCAGCACCAGAATGTCAAGTGATGGTGGCAAATGGAGGAACTATAAATTACTCTAGAAAATGCCATAATATCAAGATAACCATGGGGGAATATGTATTGACTAGTCCAATGCTTTCCATTCCTATTGGAGGTGTTGATGTTGTACTAGGAGTACAATGGTTACAATCTTTGGGGATGGTAGCTTTTAATTTTCAAGAACTTTTCTTGAATTTTTTTTCAGAAGGAAAGGAAGTCGAATTACGGGGTATTTCCGGGAATCCGGGAAAGATAATAAGCTCTAATGTCATGACAAAGCTTCTAAAAAAAGAACAACGAGGTGTAATTGCACAATTATGCTCACTAGAAGTTCCAACATCAAAATCATCTATTTCTGCAGATCTCCAACAAGTCTTGGACAATCATTCCAAGGTGTTTGAAACTCCCAAAGGACTCCCACCTATTCATGATCATGATCATGCTATTCATTTGATTCCGGGAAGTGTTCCTCCAAACATCGGGCCTTATAGATATCCTTATGTCCAAAAGAGCGAAATTGAACGTATGATTGCAGAAATGTTAGAGGCGGGTATAATTCAACCTATTCAAAGTTCTTTCTCTGCTCCTGTAGTATTGGTACACAAGAAGGATGGATCATGGCGCATGTATCCAGATTATAGGGAGCTCAATAATCTCACCATTAAATATAAATTTCCCATTCCTGTGATTGATGAATTATTGGATGAATTACATGGAGCAATTTATTTTACCAAGTTGGATCTTCGTTCAGGATATCATCAAATTAGAATGAAGACTAAAGATATTCCAAAAACAGCATTTCGAACTCATGAGGGTCATTATGAATTTTTGGTCATGCCTTTTGGCCTTACCAATGCACCTTCTACATTTCAAGGGTTGATGAATTCCATTTTCAAACCTTCCTTAGAAAATTTGTGCTAGTATTTTTTGATGATATACTAATCTACAACAGGTCTTGGAAGGATCATGTTGAACATGTTGACAGGGTGCTCAAACTATTGCAGGAGAAACAATTATATGCAAGAAAATCCAAATGTTTCTTTGGAGTACAAGAGGTGGAATATCTGGGTCATATTGTATCTCACGAGGGTGTTAAAGTAGACCCTAACAAAATTAAAGCCATTAAGGAATGGAAAGTCCCCACAACCATAAAGAAGTTGCGAGGATTTCTCGGGTTAACAGGGTATTATCACAAGTTTGTTAAGAATTATGGGAGAATAGCGGCACCTCTAACAACATTATTGAAGAAAGATGCATTTTCATGGACTCCTAAAGCAACTAAGGCCTTTGAACATCTTAAAGAGGCAATGTGCCTAGCACCAGTCTTAGCTATGCCAGACTTCACAAAAACCTTTATTGTGGAATGTGATGCCTCAGGAAATGGAATTGGTGTTGTTTTAATGCAAGAAGGAAGACCCATTGCTTTTGAAAGTCGTCCAATCAAAGGAAAGTATTTACAGAAACCTATTTATGAGAAGGAAATGTTAGCAATACTACATGCACTAAAGAAATGGAGAACTTACTTAATGGGAAGACACTTCAAGGTAAAAACTGATCATGATAGTCTTAAACACTTTTTGGAACAAAGACTATCTTCAGAAGAGTAGCAAAAATGGGTCACAAAGATGTTGGGTTATGACTTTGAAATAATCTACAAAAAGGAAAGCTTAATGTTGTTGCAGATGCACTCTCAAGAAAGAATGAAGAGGTGGAAGCATTGCTTTGTGCCATTTCTATTATCCAACCAGATTGGATAACTGAAGCAAGAGGTGAATGGAAGAAGGACAAAGATGTATGGACACTCATTCAAAAGTTGCAGCAAGATCCTAGTACATCTGATACATTTAGTTGGAAAAAATATTCCTTATGGTACAAAGATCGCTTATATCTTTGTAAGAATTCCCAACTAAAACAAAAGATTCTTCTGGAATTGCACACTTCTCCTTTAGGAGGACACTCAGGATTTTTTAAAAACTTACCACAGGGTGAAGAAAGAATTTTTTTGGGATGGCCTTAAATCTGATATTCAAAAGTTTGTGGCGGAATGTTTGGTTTGCCGGCAGAATAAAGTGGAAACAATTAAGACCCCGGGACTTCTACAACCTTTATCCATTCCAAGTCAACGTTGGGAGGAGATTTCAATGGATTTTATCACAGGTTTACCTAAGTCTGAAGGAAAGAGTGTCATCATGGTGATAGTTGATAGACTTACCAAGTATGCACACTTTTGTGCATTATCTCATCCATTTAAAGCAAGTACAGTTGCTACTACATTTATGGATAGAATTCAAAAGCTACATGGAAGCCCAAGGGTTATTGTGAGCGACAGAGATCCCATTTTTACTGGAAATTTTTGGACGGAGTTATTTTCTTGTTTGGGTACTCAGTTCGCTCATAGCTCATCTTATCATCCTCAATCTGATGGTCAAACTGAGATAGTAAATAAATGTTTGGAAGGATATCTTCGTTGTTTTGTATCTGATAAACAAACACAATGGGTCAAGTGGTTACCTCTTGCCGAATGGTGGTATAACACTTCCTTCCATACTGCAGCAAAAATGACCCCATTTATGGCACTTTATGGATATCATCCACCATCCATCACATCATATTTAAGGGAAAATTCGAAGGTTAAAGAAGTGGAAGATCACATCGAGCATCAGCAAGAAGTTCTCCAACTCTTAAAGGATAACCTGAATTTGGCACAAAATCGAATGAAACAACAGGCAGATCAACATCGCAGCGAGAGAAGTTTCGATGTAGGAGATTGGGTATTTTTACGGCTACAACCATACAAACAAATGTCCCTCAAGCAAGCTAAGAAGGATAATAAATTATCACCAAAGTACTATGGTCCTTACAAGGTGTTGCAAAAGATTGGTACTATGGCATACAAATTAGAGCTTCCTGATTCTTCGCGAGTGCATCCAGTTTTCCATGTTTCATGCTTAAAAAAGGTTATAGGTGAAAATCTTCCAGTTCAAACAATATTGCCAGAACTTGATGAGGAAGGAAAAGTCATATTGGAACCTAAAGCGGTCACGGAAACAAGAACTCGACAGCTACGGAATCGATCAATTTCAGAGTATCTCATCAAGTGGAAGAACTTACCCACTGAAGATTCTACATGGGAGGATGAGAAGTTTATACAGAAGCACCCAGATCTACTCAAGCGTTGAGGACAACACTTTTTGAAGGAGAGGGGCATGTTAGGTCCCTATATTACCAGTATAGTCCCTTATTGTTATTAGTGTAACCCCTTTATTGTTATTATTGTACCCTTGTAACCCCCATTTTGCTATTATTGTGCCCTTAAATTATTATTGTTAGGTCGGCTAGGATTACATTGTGGCCCACTAGGATTACATTATGGCCACATGGACTCCTATATATAGAAAGGAGGTTTTTTAAATTGTATCATCCAATAATTTTTCATTCATGTAATGTATTGGAGGTTGCCCCCTCGAAGTGGCTTATTTCTAAGGCGTTGATATCTCTTTTCTTCTATTTTTGGAGCTGGTTACACTATGCACTATTCTCTCGAAGCTATAATTTCTTCTCCTTTCTATCATCACTAACTAAGGTTGTAAAGCTGAAGGAGGTATCCTTATATAACAATGGAGGAGGAAGTTATGGGCCCTCAAATGATGGGAAAAGATCTTATCCTTTGGATTAGTTCCTATTTCTTGGGAACTGATGCAGGAGCATTAGGCTCATAAATCTCTTTGTATTTTAATAGACTTAGGGGTCTTGTGTTTTCAAAGAAGATTGGTTTCCTATGTATTAAATTGATGGAAATTTAAATATTTTGAGTGAATTAAATGACACATTTAGAATAGGAATTAATTAATTATTGAGAGGAATTTTGTAAATATTCTCGAAAGAGAATATGATAGATTTATTCTAGTTTGTATTTCATAGGGATTGAGAGATTTGAAATTATTTGTAAATCTAATATTAGGAATTGTTTCACGGTTTTAGGATGAGAGAGGATCCTTATAGATTAGTTGAGCCAAATGAGATCTTAGAAGATATTCAAGATTTTTTTGAGATGATGGAGGATCTGAACCTAAATTGGTTCAGAATATTTTGTATAAAAATGATAAGCCTCAAGGCATTAGGGAGGTAGAGGTAGGTTTTAGACAAATAAAGTTTGGATTAAAAGCCTACGGGCCAGAGACTGTGTAAAAAGGCCACTTATTAGAATATCAAGCCAAAGAGAAGAGATATTTTGTAATTATTTTATTATTATTATATATATATATATATATATATATATATATGGATGAATTTGATTTCTGAATTATTAAGTGTGCATTGATTTATTGAGTTTTGATTTATGAATAAATCAAAGGGTTTGCATAATGAAAGAAATCGAATGAACAGAGTATTAAAATTTGAATGGTGTGTAATGAATGATTGATTAGTGTTACTACACAATATATGTATGTAGATTGAATTCGGCAGAATCAAATTTGAAGATAAACAAGCAACCATCGATCACAGAATGGATCAATGGTGACAATAGAACAGCGTGCAGAAAGGTATGGATATTAGGTTTAAAAATCCAATTGAATAGTGAAATTATGGACAGAATGAAAGAAGATGAATTCTGAAAAATGCAAGGTCAACATTCATGTTATAATTCTACATGAATACTGTATGCAAAGGTTAGTCATGAATTCGCATTGGATGCAGATCCATGGCTTGATTCCTCTTGGATCGATACCATTACACAGAAATTGGCCCTTCAAATTGAAGTTATAAGTGGAAGCACATGAAGTGGATAGGTTCGATGGTAAAGCTTATGATAACAATGGTTTTGTGTGTGAGCGAGGATGGTGGATAAAAATGAAAAAAGGGGAACAAGAATAAGTCTGGTATTTTGCAGAAAAAAAGCCAATTTGTTTTATAATAGGGTAATTAGGCTAGTCCAAGGATCGCCAAAGTTGGATTGCAGTCAGTTGTGTCAAAACGGAAAGTAATTCTTCAAAATGAAGAATTGAATTTGGGTTTTCCAACGTTTGAAGTGATTGGTTGGCTACGAATGGAGGTTTGTTTATGTTCAAGGATAAAAGGGTTTGGAAATTGTTAATTGAGTGCAATTTGGGTGAAAAAGGAAGAAGGCTCTGCGTTGAACAAAGTAGAACTTGTGACTCAGTGTATAAGAAATAAGAACTATGAATCGGTTATTACAATGAAATTTAATCGAGTGTAGGCAGATGGAAATGATGCTCTTAAAATCTGTGCTCATGCGGAATTCTAAAGGAAAGGTAGGTGTGGAAACATGAGGTAGTTTCTCAAACAAGAAAGTGGTTTCCGCATGCATCCAAATTGGTAAGTGGTAATTAACTGAGTCGTGTGATACAGATGGGATGGTGACACGTTGCAATTAAAAACCATCTATTTCGCATAGCTTCAAATAATTAATCCTCACGCTAGTTGGAGTGCGATATAGTGTATGGTCGTTGGATGCATTGATCAAGATCAACGGTGAATGATGATGTCGAAGTTGGAGGGATTGATGGAGGCATATGACCGTCAATATAAAGGTAAAAAGTGTGGGCCCGAATATATGTGTTGGAACTTTGTTTTTTAATCCAAGAGAAATCATAGGTACGAATACCATAATGTGGGTGATTTATTATGGTCTAACTAATAATTGATATGGCAAGTCTAATATTTCCTGCATAAGGGGATTTTGAATTTTCGCATCAAGATATGTGAACAGAGTTTAAACCTTGGTTTAAGAAAGGTTTCATTAAATTTGGAAAGGAAACATCCTGGGCATAAATGAGACACGCATTTTATGCGTACTTGTGAGTAAAGGCAGCTTAGGTTGCATCAGGAACAAGAAGCGTAAAGGGGAATTCCTCGGCCATATCCTCAAAATAAACTTCCAGCTCGTCACCTCATGAAGCTTCCTATCGCGGAATATTCCTTTCTATTTAAAAAACTTTCCAAAAAAGGATCGGCGTGGGTTCAACATTAAGACAGATTTCCAATCGGCGCGGGTCTGAGTGCAAATCTCTGCTATCAGCACGGGTCAGACACTGAGAGAGAGCATTGACCTTGAAAACCATGTTTTTACAAGGATCTTTCAGAAAAGTTGTAAGGGGAGATGATTTGGCAGAAAAAATGTGGTTCAGGGGTATGTATTCCATGCTTGGAAAGTACAAAAGGGTCAATGTATGGGTCCTCCAGGATCAAGGAATGGGGAGTACAGGGACAGTGATAAATTATTGTGTAACACTAGTCTTCATATTCTTGTTTGGTAGTAGGTGAAACTGATCCCTATCTCATGGATTCAACTCCCTAAGGCTAGAGAGAGTGGTTTTGATGTCTATATCATGTATTTTTTCAGTAATTGGTAAGGGTTGGATTCACTTGGAGCTTTGGCATCTCAAGAGACACATTTTGTATCAATTCTAGCTTGGACATTAATCAAATTTGCAGCAATTTTTATGGGATCCATATGGTATTGTGTTTAGTTTCAGTTTCTTCTGTGCTCATATGTTTGAAATTTTTTTACTTCATCCATCATTTCATTGCTAATAAGTGAATTTTTTCAAGTTAGATGAACATAATCCATAATTATTATGCTATTTTTTTGGTTAAATTTCAATTTTTGTAATTTCTTCAGTTTAGAAGGAAATCATGAGTTCACCATGATCTTTCTAGCTCCTCACCTGTCTTGATCATCCCATCATCGAAAACGGAAAGTGATAACATTGTACCTATCTTGCCCCATAGAACACCCTACAAATCTTGACCTAATATCCTTGCCCTAGCTGTTTGACTCCTCCTGATCCAGCAAAACCCTACACAAATCAATATCAAAACCCTGAGCTACTATACCTAGCCTAATATCATATTTCCTCAGTCATTTTGACTATGATCCATACGGAGAGAGCCCTCTCTTGGCCTAGTAGGGCTAGCTACTTGGCTAAGCGTGGTTTGGGGTTACCTCAGAATTTCCTCTCTCAGCCTGAGGTTCAATTTGAGTGATAACAGATTCAACATTGAAATGAGTCTCTAGGAGCATCCTTTCCATTATTTTCCTTATGTAATCATTGAATAAACAATAGATAATATCTTATGACAATCAATGTTTTTATTTCTCTTTCCCTAGCCAATCTCAGTCCTTGATAAATGGCAAGGTAATCAGCTCCATTTTTTTTGGATTTCCCTAACCCCATGCATACTTTATTTCTTCTTTTTCCTCAGGGTCTAAAAGCACTCCTCCTCCTCCTTCTTGTTCTAGATTTCCTTTTGATTCCCCATCGAAATACAAATAGAAAATATGCTTTCCCATCCTCCATTGTTTTAGTTCTTTTTACTCCATCCAAAGTTTCCAATTGGGACTGTAGATAGGATTCTTACAACATCCAACTTGAAATTTAGGATGATCAATATTACACCACTTCCTTTCTGCTTTCTGGATTATTTTAATATATGTTGGATCATATTATTTAGCTACTATAGCCAAAGCTAAAAGATGTTTTACTTTGGATGTTGTATTGATATTATTGACTTATTTGTTCTAGAATATTGCACGATTATGCCCTAGCCAGATAAACCAACAGATGTATTTTGGAAGGGCTCTCCAATACCGAGCAACTACAGTAGTTATTGAACACTTCCATGGGATTTTTTGGATCCAAGTTACAAACATCACTTCCCATGTATCAAGGACAATGTCTGACTCTTTAAATTCTCCAAATTTTTCCTTCCATACTACTTGAGTGTAACTACATCTCTCAAACATATTCTCAAAAGTCTCTTCCTCCTCTTTGTACAACACACATATGGATGGGCCTTTAATTTTTCTTTTCCTTAGATTTTCCACTGTAAGGATTTTCCCCAGAATGGGCTCCCAACAGAAGGTGTTTACCTTTGTAAATCCATCAACATTCCAAACACAATTCCATATTTCTCTAGTTGACAGAGGCCTTCGCTTATGAAGTAGCACTTTGTATCCCTTTTTTATTGTGCATGAGAGATTTTTATTGATTTCCTAGATTCTTTCATCTAAAATATTTGAACTTATGGGTGCACATCCCTTTAAATTTTGAATCATCATACTCCACTCAGAAAGGAGGTGTCCTGGGACTTTTGGGAATATCCATCTTCTCTAGTGTCCATTGTCATCCCAATATGAGAGATTAGCAATGAAAACCAACTGTTGATATTTCATCCATTTCGCCAGGTCTAGCATGTTGGTATCCCATGTTTTGATAGTTTGGAAAATCAAAATACAAGGCAAAATCAAACCAATCTTTAGAGTTCCAGGATCTAGTCCTCCTGTTCTCAGAGAGGGATCTCTCAAATTTTTATTCGTTTGCAAAGGTTTATCTTGTTTTCTTTGGGTATTGGTTTTAGACTAGTTATTAAGTGCAAGTGTTTGTTTGTTTGGTTGGTTGGATTGATACAGCAGAATGTGAAAGATCTAGGAAAGGTAGGCAGAAATAAGGAGTCTCTAATTCATTGGGCAATGGAGTCAAGAAGAGGTCATGACAAACTTATCAATGTATATGGGATATCAAAGGGAAAATCTAACTTTGCCACAGGATCCTTTAGTTTGTGAATGAGATGGACATTAATGGTTTGGAAAAGAGAAGTTTAATTCTCAAAAAAGGGAATTTGAAAACATGACTTGAACAATAAAGAGGTATTTGATAGACAGGGCTAACCATAAATTCTACAAACCTCACTTTAAGAAAATAATGACTTCAAAACAACTTTTTAAAATGAAATCTAATATTCGGGAGCACATCCTATTTCCTCAAAGATTTTATTTCAAATGACTTAGAAAACATAAAATATTTACTGATAATTGCAGTCATAGAAGAGAGAACACCTAATACATCTATGATCACAACTATAAATACCTTCAAAAAAATTGTTCAAGCAAGGAAAAAGGGCAAGATCAACACATACCTCTTTGGCTAACTTAAAACAATGGCACTTCAAAGGGAGACTTCAATAACAGCTTTCAAGTGATAGCAGACAAGAAGGGAGAACCATATATCATGCTGAAACCAACTATTTGAGCTATTATAGAAATAAACAAGCATGAGGACTAAAGAGAGAGATTGAAGACTCTAAAATACCTCAGCAAAAGAAAACATAAAACAGTGAAGGATGAACAGGTCTAAGGTGCTTCCAAGAGTCATTTCTTAGCCTAAAACTTTCATCCTACTGTAGTAAGAAATTATGGAACAAAATGAAAACAGGGGAAAACATTAAACAGTTCAGAATACTTCACCAACAGCCAAGCTCATGGATCCAATGATAGAGCCTTCTCAAGAAAAAGCATGCAACAACATCATCAGGGCTTCCAAGACTTCAATTTCATCTTCAACTTTAATAGACTATGTATTATTTCAGAGATTTTCAGTATTACAACTAGTGATCAACCAACCTGTATCTCATCTTCTTTAGAAGTATTTATAGAAGAAATGAGGAGGTGGAAGTATTTTAGGTTTGAACTGCAATAAATTCTACACTAAATACAACTCCAGACCTCGAAAACCATGCAAGGCCTAAGGCAGGAGAGCATTGAATTATGATTCTGTTGATTTACTCTGTTTCTGTCTTTTTAAACTCAAAGGGCAAAAGATTGACTTCGGAGCCTATTTCATATCTTTGTAATAACTCTGCTAACAGCTGTAATTAGTTCCTTCGGCTTGAAATAACTGTTCAGCTGCATGGAGGTAAATATCTTCTGTTCTGGAAATAACTAGGCCTCTTTTGAATGCTTTGAGGCTACAGGTGTCTTTCTGGTAGCTGGAGAGGATTCAATTAGCCTCTGATGTGGCGGTGGAGGCTTTCTCGGACTGATAGATCTGATTGTCTTTCTTTAATCACTGTTAATTTGCTTTAACTCTGTGTGTTAGGCATAATCAGGCCTAAATTTTTTCTTCTATTCTTTAATTGTGTTTAATTTAGTGGATTATGCTTTTGATTTTCGATTTTAGCCGTAATCCACCCCAAACTGTATAATCAATATTTAATTCTTCATCTCTACTGTGTTTGGGTCTTCGACACTAATACTCTTTGATTTAATCATGCTTCACTGTGTCTTGTTGATGTACAGGTGCCATAGAGGGTTCATGTGGCATCAGTGCTCATGATGCACCGATGAAACGTGGCATCGAACCCTTCGTAGTAATATTTTTGATTAATGAAAGCCTAGAGGATCTTTATCCTCAGCTTTTGTTTTCTTTTTAAAATTATTTAAAAAGCCTTTGACACCTGAAAAATACACAAAATAATTAAGAAATCCTGCGTATTGGGTAAAACTGCTTCAGAGTTTGTGGTTTAAGAGCATGGTCGTTGGATGAGAGCATCTAATGGTGGAGATTGTTCGCGAGGAGTAAAAAGGGAGGCGGTTGAAAAAGCGGTGAGGAGATTAAGTCAGATCTGTCGATCTTGCTGAGATCAACGGTCGAGAGCGACCCGGGGAAATACAATGGAGAGGGGCCTCTTTTCATGAAAATAAAAGAAATACAAAGGAAATGTGAGAAAATCCCTTTGGCAGAGGAAAATATGGTTTAAAATAAAATTGGGGTTTCTCAAATGAATCTAGGCCGTCGGATCAACTTGGACTTAGAGATCAACGGTTGTGGTTGATCTACGAAATCCCTTGGAAGGAGGCAAAGGGCGATAGTTCAAAGGCCAGATTGAATCTAAGCCGTTGATCTGCAGAGATCAATGGCGGGGAGAGAATGCGATAAAACACAGTGTAAATGGGAAGGGCAGTTTCGGCTTAAGAAACCGGTGGTATCGTGTAGCAAAATGGGGGAAAGGTGGTTTCACCTTTTTGAACGCGATATGTGTTAGAAGGCGACATGTATCATTTCAATATCGCCCATATCTCGTAGCTCTTGGGGAATTAACCTTCGTGCTTGAATTTATGAGAAAACGCGCATCAACCGTTGGATCTGGGGTCTTAGATCTGACGATGGAGAGTGACCACAATATTGGATAGATGCGCGGGCGGATGGAGGTGGGGCAGTTTCAATCTGAGCCATTGGATCAAGGATTGGATGGCTAAGATTAAATCTAAGGAGGGCAGGACCCACAAGAGGCGGGCCTGTCAGGATTAATCTAGGTCGTTAGATGTATAGGATCAACGGTAGAGATTTAATCTGGGGCTGAATGGAGAAATAAACAAAGCGGAGGAAGGGTTAATATGCGTCGTTGATCTGCAGAGATCAACGACTGTGATTGGACAAAAACATTATGAAGTGGAGCACATGAATTTAAGCCAAGGTTGGGAGACGCAATCTGGACCATCCGATCAGGACACGTGGATGGCCTAGATGAAATCGGAGCTTCACGATCGGCGGGGAAATGGACAGGGAAGGCACCGAAGTGATTAACTGTGGGTCATCGATCTGCAGATCAGATCAATGGCGGAGAACTCATCGGGGAATCGCCAATCGGAGATGATGAAAAATATTAATGCGCCCAATGAGTTTTTCTGATGCAAGACTACGCGGGCCATCGGATTGGTCCAAGATCAACGGCGGAGGTGGGTTCCGACAAATGAATGAGCAGGACCACATTATAATAAAAAATTAAATTTTTTATGGAAAAACAAAGGCTTATGGTGTCGGGGCAGATTTATTATATGTGGCTTGGCACCCGACTGCAGGGGCTTTGGTTTTATATGGAAAGAAAAAGGACTGGGGCTATATATAATGGTGCTAATCAGCATCAGAATGAGGGTGCAGGCTTTTCAATCTACCCATTCAAAAAATCTCCAATGCGAGATTATATGGATCGTTGATCGGGGAAACAAATCAACGGTATTTTTTCATTAAAAACATCGCACCGGCGTGCTTAGTTCAAACCATAGAAAAGGGGGTTTTTATGTATTTACAAAGGGAAAAATTGATCGGGAAGGAGTTATATGAAGTGTTAAGCACCCGATTTCGGGCTCTACGGTTATATGAAGCGGCAATGGGATCAGGGGTAATGTATAAGGAGCTAATCGCATCGGGCTATTTGTGTGTAACAAAAAGTGTTGCGCTTGTCGAAAGTTCTGATGTGATAAGTGCTTTTGGCTTTTGCGCTTGGTTCCAACACCAAGGCATATGGTGGGGAAGTGGTTTAGGACTTAGCCCAAAGGGGCTTAAGCCTTAATACAAAAATGTGTATTTTTATGAATTTTTTCAAGGTTTTTGATGGATTTGGGGGTTTCGGCAAAGTTTAAGAGTTTTAAACTTTGTAAAAAGGATTTTCATGAAGGGGAAAAGGGAATAAATGAAAAATAGAGGAAATTGATGGGGGAAAAATGAAGGTTAGTTTTGAGTGGAGGAGGGAAAAATGGGATTTTTTTGCAGCAGTCTTTTCTCTGTGAAAATAGCAGAATTTCTGAGTTTGAAAGGGAAACAGCAGTGAAGATTTAAACAAAGGGCCTGATGTCTTCATGAGTCTTCAAGAGATAACATTTTTAGCAATAAAACTTGTTTCTTGAAGGCTCCAAAAATGATTTAGCCACCTTTTGATATAGAAAATTTTATAGGTGGCTAACATAGCATTTTTGGATTCTCATTTAATAAATCCTTCATAGGGGGATGATCCTTCCATAACTGTATTATTTTCCCATTTCAAGCTTTCCAACCTAGGTGATTGATTATTAGGTGGGAGACCACCTTGTAAAGCTTCCATATCTTTGATCCCTTCTCTATCTATTCTTCACTTTCTAGTCTTAGAAGTTGGATTTTGTGAAAACAAAATCGAAGGGGGGAAGTCTTCCACCATTCGGTGGAAGGAGATATCATCCTCCAAACTATCTTGAAACCCATAGTTGTGTTCATAAATTCAGGGTCCTTCACACCTAGTCTTATGCAGCATTTGGGAAGCCTAAATGTCTGCCAATTCACGAGATGGAAATTTTTTTCATTTGAATTTCCACCTAGCCACAAAAAAATTCTGATAAGCCCCCCAATCTTGGACAATATTCCATTTAGGGCTAATAGTTCCATCCCTGAATAAAGAGGAAGGGTAGAAAGTACTACTTTAATCAGAACAAATTTCCCTGCAACATTAAGCCATTGAGTTCCCCAAATCAATATTCTTTTCTTGTTTTTCTAGATCACCCCTTCCCATTCATCACTGTTTGTTTCTCCTATGGTTATTGGTAGTTGAAGATATATAAAATATTTCCACTCTTTTCAAATTGAGTAGGATAGCTCCCTTGCATTTTCATTCAATATTTCTTCACTACTATTCCAACCATCTATGTGAAAATTCTCCTTGTTAAGATTTCCACTAGATAGCTCAAGGTAGCTATGCAATATCTTATCAAAGAGACCTACAACTATTTTAGAGGCCCCTCCCAATAACAAGGTGTCATCAACAAAGAGTGAGTGATTAACATTTTTTGCATTTCGAGCAATGCTTAGCCCCACTAATTTCCTTCATGTCTGGCCCTTTCAAGGTTCTTGTTGAAATACTCTGCCAATATAATATATAACAGGGGGACATGGGGCATCCTTTCCTCAACCCTCTCGTTGCTTTGAAAAATCCCACATGTCTTCCATTCACTAGTAGAGGTATCTAAGGGGAACTAACATAAGCTGCAATCCATTGAATTTCTTTTTCACTAAAGCCCATTTTATTCATAGTTTTGAATTAAAAAAATTTCCTCACCATGTCAAAAGAATTCATCATGTCCAGTTTTATAACCATACCTACTTCTCCCAGTTATTCATTGTTGTGGATAACCTCCAACTAATATTATGTTGTCTATTATCTACCCCTTCTCCATAAATCCCCCTTGGTTTTTTTTTTTAACTGAATTGGTTTCTTTTTAATCTTAAAAAAAGAGGGGGAATAATTCCCTCATACATTCAAGTGATGGTGAAGAGTACCATGGAGGGGTTAAGTGGAAAAATACTGATCCTCCCTTGTGACTACTACTACTACTATATTGCATGACAGAATCCTGATATATTCTAACAAATTGCAAGAGCATAAGTGAAAATTTAAATCACATCATATAAAGATAAATATGGAGGAATGAGGATTAGTATATATTAATAGGTCAGCCATAGGAAGCATCGGTGTTGTCTTGATTATCTCCCGAATTGACTGTAGTAACATTGTTTGAACTAGAGCTAGGCCTTGATCTCTTGTCGGGCATATCTTTCAGGATCTACATTGACTCTTCCATGTGGGCATAACAATTTGAGGCATTATTTAGCTGCTCCTTAAAATATTGCACCTGATGCTGAAGGAAAGTAGTGTCCACTTGATGTTTTTGTTCCATAAACTTTAGTTGTCCTCTTAGCTGCTCCATCTTAGCTTGGAGGTTGGCATAATGGAAGAAATTTTCATTTCTCATGATGATCAAAGAGAGTACTTCTTGATTGTGGGAGAGAGACAACATAGTTCTATTGGAGGCAGAAATACTGTTGAATAATCTGAGATGCTGAAAGGACGACAGAGAAGGAGAGTCAGGATGGATGTAGTAGAAAACATAATGGGTGAGAGGGGGGGAAATGTTGAGAGAAAAGCTATAGGAGATCAACGAATCAACAATATAGGAGCTAAAGGAGCTCTTTATGAGCAAGATCCTAAGAGGATAGGGCTTAGGAGGTTGAATGTGAGCCACTAAGTGCACAAGGGGGGTGAAATCAAAATGCTTAATGTGGCTGCCAATGCTAGGTTTCTGTTTCAAACAGAGGACCAATACTGAATAAATAGGGTAGACACAGGGAGAGGGAGGATAGGGAGGCGATGCAGGGTGGGAGTCATGATAGAATAAGATCACAAGATGATCATTGTACAAGATATGGGTAATGAACACTTGCCTTAACAGGATAATGAAGAGGCAGAGAATTGGGCAAGGATAGATTGTGCGTGGTAAAAAATTCATGGCACGGGAGAAAAGGATGTATCTCCTGGAAAAAGAGTTGACCGTCAGGTTTGTTACAATAATTTTTTGCCAAAATGTCTCATTTCTTGTTGCTTTTTCTAAGAATAGGGAAGAAGGAAATGTATTTCGTTTCCTTGCTCAAGGTGTGACATATATCAATAAGCCTACTGAGAGATAATGTTGGGAGTCTGCATAGAGTTCTTCATCATGTTTATGATAATTTTCGAATCACCAAATATCATGAATTTTTTCATTTTGAGTGTCTTGATAATCTCAAGACATTTCAATAGTGCATAGGCTTCATCTCTGTTATTTGACAGATAACCAAGCCCCCATTCATAGGAGGCCACAATGCAGCCTTGTCCATCCGTTATGTAACCTCCTTCCCCTGCGATCCCTAGGTTTTATTTTGAAGCACCATCAAAGAATAGCGTTGGCCATTTGAGCCCGTCAAGCCACTCAATAAACTCTTTCTCTTTGAGCCTAATCTTCAACTGCTCATTGTGGGAAAGTCGATTGACTAGATTTTTTCTAAACCTCAGAGGATTTTCAAGAGCTCTACTAAGAAATTTTATTTCTTCAACTTGCAGATTGTTAAAATTTAGATGGATGTTTTTTTTGGAAAGGATTGTCTCAATTGTGAGACTCTAGGACTTTCTCTGGACTTTCCTTGTGTAGGGTCTATGATCTTGAAAAATATCCTTGTTCCTTATTAGCTATATGTTCCACAACAAAACATAGGGAATGGTATCCAAAACTCTTTTGGTTATAGTCTTGATTTTTTTCCCCAAGGATAACTTATTTTCCAATTGATGATCAAATCCGAGATTGAGTTGATTGCACCAAGTTCAATCTGGGAGAATTTTGTTAGTGAATGACAACACTGCGAGGCAAAGGGGCATCCAACAAAAATATGACAAGTTGTCTCTTGAGCCATGAGACATAGGGGGCATCCGGAAGCACAATGGATACCTCTTCTTCTTTTTTAATTTTCGAAGGCCAATATCCTCCCTTTGAGCAGGATCCAAGTGAAGATTTTGAATTTTGGAAGCACTTCGGATTTCCAGGTTTGTTTCCAAATGGCCCAAGGAGGAGTAGGGTATTGATATTTTAGAAGCGACGCATGCCCAGCTTTGATTGTGTAAGAGGAGCCAGAAGGATCCCATTTGAAGCTGTCTTGACTGTCTTTGTTCAGAGGGGCAACACCGTTGAACATTCCTTTCAGAATTTTTTTATCATTTTCGAGGAGGGGAGGAATGTTTCGAAAGTTATAGTCCTTCCATAAGTTTGTATTCACTTCCCAGCTAGAAATTTGATCAGAATTATTGATCCCTTGGCTTTTGAGTCTCTTTTGAATGCGAAGAGTACTGGGGTTGTTTGAGAGAGGGGGTTGCCCCATAATTTTATCTTCCCAGATATTAATAATGCGTCCTCCTTGAGGGACTTCGGAGATATTATTGATGATGAAAGGAGTGGATTTTTTATATAGATCCCAGATTTTAGTGCAAGGTTTGTGAGGAACATCATGATCTAAAATATTTTTCCTTGGTGTGGAGAGGTATTTTGACTCTAGCACTTGCTTCTACCAAGTTTTTTGTCCTGTTATAAGGCACCAAATGATTTTTCCCCCAAAATAAATGTTCAACAGTGTAGGAATGCAAATTTCCAATCCTCCATTTTCATGATTTTGAGTTACCTGTCTCCATTTAACCAAATTGAATTTCTTCTTCTCATTTTTCCCTCCTTGCCATAATAAACGTCTTAAGATTGCTTATATTTTGTGTTGAATGCTAATGGGAGCCTAAATAAGGGAAAAGTGGTACAGAGGTAAGGCAAATAGGACATATCTTAAAAGGATAATGCACCCAACCAAGTTGAGCCAAGAGGACCCCCATTGCTGAACTTTCTTTTTCATTTTATCGATGCTGAGATTATAGATCATTGTCTTCAATTGTCCTGCACTGATTGGCATCCCAAGGTAATTGAAATGAGTCCAATTACACTGATAGGAGACCCAAAAAATTTGAGCTATGTTGTGGATGGTTTTGATAGTTGCGTTCCACCCATAAATACAACTTTTTATGATATTTTATTTTCCCTCTAGAGTAGTGTATGAATTTTTCAAGAAGCAATGTAAACCTCTAGGCAATGATGCTGGTGGCTCCACCCATCAAGAGGGTATCATCAACAAACTAAGAATGATTCATGTTCTTGAATCCATTGCTAAATTTTATGCCAATGATTAGCCCAGCTCTTTGTTTATGGTCCAAGGCCTTGCTGAAAGATTATTCCATAAGAATGAAGAGGAAGGGAGATAGAGGGCAGCCTTGCTTGAGGCCTTGGGAGGATTGAAAGTAATTCCCAGGTATTTCATTGACTAAGGGGGAGATCCAAGGACTGAATATGTAGGCTTGGATGAGTGATATGAAGTCTTCTTCAAAACCCATTTTCTGAAGAATTGAGAGAAGGAAACAATGTCTCACTCTGTCAAACACGTTAGCATGAACAAGTTTTAGGATAAATCCTTTCTCTGATCTCATCATGCTAGAGTGAATGGCTTCTTGAACCAAAAGGATGGAGTCAGTTATTTTTCTTTGGGAGATGAATCCTACTTGATTTTGAGAGATGAGGTTCGGGAGGTGCGTTTTGAGGCAGGTAGCATGGATTTTGGTTATGATTTTATACAAAGAATTGAAAAGGGAGATAGGCATGAATCTGGAGAATGAGGGGGGGTGGTTCTCTTTGGGGATGAGGGAAAGGAAAGCTGAGTTGGTAAATCCCCCAATATTATTTTTTCTTTAAGCCTGAAGGATCATTTTGGAAAGGTCTTTTTTGATGATATCCCAAAAGTTTCAAAAGAAACTTATGGTGAAACCATCCGAGCCTGGGGATTTGTCGGGGTGGAGGGTCCAAATAGCATTAAGAATTTTAGCCTCCTCGATTTCCTTAGTGATAGATGAATTTATTTCATCTGTAATCATCTTGGGCGTATGAGTAAAGAAATCATTGTAATCCTCTGGCTCTGTAATTTCAGTTAGAAGATTTTTATAGTGGTTATAGGCTACCGATTTAATAGCCTCCTAATTTGTGTGCTTCTTTTCTTCTTCATCTATTATTTCAGTGATTTTATTCCTTGAAATTATTATATTGGCTTGTTTGTGGAAAAATGAGGTGTTTTTATCCCCGGCCTGCAACCGGAGATTTCTCGATTTAAGCCTCCATATTTCCTCTTCTTTCCTGTTAGCTTTATACAAGTTCTAGTAGAGTCATTTTTCGTGATACTGCTTCTCTTTGATTACTTTATGAGTGTCGATGTATGTTTGGAAAATTTCCAACATTCTCTTGGTATTGTTTTTTACTTTGTCAGGTTCACTATAATGGAGCTTGGCCCACTCTTTGAGCGTAATATGCACCAGCTTCAGTTTTGTTTCCAAAATATGAATTGGGTAGCCCTCAACATGTTGATGCCAATTTTTGATCACGATCTGTCTAGCATCTGAGAATTCACACCAGAGCAGACCATATCGAAAGGGAAGAGGCCCCAAGGAGGACTGATCTCCTACAATAAGAGAGACGGGGTAATGTTCAGAGGTAGAACATGTCAGGATGGAAGAGGAGGCAACAGAAAAATGAGAGATGAGGGAAACATCAACAAGGAAGCGGTCAAGTCTTTCCATTATGTGTCTAGCCCAAATTCTACGATTATTCCAAGTAAATTTTCAATTTTTGGGGATAATTTCCACCAAATCGTGATCTTGAATAATGGTTTCCAACTGCTCTCTTGAAGGATCGGGGTTAAAGCTACCTCCTCCTTTTTCATTGGTGTGCAATATCAGATTTAGATCCCCTCCAATGATGACATTAGGATTGTCCTCACTGTCAATTTCAGCTTTCATAGTATTCCAGGAAACTTCTTTGTCTCTGTAGTGGTTTGGCCCATATATATTATAAATAGTTATCATGACATACTCTTGCAAGTTCTGAAGTTTTACTTTGATCCAGTCATGAGTGTTAAAAATTGAAATCTGATTCCAAGTGTTCTGATTCCATATTTTTGCTATTCCTCTCGAGGCTCCTCTGGATTCCACCAAAGTTCCCATGTAGTTCCTAATTTTGTTAATAATATTTCCCATTTCTATCTCTCCTTGTTTGGTTTCTTGTAGAAGGACTATGTCTGATTTTCTTGATTGAAAAGGTCTTTTAGAGTAGATTTTTTGGAGGGGTACCCTAATCCCCTATAGTTCCAAGTGAGGACATTCATTATTTCATAAATGTAGGTTGTGACCCTTTCTTCCCTTCTGCTTCATGCTGACTGGATTCTTTGATTATAGGTCCTCCAATGTAGGAATCGATTTGGTGTTGAGTACTGAGTGAAATGTCCTTCTTTGCAGCTTCATCACAATGGTGTTTGGATGATTTTCTTACATGGCCTATTCTTTTAAGGATTTCCAAAATAGCCCCCTACTCTTTAGCAATGTTCCTCGTGACAATTCGAGCTAAAGGGGGATCAGATGAAAAGGATGGAGGACATGACTTGGAAGGGGATGGATGAAGGAGGGAATTAGGATGTGGGGAGGGGATGAATAGTTAAGGAGGATCCTCTTCATAGGAGGCTAGGGAAGATAAAGGGTTAGGAGAGGTGAAAGGAGGATTGGGGGTTGAGAGAGGGTTAAGAGGAGGATTGGGGATTTTAAGAGAAGTTAAGAAAGGTTCTAGGTGCGAGTGAATGGGGGGGATGACAGATTGAGAGGGTTGATGGGAAAATGAGGTACCAGATATCTTAGAGTTTGGCACTATATTTTTATTTTTTATGACTTCCCATTTTTTGTGTAGTTAAATCCCCTCTGTAGATGGAGACAATCCCTCTAGCCTGAGGGTGGTTCTAGAAACAAGGGAACAAGCTGTACTTTTGGACTCCTAGATTATAAATAAAAATGAGTTAAGATAGATGGCCTACCTTGGTCCAACGCTTCTACTGTTGTTTGAAACAGCGATATGTTGATATTTGTCTTCACACGTCGTGATATTTCAATGGAAATGTTTGTGTACATGCACAAGGATCAAGTGAATGGTGAAAGCATATGAAAACATATTTTTATTCACAGCTATTCAACTGGTCAAGGATAATCAAAACACTTTGCATGTTATCGAACGCAAAATTGGAGCCAAAAAACTAGTCTTGTATTAAAGATAGAGAGGAGAAGTTTACAACCAAAAAGCCTTGACGTTGTAGCCTCCTTCAACAATTCTAGTCAAACACGTCTCAGGAATTCATCAGGGATCAGACTTGGTGAGGCAATGGCCCTAAACTCTCTCTCGACAATGGATTCCTCTCTACTTTATTCTCACACCAGCTATAGTAAGGATTGTTCAGCTAGCTGAAACTATGTGAGAAGGATGTATTTATAGGAGAGGAGGAGGTGGTTTGGGATCCCTCATAAGGTGGAAGGGAGGCCTTATCCTTTGGGGAGTTTCTCAAATGTAGGAAATAAGAGGCCAAACGAAGGAATTCAAAGTTATTCAGTCGAACAAACCATGATGACTCCACTCAAGAAGTTGTTGGGAATCGAAACTTTGCTTCTATTTTAAAAAACATTCAAAAAATAGCTCACCGTGAGCAGTCCATTGAGACAGAGCACCAATGGGTGCGAGGCTCAGTGCTAATTTCTCTATGGGCACAAGGCCATAACTACCTACCAGCGCCGACCTAAAATCATATGTTTCCGAGAGCCTGATCCAAGAATATTCAACAGAGGAAATTTTCTCCACATGCAAAGGGATGCAATGACACTTTTTGCAAGGTATGACAATACAATGAAGTCAATGAAATGGTCCTCCAATATTTAGGATGGGGATTGCAGGGATGGTGAAAAAATACTGTGTAACAAATTCCCCCTAAAGCATGAGGTCCGAGAGAGAGGGAGGAGTGAAATGCTTTACGAGAACATGTTCAAAGCAAACACTTCCGTTGGAATACTTTCAAGTACAAGTACAATTGATATCTCTGATACATGAATATGTGGTATGGGCACAGCCATCCATAATAGAGTACATATAAAAACAAGATCTGAGGTATGGATGTAGCCATCCAGCAAGAAGGATTAATAAATAGACTCGGATATGGTCATAGCCATCGAATCAGAAAAGTAATGCATATAGTCATGATAAACCAAATCGTCTCATAGCCTAGATTTTATCAGACAAAACCTAGGGTCTTGCGCTCCATATCAACCCGAAAAAGTAAAAATTCAAGCATGCGAATGAGTGAGATGAAGCCAACCATGCAAGAAAGTCACCTGATTACCAGCCAGTGATGAAAGTTGTTAACAGGCACGAGAGAAACCACCAATAATGACAATGGCTATCAATGTACAAATATGACAATCCACAGAATGTGAACAATGATCTGGTGTTGAACACCCATGAAATCACTCGATCGAAGGCCAATGATGAGGACCTATCATTGAATGTAAATAACTTTCCACTAAGGCATGCAAGATCCAAGGTATCGGAAGGGAGTCTCTAGATCAAATTCCTAGATAATGAGCTGAAGTCGACAGGAAGCAACCCGGTCGAAGGAGGGCCATAATGTTTCCCATATCATCAACACGAGATAGAGGAATAAGATGATATTTAATCATGACAAAACATAGGATTAGAGGTTGAAAACTGCACAAGGAAAATTCTCTTGAACATATTGGCGACACGACTCCGGAATTTGGCAGTATTTGACATCATGGGATCTGAGGTCATGATGACGTTCCAAGGAGAAGATGAGAGGTAAAAACAGATTACCCAAACCCATGGAGGAAAAAAGTGACAAAATGGGATGTCCCCAACTCGAAACGAATGTAGATGAGTGTCATGTTCAAGAGCGACATACTGTCGACAAGACAGAGAACTGGTTCCATTTTCCCCTGTTAGGGTCCTATAAGTATAGGATTCATAATTTGGAATTTACTTATGATATTCTTGTAAAATATGTACATACCTTGCTTTCTACAAGTTTTTTTCTCATATTTTATAAAAAATAAAAAATATAAAATCAAAAAGAGGGTAAAAGTCCTAAAAGAAAGATCAAAGGACTTAGAAAAATATAGACCCCAAAAGAAAAGAAATAAAACATGAAAGTGTGCAAATTCAAATGCCACTAATTTTTACTTTTTTGGTAATGATTATGGCAGAGTGTCAATAAATTCCATAATCCATGATGAGTTGAACTGCTTAAACTTGACTTTTCATTATTTCAATTTTATTGTTGTAGAATAGTGAATAAAGATTAGTCAGACAATTTAATCCTGACTAATCAGTAGATAGGTAGAGAATAAAGAGGAGCTCATCAGTTTAATCTGAGCTCTCGGATGATATAAGGTAGATTTAGATATTGTTTATGCTTTTAAAAGAATAAATGTTCAAGGTTGCTAGCTTAAATGCACCTGCAAAATGGAAGAAAAAATGTTAGATTAAAGTTGGTTAGGTAGAAATATGTGGGAAGAAGCATGTAAATATTCATTAACGGGAAAATAATCACTAATTTCCTCTCCCCTATATTTATTCTTCATTCTAGAATTTCAGTCAAAGGGGCTCAAAGAATTTCTCTGACTTCTGTTGGGACCAGATGCTATAGGGTAAACTGCTTGGGTGGTTGGTTTTCGAATATCCCTCTCAGGGCTTTCCGGTGCCCGAGGCAGACAGTAAGATTAGCTATGCTGTTCACAAATATGGCATGAGCATGTTCATATTAGCTTGAAATAACTTGAAAGAATACAATAGAGAATTACCTCTTTGACAGTCTTGGAATCCCTTGGAGAGCACTGTGCAGCAAAGCAAGAGTCCTTCTTCGCCGGCTCCAAATCCGAGTCCTGCAATCAGTCAAAGCACCCGCGTAATTCCTAATATAACAAGTATCCTATCAATTAAATCAATATACAATAAACATCTAGATTATACACATCTGAGCCATTCATATCATACTAGATAAATGTTCAAACAATAATGACAATATTAAGCATTGAATGGAAAAAATGAACACAGTTCTATTGATTTTGAAAGAAGGAGGATTACAACCATCGGTTGTACCAAGCCCTCCTCAGTCTCCCAATCTCTCTTCTCTCTCTAGTGAAGAATTCCAAGTCAACAAGCTCTCTAGGAGCCTCTTTGACTCTTGGCCTTCACAATGTAACACTATTCTCTATTCCACAAGTATACAAGAACCTTGAGCAATCCTTCGACCTTCAATTAAGAGCCTTCAACTCCTTCTTATAGGAGAGGGAGAAGGCCATTGTTTCCCTTCTCTTTCCACTAGTTTGGAATGGAAAAGGCTTAGATGTTTCCTTGATCTCCATGCTTTTTCCTCTCTTGGAGTTCAGTCTTCTATGGCAATGACCAATAATGAACTGGTGCTTCTGCAGTTTCCTCTGTGCACTGATTCCTTCGTGAGGGAAAGTCGGAGATTCAAATCTTTCTCCGCGCTCTTTTCCCAATTCAAACTTAAAACACGGGTAACGCGACCTTTCAGTGTAAACATAGCGTTTCCCTAGCCACTAACGCGGCTAATGTATTACTTTCCTGCGTTATAACGCTCTTGTTCTCTTATATGTATGCATTACCCTGGCAGAAATAGGTTTAATTTAGGTCTTTGTACTTCTTCCATATTTGTCTTCCCCTCTGAGCTGATGAGGAGGTATTTTGACCTGTAACAGATGCCCCCTAAAGTGTGAGGTCAGAGACGAAGATGATGGCCGAAATACTTTATAATTTGTAGAGATAGAGAGATTGAAAGACTGAGGAAAACCTGAAACAACAACATATGTCAGAAAATATAGTATTTGCCTAGAGTCGGGCATGTCCCATGCTCAGTAGCTTAAACAACATGATTTCTCTAGAATAGAGATATGAAGAATCTATCCACCAGTAGACACAATGTGGAAGTGTCTGTCATAACAGGATCAGGTTGAAGAAGCTGTCTCCATAAACAATATCGCAGCTTGGGGAAGGGAACACAACTTTAATGGTGTAGCCTTTTTCCCCAAGGTCTTGACCGCCGATTCACTTAAACTGCATATTTCTCAACATGTGAATGAAGGAGTTGTCGTCGAACATGTGAGAAATCGTCTGATTACCAGTCAATAATGAAAACTGTTAACAGACGCGAAGGTGGCCACCGATAATGATGATGGTCCCTAAGATGCCCAGTACAATCTAGCGAGTGTGAATAAAAGGGGTTGAAGTCGAACACTCGTAGAATCATTCGACCAAGAGCCAATGATGAAGACCCTTGATCAAACACAAGACTACCTGCCACTGATGTCTGCAAGTATCCGGGTACTGATGAGTTTTCTGGATCAACTTCCTAGATAAGATGTTGAAGTCGATAGGAAGTGATCTATCGAAAGGTAGGAACTGAGGTGTCCTACATCAGTCAACACGAAATAGAAACCAACTGATTTTGTTTATGATTTGAGATAAGGAAGATTAAATGGGAACATCAGACGACAAATAATTTCTGGCATAATGAACGGTTTGGTTGATAACAGGAGCAGTAGATAGCGAGATTTGCTTGAACAATAGAAGGCACTCTAGCAGGGTACTAGGCAGCTGAAGCGTGTTTGAACACCAAAGAGTGTGTTAGGATTTTACCGATGCAGGGACACTGGGATTTGAAGGCTAATACTCATAGATGGTAGGGTTCGGATAACTGCGAAAGAGTTTTCTGGGAAGTGCCATGTTCAAGAATTTTGCTGCCAAATCGACCTTTTTTGGAAATGTAACAGAGGTAGTATCCATTTTGTCCAAATTTTTCCCCGTTTGATTAAGTTTAACGAGTCCAGACGAGTAAACTCGGTGAATTTTTCATGTTTAAAGAGTCTGAAAAATGTCAGGAAAGACAACTCTGTGCCCCATCTGATTAGTTTTAACGAGTCTGGATGAGAAAACTCGGTGAATTTTTCATGTTTAAAGAGTCTGAAAAATGTCAGGAAAGACAACTCTGTGCCCCATCTGATTAGATTTAACGAGTCCAGATGGGCAGACTCGGTGAATTTTTCATGTTTAAAGAGTCTGAAAAATGTCAGGAAAGACAACTCTGTGCCCCATCTGATTAGATTTAACGAGTCCAGATGGGCAAACTGGGTGAATTTTTCATGTTTAGAGAGTCTGAAAAATGTCATAAAAGACAACTCCATGTCCTATCTGATTAGGTTTAACGAGTCCAGACGAGTAAACTCGGTGAATTTTTCATGTTTAGAGAGTCTGAAAAATGTCGTAAAAGACGACTCCATTGGGGTACCTTTGTCATGTCTTGATAACCGGGCACGGCAAAGGGATAATAGTAAGCCCGAAACAGTTCATTTTCCGTAAGTTAGTCCATCGAATCCGGAAAAGTGAGAAATCTATGTTCAATGGACGTCTACCTCATTTTTTTATGAGTACAAGGAGACGAAGTAAACTCAATATTCTTTGTGAAATTTTAACGAGTCCAACAAAGAAAAACTCGGTACCTCCATGAAATTTTAACGAGTCACACGGAGAAAACTCGATGTACTTTTTCTGTTTTAAAGAGCTTTGAAAAAGAGGAAAAGAATGGCTCTTTGTTCTCTGTCTCAATAGTTTAACGAGCCTGACAAAGGTGACTCGGGATTTTTTCGGTTTGATGAGCGAGAAAAAGATTCCTAAAAAGAATGCTCAATACTTCTCCATAGTTTTAACGAGTCTGAAGAAGAAAACTCTAGGCTTTTCGGATTAACGAGCAAGAAAAGACCAAAAAAAAAGAACGCTCGATGCCAACTTCGTATAAGTTTAACAAGTCCAAAGAAGAGAACTCGAGGTTTTTCGAATTAACGAGCAATAAAAATATCGTAAAAAGAATTCTCGACAATAGAAGGATCTATGCCAGGCATTTCGTCATAAGACCAAGCAAAGACATCGTGGAATTCTTTAAAAAGAGATGTGAAGGACGCAATTTCCTCAGGATTGCAGTCGGCTCCAATCTGAATATTTTCCATGATACCCGTTTTGACCGAGATATCAATGAGCAGTGTCTTGGAAAGATTACCCATGTTCCCTTCGGAATCGATAGTGTGAACAGTCGTATAAGAGGAGGGAACTATCTCAGGTTGGTCAAAAGACGGGATTTCGATTTTTATCGCCTCCGAATCAATCGTCGAAGTGCGATGGTGAAACTCTCCCCAAGGTCGTTCTTCTAATGACATGATCTCTCGAATAGCTTCGTCTGTAGGCCAGACTTCATTGAGGAGATCCTTAGAGAGAACTGTTATGGAAGAGAGGCTTGTACCTGCGGTCGAAACCATATTAGTGGAGGGTTTAGATGTGCTTTGGATGGCTTGATAAGCCAACTCAACCGGCGAAAGCGGCATCTGATCTCCATAAGATTCGATATCTGAAGGTGCCGGGATGATCCATGGGTCGATAGAGCCATCTAAAAAGGTGGATATCATTGCAACCGTGTTTTGGATCTGTGGCGGCGGTAGAGGAAAAAAACCCAGTAGGGAAGATGCCTTCAGAAGACCGGTACCGATACTGACGTAAGAGTCAGGGACACCTCCTATTAGGGGTACAGAGCTACTTGGTAAAGTGGCATAATCAGGGGTGTAGAAGGATAGCTAATCGACCGTGACTATTTTCCCATCCAATGGAAATAGGATGAGTCGGAAGACCGAAGACACGATGGCGGTCATAGCATAAGACCAACTGCGACCGAGCAATAGATTATAGTCGAGATGACGCTCTACCACTTCAACGTCCACGTTTACCGTTTTCCCACTCAGAGTGATGGGAAAGCTAGCAAGGTATCCTTTTGGTAGGAAAGTGTGGCCATCGAAAGCTTTTAGGGAATTCGATGGCGGGGTTAGAGTAGGAGAACCTAAATGGAGCCAGCAAGCTTGTGACATAACGCAGGTCGAAGCACTTTCGTCTATGACAGTACGATGGATTGGTCTCCCTTTCGACACAACCTGCACCTGGAATGTGAGTTGATGTGAGAGGCGAGGTTTAGCCTTTTCCATATCAAAGATTGCTAGCATGGAATCTTGGGGATCTATTCCACCAATGGCCGAAAGCAAGGCTTTCCTTTGTGTTGGACAAGTTTGTAATACTTCAAGAGCAGACATGGCTGACGGTGCCTGCGCCAAATCTTCTACAATATTGTAGTTTTGGGTTTCACGTGCAGAGGTATTATGAGTCGTGCGTCGAAGTGTCCCTTTGGGGGGACGAATTACAGGTTCAATAGTAGGCCTTTCGATATGTAAATCGTTGGGCGGCGGCAGATTGGAACTAGTTTTAGATTCCTGAGCATCTATGGTAGGATTTCCATAAAGCTTGGCACGAGTTTGAAGGTCAACACTCTCGATGCCATAAATGGAAAATGGTCCTTCGCCGGAAGGATACGAACCACCGTTGCCCTGTTGATGGGGTTGTGGCGGATTGTCAACCATGTGTTGATGTTGCTGCAGTTGATTGGGGAAAGGATTGTGAAGAACGGCAGCTGTTCACCCAGAATCCTTGTTAGCAATAAAATCGGTGCATTCCTGCAGCTGAGGACATTTGTATGTCAAGTGATCCTCCGCACATATTTTGCAAGGAAATTTCATGGGTTTATCCTTTCCTCTGTCATTTCTGGCAGCATTTTTCTGATTAGGGTTGTTCTGATTATCTGACTACTCTTCCGAAGAAGATGTTTTCTTCTTGTTCTTCTTATTTTTCCCGCTAGGTTTTTGTGAGATTTGCACCGAATTTATCTCAGCTGGAGGAAGAGGAGTCATTTGATGGGGGTCGGTGGCAGCCGAGGACAGCTGGGAGGTTTGCCCCTGAGACTGATTGGTGGCTACACCAGAGATTGCGCCAACGAGACCATCGGCATGAGCTCCGGTTTTCTGAGTAGCCGGAGGGTTTGGGTTACCAGGGGCATGGGGGAGTAGATCGTAAAGCATGCCAGATTGTGAATAGATTAAATCCAGGTGCTGGGCACGACGAATACATTGATCTTCTGTCACCGCACCAGAAAGGCCAATGTCTTTAGAGATGTGGGGTAAAAGAGACTTGCAAAACCAATTGGCCAAGAGATGGTCCGGTATTGGCGCTTTGAAGAGCCTCCTCCTACGTCTCCATTCATGAATATGGTCGGAGATGTGGGTGGCGGTGTCTTGTCGCAGCGATGTTAATAATTATGTTCCGGTTTCCACTCTAATTGGTAGTTGAAATTTCTTTAAGAACTTCCTCGCTAAAGCGCCAAACGTATTGATGGCGGCGCGTGGCAATTCAATGTACCACTTGGCGGCATTGCCTGTAAGGGTGCGGGGAAACAGTCGAAGTAGAACACTATCATCTACCATGGAATTGGATATGGACCATAAATGGAAGGTAGTGATGTGTGCGGCCGGGTCGTCCCCATGTTTCCCGTCGAACTTCGGGATATCAGAAGGAATCTTATGTGGTATTGGAGGCCAAAGCGGGTTGTGGTTGATGGGGTCGTTCGTCAGCTTATGGATGTCAGGTATGTCCAAATTTGCCAAGGATGGCAATTGTGGATTTTCCCCCGAGTCTAACCAAGGCAGTATGGGCTGACTACTTGGACCATAGGGTCCCCCCATCCATGTGTTACCAGAAGGGTAAGTGGGACTTTGATAAAAACCTCCCATAGGTGGAGGAGTAGGAACATACGGTTGCTATCCATAGGGCATAGTGTATTCAGGGGCAAATGGTTGGTTGCCCCCAGCATAAAAGTGCCCTCCCACTCCAGACGGAGGTTGGGGTTGGTTATTCCAAATGGATGCAATAGAGTTTCCCGGAGGCATACTAGTACTTGCATAATTTGGCAACGGTATAGATCCTACACCTATGTTTGAACCACTTAAGGGGATAGTATTTACAATGGGTTGTCCCATTTGTCCTAAAGATTGCATAGGAAGAGAAATATTCCCTGCTACCTGTGTACTGATAACACTGCCCCCTGGTATAGTGGCCAGGGGGTTTGAACTCAACAGAGGGTTCCAACCGAAAGGGTTGCTAAAGGGCACCGAAGTAGTCATGCTCGTGGGAGGAGCTACCGTGGTCCCCAATGTGGTTACGGTAGGAGTAGATGTCGAAGGGTTCGGTAAACTACTGACAGTTGTGTTAACCATAGGATTGGGGGTAGGCGTATGTTGACTACTGGGGTTACCCAGTAATGGCATAGAACTGACCACCAGTGGGGAGGATGGTGGCGAACCAGGAATGGTCGCCATTGGTATCGACCCTGTGGATGCCGATGGAGAAAAACATGTTGGTGTTGCCGCAGACATATCTTGGCGTGGTGTAATTTGGATTATCACAGGCCCTAATGGATCAGTGAGCGGAGGATTGTAATTAGGTACAACGCCTTTAGTGAAAGGGTCCTCCAGGAGTTCCGGCTGATAAGGGTCTATGTGATAATCAAGATTAGTCAGAGGAGACTGCCCTTCCGTAGAAGGCCCGGGTTCACCAAGGTTCAGTTCTTCCTCAAGGTTGAGAGGAGGTAGACCTTGTTGTCTTCAAGACAGACGGCGTGGGTCAGGGGACGCCACGGTGACCGGTTTAATTTTAACAAATTTTATTAAATTGTGATCTATTATGAAGTCTCAAATGACAGTAACCACACACTTAACAAAAAATAAAAAGGACTTTCTAAAATCAATTAGCAAGCAGCCAGAATAGGGTGCCCTGTCTGAGTACTACTGTTCACTGGTGATGAAATCCAGTCTCGCAATAGTATACAGAGAGGGTTGGTCGAAAGTACAATTACGGTCACTCTAGAGCTTCGCCCGAACCTCAGATGATAGGTGTAAGCACTCTCGTGAAGACGAGTACCCTCCTAAAGACCGAAGACAGAGTGGGTCCGTCTGTTTCAGGTACCAGGACAGCCCGTCCCAGTCACCTTGTGTAAGTCCCTAAAAGTATGGCCACTAAGGATACCTCAAATCACAGACATCATCAGGGGGGTCCATGGTCAAGGACAGTGTGCTATATGGGCAGAATACCTAGATCCCTGATCTAGTTTTGACATCCCCGAAGGAAACCCCAATATATAACACACCCATAGGATGTAGTCGAAGGCGGGCTACCTTCTAGTGCACCCAAGTGTTGTCTCGCACTGAGCTCCGGTAAAGGAACGGTCCCAATAATGTGAGTGCAGCAGGATTTCACTCGTTAATGACTCTAGTTTTCAAGTTTTGAGATCTTGGGTAGTTTTCTCACTTTCCTAACCCAAGATCCTAGCCTGAACTACTGTTTGTGTGAGCTCAAAAAAAAAATTATTAGATTCATTTTAGTGTCGCTTTATTTTTAGTGTACTTTGTTATTAGTATTGCGGAGGGGGAATGGACGTATGAAGTATAGTGAGACTCTGACTCAAGAAACCATGCAAAACATGCTCTAAATATTAAATTCAATGAAGAGTGTTTCTACAGGGAGAGGTTTCTTTTTCAATTGTCCATGCACCAACATGTAAATAACACAGCTCAACTTTTGAAGATTCAGACTTCTATCTACCTCTTTTAACAGTCTGTGAACTAAAATTTTCAGAACAAACTCAGCTAAATGCAGAAAAATAATAATAATAAAAATTCTCTTTTAAAAAGTAAATGTTTTGCACACTAACTAAATAAGAGAAACAAATAACAATGCCAGTTTAGCAGACAAGCACATGGATTCAATCGCTGAAAGGTACTGATGGAAAAAAAACTCTACAGCTAAAACACAGTCACAGAAGTGAACAGCAAGGTTTTTGGCTGAGTAACGCTCTGTATGTGAGAAAATACAGCGTTATAACGCACTGTATTTAAGCCTAGACCGCGTTATAACGCACTGGATAGCCTGCATAGGTCACGTTAACCAGGGAAAAGCTCTTCAGTTGGCCAAACAGGAACAGGATTGAACTCTGCAAGCGTTTGGTATGTCTACTGGGCATCAAAAATGGTCGGAAGGATCTTTGAACAGAGAAGAAGAGAAGAAAGGAAGGAATAAATAGTCCGGAAACTATGGGGGAAAACTCCCCAGTGGAGTCGCCAATTCTGCTATAGGGTAAACTGCTTGGGTGGTTGGTTTTCGAATATCCCTCTCAGGGCTTTCCGGTGCCCGAGGCAGACAGTAAGATTAGCTATGTTGTTCACAAAGATGGCATGAGCATGTTCATATTAGCTTGAAATAACTTGAAGGAATACAATAGAGAATTACCTCTTTGACAGTCTTGGAATCCCTTGGAGAGAATTGCGTAGCAAAGCAAGAGTCCTTCTTCACTGGCTCCAAATCCGAGTCCTGCAATCAGTCAAAGCACCCGCATAATTTCTAATATAACAAGTATCCTATCAATTAAATCAATATACAATAAACATCTAGATTACACACATCTGAGCCATTCATATCATACTAGATAAATTTTCAAACAATAATGACAATATTAAGCATTGAATGGACAAAACGAACACAGTTCTATTGATTTTGAAAGAAGGAGGATTACAGCCATCAGTTGTACCAAGCCCTCCTCAGTCTCCCAATCTCTCTTCTCTCTCTAGTGAAGAATTCCAAGTCAACAAGCTCTCTAGGAGCCTCTTTGACTCTTGGCCTTCACAATGTCACACTATTCTCTATTCCACAAGTATACAAGAACCTTGAGCAATCCTTCGACCCCCAATTAAGAGCCTTCAGCTCCTTCTTATAGGAGAGGGAGAAGGCCATTGTTGCCCTTCTCTTTCCACTAGTTTGGAATGGAAAAGGCTTAGATGTTTCCTTGATCTCCATGCTTTTGCCTCTCTTGGAGTTCAGTCTTCCATGGCAATGACCAATAATGAACTGGTACTTCTGCAGTTTCCTTTGTGAACTGACTCCTTTGTGAGGGAAAGTCGGAGATTCAAATATTTCTCCGCACTCTTTTCCCAATTCAAACTTAAAACACGGGTAACGCGTCCCTCTAGTGTAAACAGAGCATTGCCCTAGCCACTAACGCGGCCAATGTATTGCTTGCATGCGTTATAATGCTCTTGTTCTGTTCTATATATGTGTTACCCTGGCAGAAATAGGTTTAATTTAGGTCTTTGTACTTCTTCCATATTTGTCTTCCCCTCTGAGCTGATGAGGAGGTATTTTGACCTGTAACACCAGACCCAAGGCTCAATGACTGATAAGTTAAAAGTGTTGAATTCCTATATTAAATCCCTAATTATCATCATTTACCCTTCATACACTCATTACTATTCAATTTCATAAGAAAACACCTTTTCTACCTAATGAAATATGAAATTCCCCATATAACTAACTCCCTTCAATCATACATAGCACAAAAACCCTCAAAAACATTATATCCTAAGTTAAAAGTGGTGAAATTATAAATGATAAAAGCTTTGCTTTAATATTTTCACTTTACTTAGTCATATAATTGTATTTTTGATGTATTACATTGTCCCTTGTCATATTAACTTCTAATTTATATATTAAATCCCTAAAATGACCTTTTTCCTATTAATATAATTCCCTTTTATATTAATACCCTTTTAAACCCACTATTATAAGATTCTAGGCCAAATTTATTATCCACGTGCTGAAATAAAATCCCAAATTATACCCCTTTGGTCTAAAACTACCTTTAACTAAATATCTCACCCCCCTATTGTTATAGACCCTTCAAATGGTCTAAAACTATATAATAAAATAAAAATGTAAATATGATTTTCGGGCATATCTTGTGTCTTTGGAAACAAAAAAACAACCGCGGGGCCTTTGCAATATATTTTCCATTTTTTCCTGCATCACCTTTTTTTTAACCAAAGTTTTTGAGACTAAGGTTTATCGCTCATTTCCCGATATGAAAAGCCTCAGGCCTTACATAAGCTAAAACCTTGGTTAACAAACCCTGCCAGATGCGCATTTTTTAACCATATATATGAACTCTGTTTATATATATAGTACCACCACTTAACCCCATTCCAAAATCATATAAATAAAACTTTGGATAAAATGAAAATACATAAAAGTTTTATTATATAACCCATCGCCCAACGTATAATAAAGAACCCTAGTCCCACCAACATTTCAACCACAGCTTTCTTTTTAATCCCGACCATTCGCTCCCGTGCTCTAGATCCGATGGCTCTAGTGTCATATCGCGTGCATAAACCAATCACTCACCCAGACAGAAATTGAGTGCAAAATTGGTGGTTTTATCATTTCCACCTTCAGCAATGTGTCCATTTTCTATTGGATCGCATTCGATTTAGTTAAAACTACTTACGACCCATTACCAACGCGAAAACCATTTCCTGTTTTCGCATTCAAAAACACAAATCACTCCCGCCTTTGATGAGACATACATTTAATGCATTGATGATGATTAATATCAAATTGTTAAAACCTTTGATACACTATTTTTATTATTTATCTATGCATTTGAACTGTGAAAAAACTCCACCTAATTATAATTAACCCTTTCAAGACCCTGTTTACCAATTTTCATTAAAAACCCTTATTTGACCGTTGATTTCTCATTTGAAGACCGGGTAAGCCTTTTGATGCACCAGTAAGCCGAACCAAGCTCAAATTCAACCGCAGAAATATTCAGATACTCTTCCTACTTATTTCACTTGTTTTTTTTTTCACAAGCTGATCATTTTCTAATAACATTGCAAAAAATGGATGCAGAGGGTAAACCTCTATCCATTATCTATTGGACATATTTGTTGAGAAAATAACAAAATGAGTTCAGTTATTCAGAATTTTTAGATTTGTTCATCCAGCCAGCTATGAGTTTATTGTACAAAGCAAATCAGCCTAGGATAAGTGAGGACATCAAGAGAATCTTACAGTTATCATAAGAGTGCAAGATGGGAGACTGGTATTTATATGAAAAGCACACAGAATTGAGAATTTTTGGGTCCAATTTACTACCTTACAAATTGCCCAAGTATTTGACTATTAGAGTCTTTGCATTAGAATATTAAGGCAGGTTTTGAATTCTTATGCCATCAACTTTATGGCTTCCAAAAAGAAGACACAGTTCAAATTGAAAAATAAGATTGGTCCTTTCATTGTAAATAGCAGGGAAGTTGATAAAGAGATATAAAAAAGATTATCAGAGCTAAAATTTCAGAAAATTTTCCCTTCGAAATATGACCCTCAAGGTCTTCTAAGCAGTATAAGGGTTATAAATAAACTACCTCCTTTCATACATGAACCCAAACCTGATATTGAGAAATTTGCAAATCAGACAGAATGGGTAGAAAACACATTGATAGATACAGTTATCAATGCAGAATCAACACAAAATATGGATACCACACTTGCCATGGTAACTTCAAAACAGCCAGAATATTCTACACCAAACAAAGCACACACCTTTAGAGAAAAAGAGAGCCCCAAGGGACCCCAACCTGCTTGCTTGTTGGCTTTTCGAATGACTTCTTTTCCTTTGACTTATCTACGGATGGCTTGTTAAGGTGCGGTGTGAATGATGCTCTTCTCTTCCCGCAATTTTGTCCTCCATGTTGTTCAAGAAACTACCTAGAGTTGTTGTTCCAAGCAAAAGAAGCAGAGATGAGGGAGCCTACACAGCTGAAACTACCACAGATACTAAATTCAAGTTTATTTACAACAAAAGGCTCAAATTCAGTTCCATAGGGAAAGAAAAAGTTATTGATGTTGAAGATACCAATGACCCTGAGGTAAATAATGATGAGGCTACAAAAATAATAAAATAAACTCTTGCAAACATACAAACAGGTAAAACAACAGGTGAATAGGATACTCAAATGATTTAAATGAAGAAAACATGGAGGCCTCTTCCTCACACACAGTGGAGGAAAAATACCTAGACATCAAAGAAAGATATAAGCAGATCAAACAAAAGAATGAAGAGATCAAAAGTGAGATTTATTCTCAATTTCTCAAACAGAAGCCAGGGAATCAGAAAAAGTTACTTACAACATTTGATTACTGCACAAATAAAATGATCAGTCATATCTACAACCAACTACTTCAACACCTAAGACAGTGGCATACTACAAAAAGGTGGAATTTGAAGTAGATACTAAAAATGTGCATGAACTGGATCAAATAGAATTCCACAGACATAGCTCTAAGATGCTATATTAAACTGTGGTAACAAAGGCTATGAGTGCCACTAGGTTGCAGAATACCATTATCAACATGCAAGACCAAATGAAACTTGATAAAGGCTCTTTGTATGCCAAAGATTTAAGGATAAAAGCCCTAGAAGACTTATTTTTTCAGGTGGGAGTTGATCCTTCAGATGTTCCAGCAGCAGAAATATTGATTAAAAATAAAAATGAGGACATTGCATCTTTGAGGAAACAGCTGAAGCTTCCTCAAAGTGAGCACCCTCAAACTAAAGAAATTCTTCAAGAACGGGCAGAGAAATAAGACATGATGCAGTTGATTATCAAGCTGACTACCCAAATCAAAGAAATGGAAACACAATTGGATCATATTATGAAAGAGAAATAAATTTTCAAAGAAACTGAAGCTCCAATTATCCCTACAGTTATACCTATAATCACTATAGTTGTGGCCTCCACTTTGGGAGAAAAATTGGCACCAAAAGAGTTATTGGCAACTGCAGTGCCAGTACAATCAGCCACAACATCATCAACAGATTCTTCAACCAAACAGGTACAGCATACAGATGATGCAGGGCAGATAGTAAATGTTATGGAGGAATTGTCATTGAAAAACAATGAAATTAATAGTTTGAAGAAAATGATTCAAAATATGGAAGTTTCCAACAAAGCAGCATTAATCAATGCTAATAGTTATGAGCAAAGGGCCAAAATACTTGAAGAGCAAATCAAAAGCCTTCAAAAAGACTTGAGTTTCACTGAACAAGTTTCTTACATAAGAAATTATCTATAGACCAATATAATTGAGGCTATACATCTTCAGTGGCCATCAATCCAGATCATATATGAACAGGGAGACCTACTTCTAGCAACTCAAGTTGAAATCCAAAAAAAAAAAAAGAATTGGCAGAAAAACCAGCACAATATTTGAAGCCTATCACTTTCTTGAATGGTAAAAACAGAGCAGAGTTAGAAGAATTGCAGATACAGGATAGGATAGAGACCATTCTACAAATCAAGAAATTTCTAACAAAAAGAAATCCGATGAATAGTTTGGAGGAGAATTGTGATGAAATGAATGTTTCAATCACTAAGTTTTTAACAAAATACACCATGCTAAGACAAGCTGGTATTCCAGATATTCATGTCTTCAATGAGAAGTTGATGAACCAAAAATAATATGACAAGAATATAAGGGATCATGCTAAAGAATAGATCAACAAGCCACTACCACAGGGCTCTCCCACAGGAAAGGTCATTCTCCAATATATTGAAGACTTGTTTTTTCTTCAAAATGAAATCAAGCATATGTTTGTCTTCAAACCAAATTTTGCTAAGTATATAGATGTTGATGAAAAATTCAGAAATCTCAAGACTATAAAAATACCAAGTGCAGAACAATGGCAGGCTTTTACAGACTTAATATAGCAGTGAAAAAAGGAAAACAGTGAGGAAAATACAGGTGAAACAGTCCAAAAAAAAAAATAGTCACTTGATTTTTACTACTAGAAATTTTCTTTTTACAACAGTAAAAGAGTAAATAAGCAGAGTCAAAGTGTATCAGGATGAAAGTACAGCGTGAAAGAGTATCAGGAGGAAGAGTGTCAGTCAAAACAACTCCAATAAAGATATTTTCCAATTTTCCAGCAAGAAAGACAGCTAGCCAATAAAGGCTCCTTGATTAGTTTAAGTTGTTCTATATTTTTTGGATAAGAGGACATCTTGCAAAACTGTTAAGCAGCTGCCCCTCTTTATATGTAAAGATATTTTATTTTTCCTAGAGTTATACCTAGATCGCTCTAGGATATTTGTAAACAATATTTTGTATAAATACTTCAGCCTTTGAAGTGTTTAGTGTGGAATAAAATTGCTAATATTACTATAGATTTTTGTTGATACATTAGAGGCCTACATGTGTTGATTTCAAAAGTAGCAAATTGGACAAAGCTAATTGGACATCATAATTCAGGATTCTCGTGATAAGTTAAAGAGTAAAGTGCATCTATCTTGTCATTGTTTATTTCTTGAGTTCCATTCATTTCATTATGTGTTTTTTCTTTCTTAATGAGTAACTAGGAATATTACTTCAGGACTATCTTATGGCTCCCTATCTTAACTAAGTTACCATTTAAATGTTTTCAATTGATTTCTGGTGTGTTATCCACCTATGAAATTTTTGTCAAGAAAATAGGTGGCTAAATTGTTTTATGAGACTTCAAGAGATACATTTCCTAGGAAAATCTCTCATCCTTGAAGCCTCTGTGTGTTCATTTCCTTTGAAAAGATCCTCACTGCTATTTCCATCCAAAAAGCCTCACTGACTGTAAAAAATTGTGCTCAGAAAGGCCCTTGTTTGCCCCTTGTGTCCCTGCAAAATTTCCCATTTTAACCCTTTTTCCCATTTTCAAAGTTTCCCCTTTGACTCCTAAATCTCCTAAACCACCCAATTCCCCTTTAAAAACCAAGTGAAATCCTTTCATTTGATTTTAGTTCCCTTTTTCCCCCACCGAAAGCCTAATGTTAGCCTTAAAACTTTGTTTCCAAGCTAAAAAACCCATTTTCTAACATATTACAGGCTAGCACCTTTCGGCCCAACCCCAAAACCACTTCCCCACATGACCCAAGCACCAGAACCAAGTGCTAAGTCGAAAGGCGCTAATCGAATTGGAGTTTCAGAGCGGAACGCCTTTTACCCTTGTGAACTTAAAATCTCTGATGCGATGGCGTGTTTGGTCCATAGACTCCCGCCATGATCTGAGCCATCAATCAGCACAAATCCGACGGTCTGTGCTATTTCTACAATGCGCTCGTCGTTCTCCCTGCTCACCCCTCCGATCACATATCAACCATTGATCTGTTCTTAGATCTGATGGCCAGCGCTGATCGCAATCACAATTTTTAAACTATCCCGCCCACTGCACTCCCCGATTGCGATCTTCCAATGATAAGCTCCACCGTTGATTCCCATTCCGATCCGACGGTCACCGCACTGTCGCCTGATCGCTAATCGCAAATCATAAACAGTGACACCCCCCACCCTTTGCGATTGCGATCCTCCAATTGTAATCTCTGTCGTTGATTTCACATAAGATCCAACAGTCACAGGCCAATCGCTCCATCACTCATCGGAGTTTGACCCTCCCATCACTCTCCCTCCGATTTGATCGTAATTGTCAATTCCATTCGATCTAATGGTCCATATCTAATCGCCCTCTGCCCGCGGCTAGGTCCCACCATTCTAACGCATTCCGTAGGTTTTTCATTGCATTTTCATGCATTTCCTGTGTATTTCATTCCAATGGCCGAAACCTATATTTGCATTAAACATCATGCCATCCCACTAAGCATTAAAACTTTAATGTTTTACATTAAAATTTTTACATTTCGCCCAACTTCCACATGCATTCCCCACTGTTTCATTGCATTTTTCCACATTATCCTTTGCATCCACCACTCTCATCCTTTTTGCACTGCCATTCTCACAGCCCTCCATAGCCATCCTTCCCAGACAAGGATTTCTTAACAAATTTGTATGTTTTGCAGGGTACAGGTGGCGAACATAACCATTGTTCACAGTCACTGTTACAGTGGCATTGAACGTAGGGGAGATCATTTTCAGGGACTGAAATTATGGAGAAGAGCCTAGGAAGGTGTTATGATGTGATTTTCATTAAAATATGGGGTTTAACTCTGTTAACCTTTCTAGCCTCATTAAAGCTCAAGCTTCACAGACAGTGATAGTCACGAAGCGACAAGGAGTATCAGTACAAGGTTAAAGAGTTCTAATGCACATTATTGAAGATTTTTAGCCTTAATGCAGTGCTTTAAAGACAGAGTTACCAGATTGAAGACCTCACAAATCACATAGAAGGCCTAATGCTTAGAAAACAATATCATCAATGGTTTCACATCAGCGGAAGTCTCCTCCCGAGAAAGGACACAGTACTCGTACTATTTTAGTCTACATTGTGTCCATGAGAAGATTTCCTCCCTGACAATAGTCCTAATGCTACCAGAGCATTCATTACGCGATATGGCAGACTGTGAAGTTTTTCATCTGCCTTTGTTTATTCACCAGGGTACTACGAGTACTGCAGACAAAGTACATCAGGAACATACCTAGAGTAAATTGAAACCTGTAGAAGACCACTCTTTCATCCAAAGAGTATTGAAGTTTAATATCCGGATATTAAAACAAAATGGGTCTGTTTAATGTTTCATTTACTGTTTCATCTACCTTCTCTACCTCCCTTTCAGCTATAAATCTCATGAAGAAACTCATTGTAAGGTTGTTGATCGGATATCTGTGAACTGTAAGCCGTTTCTCTTGAGATTTATTTCTCTGTGTAAAGTTGTAAGATAGGCTGAGGAAGATGTTTTCAGACTGAATATCAAGTTTTTGGCAATGTTTTACATGACTGGTGTTGCTCTTTAATATGACAAGCACATTTCTTTGGATCCTAATTTAAATCAGCGGTGATGTTTTTCTAACTTTTTCTCTGTTTTCCTTTGTAATTAATCACATTTCATTCCTCTGGTATGCATCAAAAATCTGGTTTAGGATATACCCTCACATGGTACCCTAAGCTTCTGCTCTCCCTACCTTTGATGTTTTCTACTACATGTGTTATGTGAGTGCTGATTTAAGTTAATTTAACCAGTGTAGTGGCTATATTTACTGCTAGCTAATGTATGAATTAGCGAATATGTTCTTAGATGTTCTTCTTAGGCTTTAATTGAATGAATTTGGATACTGGGAGTTTAAAACACAGTCTATGCCTCATTAGGATCCTTTTTGATTAATTGAGCCTTTCTAAGATCCCTTAAGCTGGATGCCGAAGCATTGAGAGTTCGAAGTCTCTCTATGATCTCAGGTCTTCACCTTCTTGTTTGAATCTTTACTGTTCCCTTTGTCTGAAGAGTTTACCTTTAGGAGTTGGGTCACAGGTGTCTAATGGCATGTCCTGTCACTAGACCTGATTTCTAAGTGGTCAACTTGGAGATTTTCCTTGCCTTTCACTTTCTTTCTCACCATTTCATATCGCACTATCATCTTTAAGATCCAATGCTTTAGATGACTAGCCCAACTGAAATCCTGCATATTGAATAGAAAATAAACCCTTTCCTGACTCCATTGTCCAATGGTCTCGAGTGTTCCCTGAAATCATTCCTCCTTTGTCTAGAATCCTCTTTATTCAGCCTTGTCTCATAGTGAACCCTTATTTCCTGTTTCCCAACAACCAAACAAAAAATTAAACAAACAAACAAACCCATGCCTATAACTAGCCTAAAACATAAAAACAGAGCTTCAAGGAAATAAACATTTTCCGGTTATAGAGATCCCTCTCTAGACCCAGGAGGGCTAGATCCTGAGGTCTGAAAGTGGTTCTGATGTTGTATCATCTTTTGGTATTGCCATATTTGCCAAAACATGGGAACCCCAACACGTTGTTAGTAATTATTAACTGCTCCTACTCCTTTTTGACTTCCGCCTCCTTCCTCTATTGTCTGGATCAAAGATTCTCCATTGCCCTTTGTCCTGAATTCACCATTTCATCAAAAACCTTTTAACAAAAACTCTGAGGGTTATCTATCTTGCCCTGAATACATTTTCATCCTTTTGGCCTTTCCTTCTAGTACTGCTATCTAGATTTAGACTCCATTATCCCAATGGTCAAGTAGATTTCTCCCTAGTTTACCTTTAAATGATTTTTTCCCACCAAACCAATTCGAAACCAAAACCAATTGTTTTATCATAACTAGCCTAAAAAAATAAACAAAAACAAAGTTAAATTATAAAGAGAGAGCCCTCTCTGAAATTTAGGAAGGCTAGATCCTAAATTTCCAAAGTAGGTTTGTGGTTACCCTTAGTTTTCTTAAACTAAAAACCAAAAGCCCACAATCTTGAGAAATTACTTGGGTGATAACATCCCCCACCATTACTCGCGAGTACCCCAATTATTTTTGGAAACAATATTGAAGGGGATATGATGTGCTTTTCATATAAGTTTGTCCTTCAGAAAAATCCATCCTAGTACATTTTATGAGCCCTAGGAAAGAGGAACTCGATTATGTCATGGTGACGGTTTCTGATGTCATTTGGGTTTAACGAGTCTGAAAAAGGAATAACTTGACATATTTTAATATTTAGAGAGTTTGAAAAGAAGCAGAAAATAAAACTCCATCCATTCCCTTTTTGTAGGTAGTCTCACAGATCCAAAAATGTAGAAAACTATGTCTAAGAGAACCTCCTAGTCGCGATAAGCTAAGGTATTCCTTTTTCATAAATAATCTATCCCAACCTGAAAAAGGGGTAAATGTATATTGGGTAGATATCGTTTTGCAGCCTTTAACAAGTTCAAAACGACAAGAGCCTCTGCAATCTTTTCAATTTTCGAGAGTCAGAAAAGAGCTGAAAGATGACTCCAGGGGTGAATTTTTCGTGTTATTACCAAGTCCGAAAAAGTGTAAAATACAACTCATTACTTCATCATCATCACTTTGAGGAACTGTTGTTGAAAAATAAATGCACATAAAACCCATTTTTTGAGACAAAATAGCAAAATAATCGAAAATATGCTCAAAAACCTAATTAGGGTTGTGAAAAGTTTATAAAATGCCAAAAATAGTAAAAACAAATTACTTTTCACTTTTACCTCTTGTGAGCACTTTTTACCCTTTTTCACTGTGATTTTTCGGATCTGACAGCGGACAATCCAGAAGGCCAATTGCAAATTCATCTTTTCTAGGTAAGAGCTCATATCCTTGACTGTATTTTGATATAAATTTCATTGCCTGCAATCCATTTTTTAGATCTGTGGGGGGATTTGTGTTCAAATTAGGGCACGAAGGTCGACGCAGGTTTCGGGCATGGACTCACGCCAACCTTACTTGAATCCAAATGGGGGTGCGCCACTTGGTGCAACTTTTTTTAAAACAGTCACACAAACCGCGGCCACTAATTTTAGCTTCTAATTCAACTAAGTAGCATGTTTTAAACACTTCAATAGAAAATAATTTGACTAATGACAACCACATTGATGTTTTTGCAGGTGTGAAAAAATAAAAATGGTGATCGAATGGAAGGAAAGAGAACATAGTGAAGAAGATGAGCAAGCCTTGGGCAATGTAAGATGTATGCATGTACTTAGGGACTGTGGGCTTAAAAAATTCTTCATGGCACCACGTCTCTGAGCTCAACCGGAGTTATTACAATACTTGATCAGTGTATGGGACATTGATCACGAAAGATTCATAATTCATGATCAGGAGCTAAATATTTAGGTCTTGGATGTTTACTTCATAACTGGATTATCACAGAGGGGGGCAGTACGGATCCTGACAGGTACCCAATCAACAATGGAAAACATAAGCATGGTCATCGACAGAGTGTGCCGAGGGGCAAGGAAAGGATCCAAAAGTGGGAAGGTGGATATCCAAAACATTCCTAATTTGGCACTAAAGTTAGTGTTTCACACCATCACATGAGCTACTGGATCTCAGGCTCCGCATGAAGCCAAAAAAACGCAATTAATCCTTGCAGTAGACTGTATGGTTCCCACTCTCTACAACTAGGCAGAGATGGTAATGATCAATATGAAACGCCAATTGAAAAAATGAAAGAATGGTAAGATGAAACGGTTTGGCTATGAGTCCATATTGGTACCATTCATCTTGGAATGGTTACCAAATTTCCAACATCAGGAAGTGATAGTTCCTACACCACCAACCCAAGAGCCACAGATGGTCCGTTGGGCAGCTTTGATGCCAAGATCAGGGGGCGGTCAACGGATGTCCTGGAGACCAGAGTTCTCTGAGTGGCTCTGTCAACAACTGATTGTCATGGAGGATTGGCCCTATTCTTGCACAGACTTTATGGGTGATGCAAATCTCCCACTCCCAGCAGGAGAGGATTGGGATGAAGCATTGGGTAAGACACATTTTTTATTTTGATGAGTATTATGATTTTTTTTTATGCATATTTTGATGTTAATCCATGTATTTTCATATGTTGGCCCAGAAAAATGTGCAGGAATGTCTCCAATAGCACAGAGGATTCCTCGTGATTTTGATGTGGCCCCTCATGGTGAGGGAAGTGAGGAGGAGGAAATCGTATGCAACTTGGAGGGACTCACCAGTAGAATCCCAGACTATGCTAGATTCGATGATGTTCCTCGTGCGTACCATAGACACACTGCAGGGGTGTCAAACCGTGTTCACCGCTTATTGAGGCGGCTTGTGCGGGTAGTGACACACTACCATGAGCATCATGTCGACTAGACACCTATGATTTTATTTCTACATATTTTTGAGAGACATGATGTCTCAGGATGTAACCAAAACATACATATTTTTTGAACTTATAATGCACGTGGATGAAAACACTCGATATATACGTGGATGCCTATTTTCCTGTATGAATCTTATCATGTGATGATGATTTTTTACAAATTACACAAATGTCTATCTAATACAATATTGGCTACTGTATCCGTTAACGCATTCATTCTTCTAGGAATATGTTGATATGTGATGTAATCAAAATTTATTTCTAGTAAATGAACATGCAAATACAACCTTAAGATTTGAGGATTTCTAATAGAATAATGCCCATTAAGTTGAAGAACGACAAGCTAAGAGTCTAGGTTAACAATCAATGCACGAATGTCGAGAGAAATGGCCTCAGTTAAGAGTTCAATGACATCACTATATTCAGTGAAATTTTTTTGTGGTACGTCCTAGACAAATACCTTGAAGGTCTATCAACTCACCGTTAGGATTATAAATCACCCAGCCTGTAGAAGATAGATTCTGGGTACTAAGGGAGGCACCATCCGCAAAACCAACATAAGGAGTGACAGATATCTGCACAATAAGAAATGACACAATAAGCAGGAAAACCACTTGCAAAGCACACCAAGCCAAAAATGTACAAAAATGAAAAAACACATATGTACAAAAGAAACGTGCACGAGAAAATCATGCATAGTATTTTTTGAGATACAACCCATTTTTGGGCTGATCCAGAGGATAACCTTCATAATAAATTAGCTCATCCCCGTTCTAAAAAACATGCTTAACAATATAGGGCACATGCCACATGGGTTGGAATTTACCTGCCCACAACTTATCATGAGCTTGATCATATAGGAGGACGAGGTCTCCTTCTACAAAGGAATGAGGGGAAACTGACTGGTCAAAATGAGCTTTGACCTAATTTTTCTGTGCTTCTATGACAAGAGCAGCAAAGCGGTGATTTTCATAAAGCCTCTCTAAATATATAAGATGCTCTTCTTCTAGTGAAGTATTAGGCAGCAATTCAATAGCTATCTTGAGAGAAGGGATTTCGCATTCAATCGGAAGGGTAGCTTCCAGACCATAGACAAGCTGGAATGGAGTGAATATGGTCGCATCCTTCACTGAGGTTCAATAAGCCCAGAGATCTGAAAACAACATGAGATGCCAGTTTGACTTGTGCATCCCAATCGTACGTTGAAGCATAGTGATGAGAACTTTGTTCACGGCTTCAACCTAGTCATTGGCTTGAGGTTAGTACGACGCCATTGAGCTATCATGACGCAGACCTAACTTAGAATTCAAGTCAACCATCATGGAATGATGAAAATGAGAACCATGATCAATAACAATGGCTTGAGGGACACAAAACCTAGTAATGACATGATTGAACAGAAATTGTGCGGCTGTCTTACCGTCAGCTATAAGTGTATGCATTTCTTAGGCCCATTTTGTGAAGTAGTCAATGACTATGATAATATAAGCATGCCCCTAGACGAGTGAGGGATACATTCATAAAATCAATGCCCCACTTAGCAAAGAGACCAATGGTAATGACAAGATGAAGGTGTGTGGGTGGCACGCGCATCTTGCACTGATAAATCTGACAATCGTGACACTTACAGATAGCAACAATGCAGTCTTTAAAGATGGTGGTCTAGAAATAGCCAACACGAAGAATCTTCTGTGTAGTAGCATATCCAGACATGTGACTGCCATAAGCACTAGAGTGGCAATAATTGAGGACCTTTTCAGCCTCCTTGAGAGTTAAACATCGGCAAAGAACAGAATCAGCTCTGATACGATAGAGAGTATCTCCAACGATGCGATAAGGTTGTGAATGATGGTGGATGCATCGAAGAGCATCCTTCGTCAACTCAGATCAGAAGGTGGAAGTCTAAATATATATGATGATATCACCATAGAAATGATCGAGGGTGCTAATGAGAAAAAATGTGTCGTTCAGAATGCATTCCTTGGAACCAGATGGAGCAGAATCATAAGGGAGAGAGCAAATCAAATTGGCGAAAACCAATGAATTCTTCGATTTGGCAGTAGTAAACTCCAAATCAAACTCTTGGAGGATAACAATCCACTTCGATTATTTTCCCTCGAGTAACTAACGAGTCAATATGTAAGTCATGGGGTTGCAATCATAAATCACGGTCACTGCGTGCAACAAAATATAGTGACGAAAATGTTGAACAGCTTGAACAGTAGCCAACACCAACTTCTCGAAATGTGTGTAATGTGTTTCAGTATCGAGGAGATTACGACTCAAATAGTAAATGACATGCTCGTCACCATTATCATCGTCTTGCACCAGAACCATGGAAACAGTGATAAACACGGCAGCCAAATAGAGGGAGTAATCGCGATGATAATTTGGAGGATGCAACAAAGGAGCATTGATAAGCAACGTCTTCAGTGCATCAAAGTGTTTTTGGGCGATCTCATCCCAAAGGAATGGGATGCCTTTCTTAATCAATTGCGTAAATCCTTTGACCACTTTAGCATAGTTCGGTATAAAATGACGCAGGAAGTTAGCTTTCCCTTGCAAACTCTATAGCTGATGTAAAGAAGAGGGAGAGGAGAGATTAACAATAGCTTTAACTTTGAGGGGATCAAGACGAATTCCCTCTTTAGAGATGATAAAACCTAAGAACCTACCAGAATCAACGCAAAAAATGTACTTATGAAGATTGAGCCAAATTTTATAGCGTCTACAGTGAAGAAATATTTGACGGAGGTGAACTGGGTGGTCTTTACACTTAGCCGAATGAGCCGAAAGGTAATCCAGGTAAGGTTAAAAAATGCGCTTGATATCATGGAAAGCATATGACATTTCTCTTTGAAATGTAGCCCCAACATTTTTAAGACCAAAATGGAGCTTCTTATAGGCGAAAGTACCCCAAGGACAGATAAAGGTGGTCTTGTTTTGATCAGCCGAAAGAATATTAATCTGGTTGTACCTAGAAAACTCGTGCATAAGGGAAAAGATCTCACTCCCAGCACATTCATCAATGATCTGGTCAATAAAAGGAGTGGGATAATAATCCTTAGGACAAGCATGGTTTATATCATGGTAATCTACATAGACATGAATAGTACCCTGTTTCTTATCCACAGGAACAATATTAGAAACCCATTCTGTCAAGGGAATCAGATAAATGAAACCAGCTATAAGAAGTTTTTCAACTTCTCCTTTAATAGTGGTCGCCTTTCTAGGGTGCACAGGACGAAGAAGTTGGCGAATAGGCTTCGCACTAGGATAAGGAGGAATCTCATGCACCACTATACTCAAATCAATGCCAGGCATCTCTTCATAATACCAAGCGAAAACATCACGAAACTCGCAGAAGAGACTAGTATTGACCTTGATCTCATCGGGAGAACAGGTCACCCCAATATGGATGTTCTCGACAACCCTCAGTTTGATGGATATGTCGATAGGTATCATTTTCATGATGTTTCCCAAGTTACCTTCCGCAAAGACTTCGTGTGTCAAGATGGGTGTCTGAAGCTGATGAGAAGGAACTTGAGAAGTGAACTTCTCGAGACAAGTAGACATGGCCCTAAGGCCAGGCATGAAAGAGGAACAGTGATGACTATCATCCCAAGGAGGATCCTTAAGAGATGTAGTTCCACAATGGCCTCTTGAGTGGGAAATATCTCGTTTAAGGGATCGGGTGAATCTGAACCACCGAGCCAAGGGGATTGAGAATAAGTGTCAAGAGACATAATCAAAGGAGCTTGATCGGAGAGCGAAGGAGCCAAAGCTAAAATAAGTTCACAATAATCAATTTCTATTGGGCTTAATGGAATCAAGTCACCAAACAAATCAATATGCTTGGGCAAAGGGATGACTCATGATTCAGAAGACCTAGAGATCATGTTAACCTGATCAGTGTTGGGTGGAGGAAGAGGAAAGAGACCCATGAGGGCAAGATCTTTGAAGAGACCTGGCCCTATGATCTCATAAGGCATAGGAATACGATATACATATGGGACGTTGCTCTCGGAAGATGAAGAAGTCAAAAAGGTCAACTGATCGACAGTGATGATCTTTCCTTCGTGTGGAAATCGAAGAACACGAAAGAGAGTGGACAAAATGCATAGCATGGAGTGAGTCCAATTGCAACCGAGGAGAAGATTGTAATTGAGTTTGGTGTCAACAACTTCAACCTCAACGTTAACTATATTCCCTTCTAATGTAATGGGTAAACTAGCGAGAACACCATGAGGGCGAGATTCCCTTCCATCAAAACCTTGTAAAGTGTTTGGAGATTAATTGAGGGCTGGAGAACCGATGGCTTTCCAGCAGGAAGAAGACATGACGCACGTAGATGCACCCTCATCCATGACCGCTAGATGGATATTCTTTCCATTAATCCCAACTTGGATAATCAGTGCAAGCTATTGAGGGAGACGTGGTACGAAATTTTCCAGATCAAAAGTGATAAGGCTCGAATCAGCGAGATCAACTCCTCCGATAGTAGATAAAAAGTCCTTCCATTGAGATGGACAACTCTGAAGTACTTCTAGTGTAAGACATAGTAGATGGCACCTAGGCCAAATCCCACTACATGGAAAATACCCTCTAGCAGATGTTTTTGAGGAACCCCTTATAAAAATACCCTAGACATCCGTTTCTAGCGGAGGTTACTAGAGGAAGTTGGCAAGCGGAGGTTTTTGTGGATGTTTTTCATCCGGTGCTCTTATCATCGTAAACCGCACCGGTGTGTTCAACAAGAGAACGCACCGGTGTGCACAAAACATTGGCACACCGAACACCATGCGCTTCGTACACACCTACCCAATGCATCGTATTACTATATCGCACTGGTGCTTTACAAATATTTTGCACTGGTGCATCATAAAAAAGCGTGCCAAAACAGAAACCGCTCGGTGCGGTATTAAGCAACCACACCGGTGTACCCATAAAAACCCTGTGCACCGGAACAGGGTTAAATATAAAAAAAATTATGACCAAAAAACCATATTTTTCACTTTTCTCAGTACTCCAGAACTCTCAAGCACCGGCGCAATTTATCCTTGTCTGATCTGCCTTGATATTGGTGCTCCCATTGCACCCATTGCACACACTACTGTTGTGCATTGCCCACCAATCTCTAGCTTGAATTTTGCAAAATAGTGGGAAATTTTTATTTTGAAAATTCTAAAGCCAATATGCCTCCTCGGCGGCCAAATGTACAGGAATTTTTCTTTTTTTTCCATAATTAAGCCTTTTAGCGGATTAGAATTTCAAATAACCTTGAAATTAACCATTTAAAAGAAAAAGGAAAAAAAATGGTCGTGCAAGGCACTCAAGCCATTCGGCTCGCACCAGTTCGCGGTGCTGCCTGTAAATTTACAGGCTGCACCGAAACTGGTGCTAACGATATCCAGACTGGTTCCGGGGCAGTACCGATAGGCACACTGTTTTATTTTTAATGTTCCAAAGTTTTAGCCTCAAAGCTAAATGGAACATTAGAGTTAGCAGCAGCTCTAGCCAGTGAATAAATGGGTAGAAAAGCCCATAAGTCTCCTAAGGAGGGATAAAAACACTCCAAATGTGAAAGGGGACACTCTTTATAGCTTAATAAAACACCTCCATGTGGGAACAGGGATACAATCAAGTTGTTTCAGTCCACTTTGACTAAGTCAACAGCTCAATTGTGGAGGAGGAGGAATCCAAGAAGGAATAAAGAAATTTTGGAGGGAGATGTATCTTTGGATAGAGATGAACTAATTGAGTGGGTCCAAGGGCAAGAAAAATCATGTTTTGTTTAAGGAAGAGGATGGCAGCATTATTATTCATGTTTTAGATCATTATTATTGTCTGCTCAGACTTTTCCTCCCATTGCTTCTTAGCAGGGTTGCAGTTTTGTTTAGCACCGGGTGTTCCCGAGCGGGAATCCCACTTCTCTCCTTAAGGAGCCTCATTGGGAGTGTTTGCATTCATCATTCCAAATCAGGTTTTCATACCAAGCTTCAGTCAACTTCATTAGCACAATTTTTTCCAGATATTGTGCAGTGTTGCTGGGTGCAGCAGTGGAAGGGATTGGAATCTCGGTTTTTGAGCTAGTTTCTCATTGGAGGGAGGTTTCCTTCACTTGAGGGACCTTTTTGGAGAGATCCAAAGCCTATTTCAGATCTTCGGTATTAGACCACACATTTCCCATACATTCACAACGTTGTTTCATCTAGGGAATGCATTATTTTGGAGGCATCATTCAGTGCATGGTCTAGTGGCTCTGTTGCAGTGTTTTCTTGTGATTGAGAGGTTCATCCTTTCATGGGAGAAGGCCCTTGAGGGATCTACATCATATAATACATATTTCATCCTTCTACACTCTTATGCTTCAATGTTGTAGTGGTGATTCAGTATATTTCTGAATATCACATTTTGTATGCAGAGTGTTTGAAAAGAAACCCTTGTCGGGTTCTCTTATATTTTGTATGAGGAGACTAGATCTCTATTATTCATCATTTCTAATAAATGTATGAGTATATATAATTTTTCTCCCATTTTATGATTTAAAACCCTCATAAGACTGCACAGTCACTTTATGCAGCAACTCCGGTATTTTGCAGTTTTGGGGTTTTTAGTTATTTTCAACTACACTAGTGTGGGAGGTCTGTTTAACCCACCTAGTTTGATTTGTTTTAGCTCCATTCTTGGACTTAGGTTGTATATTGACTAATATATAGGATCCAAGAGTCCATTTCACTGTTTTATTACATATGTTGCTGGAAATGTGTTTTTAGTGCATGATTCATGAGTTGTCCCAATTTTGGGATATTACAGTGGTATCGGAGCTTCAATCTTGGCTCAGCCTATGGATCTCAGGCCATTACAATTTTGGGAGATATGGATAGAAAATAGAAGGCTTCAGTATGTGAAGGAAGAAAGGAATACAAGCTTACAAAGCTTCTTCCAAAATCTATGTAGAGCTTTCAAGGAGAGCTGAAGAGAATGAAAATGGAGATGGGATCTCCAAAGGAGTTTGGATCTAGAGTTGAATCTAGATTTTCACATGGTGAGTGTGAGCATGCAGCTACACACCATGATGCACAGCGCAGTCAAGTGCCTAGTTCTCTCTTGAGATGGATGAAAGGAGGAAGAATGCATAAGAGGATGACTCTTACTGATTTTTTGCGAGAGTACGAATCTAAAACTGAGAGGTTTAGAGATCATACTGATTTCCAAGAGTTTTACAAGATCCAGGTGGAGAAGAGCCAGCAGCAAGATGTAGGTAGATTTCTTCTATTTACTTTTTTCGAATCACCTACATGTTCAGTTGGAGCTTGGGTGAAGGAGCTAGACTCCTATTTGCAGCTGCACCATATTTCTGAAGATGAAGCCATCAGATTTGTAGCAATGCATTTCATAGGTAAGGCTCATGAATGGTGGATTTTTGAATCTTGTTCTTCAAAGAATGCAAACACTTCCTCTTATGTAAGATTCATAGAGACATTGGTGAGCAGGTTTGGTGAAAAACTTCCTAAGACACATGAGCAAGGAAAAATTGAGAGAACCAAACCCTTGCATGTTATAGAGGAAAATCCACTTCAGAAAACCATGGGAGAAGCTGACATCTTTCATTACACATTGCCGGAAGCAAGACCTCCAGTACATATTCATAAACAAGAGGGCATGGGGATCTCTTCTTCACAATAGGATCCAACTATTGAGATGTTTCCCATACATATTGATGAAGATGAGGGCAACAGCGTTGCCACATCTAGAGCACAACCAGTACCTCATGCAGAGGGAGGAGGAGCACATGCTCCAACAGGAGGGATTCTTGTATCCTTACAAGAAGTTCCCCAGGATCCCATACATGGAGGTCCAAGCACAATTAGTGAGCAGCATGATTTTGCATCATTGCAGCTGGAAGGAGGAGGTAGGGAGGAAGAGTAGCATCATGTGATGAGAGGCACACACCCTTGTCTATATCAGAGAGCTATTGCAAGGAGGAGGTAGACTGTATTGTGCGGTGGAAGCAAGGGCAAGGTTGCCCAACTATATGTACAGTCCACTCTTGACATTGATGTCTCACTACATGGAGGCATTCCACCCGAGATGCCACCAGATCTATCATTGATGAAATACATCTTGTCTCTGGATTCACCGCTCTTGGATTTTGGAGGGGTAAAGATTTTGGAGGAGAAATTTGGCATGGGAGATGTCAGAGTAGCGGGCAGTAGCATGCGAAGTGTTTCACATGCCAGATCACCAATGTTGTCTCTTAGGAGGATTGATCCTTATTGGAGATCTCAGCTCTTAGTAGAGCACTCCAAGGATCTTGGTGCATGCATGATCCTCGATGACTGGGATAGAGATGATGAGTATATTGTGGATGATATGGCCATCTATTCACATGGAAGATTCTTCTTGACTAGAGTTTCTAGTCTCAAGGAGAAATTGCTACATGCAGCACATGAGGATTTCTCTTCCATACATTTTGATGCATATCTTTCTTTGGCAGAGGAGTTCATTTGGGAGGGCATTAAGCATGACATATTTCAGCATATGGAGAGATGCATAGCCCAGATGGTGATGAAGAGGATGTCACTGCCACTTCGCTACTCTTTGGAGGTGAGGGAGAATTTCCAGTTGAGCCATTTCAGCTCAAGATCTCAAGTGCATGATGGAGGAGGTATCATTTCATATTTTGCATTGTACTTCTCTTCCTTAGTTGAGCAGCATGATGTAACAAGAATAATTATCTCTTCTTGCATATTGTATGATGATGTACTTGCAGCTACTTGTAGCATTGATCTTGGCTATCTTTTTTATGGTTTGTGGGGGAAGCCACATGTTTCTAGGTGTTCATCATTGGCACCATATTGTAACTTCATGATTCCATCTTATGAGATGATTGTGGCAGCAAACAAGTGGCCAGTAGAGCACTTTTCATTTCTTATTTTGAAACAAGAAAAGGATGCACTGTGCTGGTTCCATGAGTGGAGCTATGATTCACTCTCTGGTTTTCATTTGGAAACTTGTTCTCATTGTACCTTGCTTCCATATATTGTTGATAAGTTTATGTTCATTGGGACATTTATTTGGAGAGTGGGCTTGAGATGGAAGATGCCCATTGGGAGCATGATTCTCCCCACTTTATATGTTGTACATTTCAGGAGGAACCATGGGCAAACCATGATTTCCACATCACACTTTTCCTCTTCTTGTGGGAGGAACCACTTGGAGAACTTGAGGAGGCACTTCATGGATGAATTGTTTGTTGAGGCATCATACAAGTTGGCCATCATGATCTTAATCCATGGCTTGTATGAGGGAGAGATGAGGAAGAAAAAAGAGTTGTTTTTGTTTTGGTTTCACTTGGGAGAGTATGGGCATAATTCTTCCCATACTTTTCATGAAATTTCTAGAGAGAAGGAAGGCACATTCATGATGCAAGGAGGCTACCCTTCAGCATTGAAGGATCATGAGAGACTTCCATGTAGGAAAAAGATCTTCTCACATAGCAGCATGATGGTGGCTAGCTTTGGCATATGGAATGTCAAAGAGAGGAGTCATGGAGCCTTATTTATAAGGCCTACATCGCTGTCACATGGGAGTGTGTTCTTATTGATGGAGTGTTCCAAGGAGTATATGTATCCCTTCTTCTTGAAGATTTTTAGGAGGGGATCCTCATGGGGGAACTTATACATGAACCTCACTTTCAGCCTACTCACCATGCATGGTAAGAAATACATTTTTGTACTTGTTGATTACTCCATTGATTATTTATTTCTTCTCACCATATACGAGCAGTGCATTGCTCCACGAGAGAACGAGAGTATTTATGGGTTTCATGGTCACTTTAGGGCCAATGTTTGTAATGATAGTAGCCCATCTATACATGACTTTGGGCAAGTGTATTGTTATCTTACCTATGTACAGTTGATGGAAATTGATGCTTACTTCCCCATGTTGGAAGAGCAAACATACACAGCTTATAACTTGTTACAAAACCACTTTCCACATGACATTCTCAAACAGTAGTTGGGAAGACTGCATAATATCCACTTGGAGAACCTTTGGTACCATCCAAAATTGCACATAACTTTCATCATTTTTCTGATTTGGATGCCAAATGGTGATGATGTGCCATTCTTCTTGAATGGAATGGTTTGGGTTGGCATGTCTCATGATTTTGGAGGAAGAGTATATGGAGACTCAATCTTCTTCTTGCCATTGGAGGGAAATCATGTTGCAGCCCATGATCAGCATGCCCTCAGGAGCCAAAGGAGCCAAAGGTGGAGGAGATTTTTCATGAGTTTCCATGTTGGATGGTGACTCACTTCATTTGGATGATAGCATGGGTGAGGGAGGCACTCATTCACCATGTTGGTCATCACTCCTACTTTTTGGAAGCCATGAGACAGCAAACAGGTTTATTCACACTTTCCACCTTTGATTGATGTGGGCCATTTGGTTTTGCACACTTGGGAGGAAACACTGGATGACATTTTTAGTGCAGATTATCTTAATGCAGTGATGGAGGCCATTGATGGGAGGCCCCATGAGGAGTATGGGATAAATTTTTCTCTCCCTATACATTTTCTTAAGGACAAGCAAAGATTTTGGAGGGGAGGATTGTAATGTTCCAAAATTTTAGCCTCAAAGCTAAATGGAACATTAGAGTTAGCAGCAGCTCTAGCCGGTGAATAAATGGGTAGAAAAGCCCATAATTATCCTAAGGATGGATAAAAACACTCCAAATGTAAAAGGGGACACTCTTTCTAGCTTAATAAAACACCTCCATGTGTGAACAGGGATAAAATCAAGTTGATTCAGTCCACTTTGACTAAGTCAACAGCGCAGTTGTGGAGGAGGAGGAATCCAAGAAGGAATAACGCAGTTTTGGAGGGAGATGTATCTTTGTATAGAAATGACCTAATTGAGTGGGGCCAAGGGGAAGAAAACTCATGTTTTATTTAAGGAATATGATGGCAGAATTATTATTCATGTTTTAGATCATTATTCTTGTCTTCTCAGACTTTTTCTCCCGTTGTTGCTTAGCAGGGTTGCAGTGTTGTTTAGCACCGGGTGTTCCCGAGCAGGAATCCCACCTCTCTCCTTGAGGAGCCTCATTGGGAGAGTTTGCATTCATCATTCCACATCAGGTTTTTAGACCAAGCTTCATCCAACTTCATCAGTGCAGTTTTTTCCGGAGATTGTGCAATGTTGTTGGGTGCAGCAGTGGAAGGGATTGGAATCTCGGTTTCTGAGCTAGTTTCTCATTGGAGGGAGGTTTCCTTCACTTGAGGGACCTGTTTGGAGAGATCCAGAGCCTATTTCAGATCTGTAGTATCAGACCACACATTTCCCATACATTCCCAGCATTTTTTCAGATAGGGAATGCGTTATTTTGGAGGCATCATTCAGTGCATGGTCTAGTGGCTCCGTTGCAGTGTTTTCTTGTGATTGAGAGGTTCATCCTTTCATGGGAGAAGGCCCTTGAGAGATCTACATCAGATAAGACATATTTCAGCCTTATACACTCTTATGCTTCAGTGTTGCAGTGGTGATTGAGTAAATTTCTGAATATCTCATTTTGTATGCAGAGTGTTTGACAAGAAACCCTTGTCGGGTTCTCTTGTATTTTGTATGAGGAGACTAGATCTCTTTTCTTCAGAATTTATAATCAATGTATGAGTAGATCTACTTTTTCTCCCATTTTCTTAGTTAAAACCCTCATAATACTGCGCATTCACTTTATGCAACTCCGGTATTTTGCAGTTTTGGGGTTTTTGGTTATTTTCAGCTACACCAGTGTGGGAGGTCTGTTTAACCCACCTAGTTTGATTTTTTTTAGCTCCATTCTTGGAATTAGGTTGTATATTGACTAATATATAGGATCCAAGAGTCCATTTCAATTTTTTATTACATATGTTGTTGTAAATTCATTTTTAGTGCATGATTCATGAGTTGTCCCGATTTTTGGATATTACATTATTTCAAAAAAAATTAAAAAGTGTGGTGTGGTCGTTTACCCGGCCACACCATTGACAATGTGGAATAGCAGCAACATGGTGCGTTGATTTAAATATACACCCCGGGGCAAGTAATGTTGTCAGTGCACCGCATTCCGCATTTCAACATGGTCAACGGTGTGGCCTGGTAAACCGGTGATAACAGTATACACACCAGTTGCAGGGTGGTACCGAAGGTGCACCGTGTTATTTTAATTTTTTTTTAAACTGTAGTGCGGTCAGTTACCCAGCTGCACTGTTGACCTATTGGAATAGCGGCAACATGGTGCATTGACTAAAATATCTGCCTCGAGACAGGTATTTTTGTCAGTGCACCACTTTCTGTATTTCGACAAGGTCAACGGTGCGGCCTGGTAAAATACCACACCATCAACTCTATAATGATGGCAGGAAGTCCATCCGCTAACTTAACTATATGCCCCGGGGCGTAGAGTTTAGTCAGTGCACCGCACTCCTAAAACTATACATAGTCAGCAGTGCGCTACAAATTTTCGGGAGCACCACCTCTAGTGCATTGCATATGATCTGGTGCACTGTCGTCGGTGCACTCCATAAAAATATGCACCAGGACTGGTGCATGACTGTTTTTTTGGTGCACCAACAATTTTTTTTTTCCAAAAATAAATATATATATATATATTTCTAAATACATGTCTCATTTAATAATAAAAAATTATCTAATATGCCAATCATTTAGAGACATGAAAGGAGAGAAGAGGGGGAACAAAAACAACAACTAGCGGAGCAGTATAATATGGTTCTCCTGTGGGAGGCATGAGAGAGGGAGAGAGATGCGTACCCTCACCTTGTTACAGAAGCTACCCAGGGTCTCCTAAGGCAGGTAGGCCTCCTCAAGTTTTATGAGGGGGATACTTCCCTAAAGGGCCATGGTTTGTTTTTGAGACATCTTATCCGAAGGTGGAATGCCCACCAACAGGATTTTCGGGTTGGTCGTAACCAGTGGTACACGCCCATTGAGGAGGATATATATTTCATTACAGGGCTATCGAGGAGAGGGGTGGATTTTCCCTTGTTCCCAGAGGTTCTAGCTGGCTATGTAGCAGAGAGTCAGTTAGTGTACTCCCAGAGATACATTGGAGCATCAGTACTATCTCCTTCAAATTTTCAAGTCGCTGGAGGTCAGTTATGTACTGGTGCATTTGCTAGTGAGGAGGTGCAGTGCCTCTCACTTCTCATTCTGACCATTTCACACAACACTAGTGATAGGCAACACATTAGTTGCTCGCTTCTATATTATGTTGATTCTTTAGTACAGGAGCCACGACTTTTTAGGTGGTCTGCCATTTTTTTGCGACAGTTCTGTACAACCTTAGATAGATGTCGTGCTCCTGCACAAGGGAGGGTCAACTTCCCTTTTGCTTCAGAGATTTTTATTTATTTTGTGATAGGTTTCCACAGAGGAGGCCTAGTTTTGTTCGACAGCCTCGTAGGCCGATGTTCAAGGCATGAATGCACATGTGGGGGCAGATGATGCCCAAGAGGGGAAAGATTGTCTTTCCTGCGAGGATATCAAATGAGGCACTGGAGTTGCTAGCAGGTGTTGACGAGCATCCATTGATTATGGTCCCCTGTCCTTATGTGAGTTTGCAATGGCGAGGGTGTGCCAACATCCTCTTCATAGCTGATGAGCGGCCGGATGATAGAGGTAATATTATTATTCTATTTAAATTTATTCTAACATGTTCTTTAACTTGTTTTTATTAAATTGTGTAATGAAATTGTCTAATTATTGTTGTGTACTTGTATATATTTTGCATACATTGGGTGTTTTGATGGCGAGGACATGCCGTCACCACCACATGATCCAGGTGTGGAACCTGATGATGATCAGGGCATGCCAAATGCCGATGCAGAGAGACCTGCTCCTACTAGTGCGTAGGTACTACCTTTTGCTAGGCACACTCGGCTTGATAGCAGATACAGGATGGAGTTGGGCGACCAACTCATTGCATTGATTATTGAGGAGGGCATCAAGCCCGCTCATATGAGAGAAATACAGGCCGATGGTAGGCTGTTACAGATGTGGAGATACATGCTGCATGACAGGTACAAACTGATGCGGCATGTCATAGGAGCTACAACCTTAGTTACGTGGTTGAGGAGGACTGTTGCACGTTATAAGCATGGTCGATATGCAGCACGTGATCGACAATCCACGAGCAGTGACTCATCATCTCATGATCATTCAACTCGCAACGCGCTAGATGAGCAACCTCCACTAGCATCTAGTAGCAGTCATCATGGAGATTAGGCTGGACCATCGGCCACATCCAATCAGCAGCCTGCAGCATCCAGCAATACTCATGATCATGAGCAGGCTGGACCATCGACCGTCAAGGTTGCACCATTGACTGAGCAGGCCTCGACTAGTACTACTTAATTTGATGTTGTACCACCAACTGATCCATGACATTTATATTACAGTTATATTTTTGTGACATTGTTCAGTTATATATATATATATATGGTCCATGTATTATATGTTCATGTTGCATTTGTACTTAATTTACATTTTGGTGATCATCATGATGTGTATATTGTTAGGTCATGTTAGATATGTTCATTTAATGTGAAACTTGTAGATAGATGTGTAAGTGATAACATGAGTTATTTGACATGAGATGTATATTTGATGTTTGTGTTGTGATGATGTTAATATATAATGTTAGATGATCATGATCACGATGATATTAGCGATTTTGAATGTGTTTTTTAGTCAAATATGATGTTTGTACAATGGTTATCATGAACATGATGTTTATTAATTAATTTAATATTAAATTATCATGATATTGTAAAATTGTAATATTTGTAATTGTAATTGTATGTAAACTTGTAATTGTATGTAAAATTCTAAAATTTTATTTGTAATTTTAATTGTAATTGTATGTGAAATTGTAAAATTGTAATTCTAATTCTAATTCTAATCGTAATTGTATGCCAAATATTTGTAAAATTTTAATTGTATTAATGTGAAAATCTTAATTGTATTAATGTGAAATGATTTTATTAAAATTTTTAAATTTGTAAATTTGTAAAATTTTAAATAATTGTAAAATAATAAATCTAGAATAATATGAATTATTGTAACCTAATAAAGTTTAGAAAATAATGCAAATAAATTCATGTACTTTAGAATTATCATTATTTTATTATGATCTTAGAGACAAAAAAGAACTAATTTATACAGTACGCCATTGTTTTTGAGATCAACATAATTGCAAATTATCAAGTGAAATATTGATTTTAACATTAACATAATGAAAATTACCAATTAATTCAAAATACATATTATAATGTTTCGAAAAAACCCATCTTAAAAAGTATAAATATTGATTAAATAACACATGTACCATATCACTCTCGGTTCTCATGATCACCCTCATTATCTTCCAGCTCGCATGGCATGATAACACTATTGTTCTCAAATATATGTTTTCATCTAGGGTCATGTGTCAATATGAACCACCAATCCCTATCCAACACATCTGGGTAAAAAAACACTTGGTTGCAGTGTTTGGGGAAAAAATAGGGCTCCTTAGCTTCATCCCACATCTTTCTAGAGTTGATACATATCAGCCTACTATCGCGAACTTCCTTTAAATTATTCCGATCAAAGGTTTGCCACCACTTGCACCTAAAAATAACACATTGGAAAGAAGATAAATCCACCTCAATTGTCTCTTGTATATTTCTAACGTAACCTTACATCCCTCATACTAGGTTTTGATCACAGTGGCTAAGTCGACTGGATTGATCGAACTCGACTTCCACTCCACAGTCTTGTGTGATGTTTCCAACATCAACATTTTTTGTGCGAAAATGGTGTCCATATGCCCACATAGATGGGAACAAATGCACCTATTATAAAAAAGTTTAAAAAATCATAATGTCATGTGTCTTATCATAAACCAATAGTTTAAATATGAAATAAAGATGTCTTATAAGTTTCAAATTTACATATAAATTAAAAATATTATTACTGAGTTGTTGCACCCAATCCCTATGTTTAGTGCATCCTCTTCAGCACGCAGGTAAAGACCGGTTGCACCATATTTATCTCTGAATTGGTCAGCAACCCAACTGTTGGGGCATATTTTTGGCATATTTTCTTTTAAATGATTAGGATAAGGCACACTTCTACCATTCAACCATCTAAATTATTTCCTACCACTATCCCATTTTATCCTCTTTTGTTCGTACAATGTGACCTATTGGGGTTCCCATGTTTTGGCCAGATTGGCAAGACCAAAAGATGAGACAAAATCAAACCACTTTCAGACCTCAGGATCTAGCCCTCCTGGGTCGAGAGAGGGATATCTCTATGATTGCTAAAGGTAATGTCTTTAAAGCTCAAAGGGTTAAGATATTAGGCTAGTTATAGGCACAAAGTTTGTTTGTTTGATTGTTTGTTTGGTTGCTGGTTATCAGGAAAGAAGGGTTCAATGTAAGACAAGGATGAGCAAAGATGATTTAGGCAGAGGTGAAGTATTCCAGGGAGCGTTCAAAACCATTGGGCAATGGAGTCAGGAAAGGATTTTCTTGCTAATCAGTATGCAGGCTTTCAGTTGGGCTAGTCATCTAAAACATTGGATCTTAAAGATGATTAGTGTGGTATGGAATGGTAGGGGAGGAGGAACAATAAAGATTTAGACACAAAGCTAAAAACCTAAGATCAGAGAGAGACTTTGAACTCTCAATGATTTGGCCTCCAGCTTGAGGGATCTTAGAAAGGCCAGTTGGTTGCACAAGGATCCTAGTGGATAGGGCTAACTCTAATCCCCAGTGTTCCCAAATCTTCCAGCTAAATCCTAACAAGAACATCTAAGAATAAATTCATTTAATTCATACATTAGCTAGCAGGCAATAACATCCACTAAACTGGTTAAATCAACTGAAATCAATTCTTAGATAACACATTTAGTAGAAAATATCAAAGGCAAGGAGACCAAAAACATAGGGTACCTGAAAAGGGTAAATCCTATGCCAGATTTCTGATGCAAGCCAGCAGAAATGAAATGAAATGGAATGTAAGTTAAACACAAATATAGAGATAAAAAAACATCACCGCTGCTTTAGATCAGGATCCAAAGAAATGTGCTTTTCATATTAAAAAACAACACCAGTCAAGTACAACATTGCCAATAGCTAGATACTCAGTCAGAAAACATTTTCCTTAGCCTATCTTACTACTTTACACAGAGACTATGTCTCAAAAGAAGCTGCTTGCAATTCTCTGATAACTGATCAACAACCTTTACAATGAGTTTCTTCATGAATTTATAGCTCTAGTGGAGCAGAGAAGGTAGGCGAAACACTAAATGAAGCATTAAGCTCAGAAAAGAAAGAAGGCCGAAGCCCATTCTGTTTAAAATCCTGTGCATTCATCCCTGGCACTCTTTTGGATGCAAGAGTGGTCTTCTTCAGGCTTCCATTTACTCTGGGCATGTCTTTGGTGTACTCTGCTGTAGCATTCTGTAGTACTTCTGGTGAATAAACAAAAAGGTAAATAAATGATGCTAGGGTCTGCCATACTGCATAACAAATGCTCTGATAGCACATTCGATGGCACATGTGGGGGGGGGGGAACTTCTCTTGGACACAATGTAGACTGAAACAATAATGTGTACCGTGTCCTTGCTCAGGAAGAAAAATTCTGCTGATTTGAAACCCTGATAGCATTGTTTTCTCCGCGTTGGACCTTTCGTGCAATCCATGATGTCTTTGAGCTGGTACCTTGCCTTCTAAAATCCCTGAAAAAGCTAAAAAAACTTCTATTTTCTTGCTTCGAGCTCTCTGCTGCTCCTGTACTATATTTTTTTATGCAATCCGAGCTTTAATGGTGTCGGGGAAGGTTTGCAGAGTTTGAACTCTGTCCTTTGATGAAATTTATGATGCAGACACCTTTCCGGACATTTTCTGTAAAATTAGGCTCTAAATTCAGCTCCTTCTATGCTCTGTGCCTTTACAATAGCGCATATAAATCATGGCGGTTTTCCGCCTGCCTGTAACCTTGCAAAACATGAAAACAAATTAAGAAAACCGTGCATAGAAAGGGTGGTGTGGATGACTGCGGAAATGACGAAGTGATATGGTGGATGACGATGCATGCAGAGGATATTATGGAGGAAAAATGTGTAACAGTGAGAAATGCACTGGGCGACGTCGAATTACCAATTCCACTGAAAAACATTAAAACTTTGACCTTGGAATTAAATTATATAGGGGACGGACGAGAAAACGACGAACACACGTGGAAAAATGATGTGGCGGTACGGGGTTAATGGGCGGGCGTGCATTTAAATTGGGCCGACTGATTTCTGACAGAGATCGATGGTGGAAAACACGTCAGAGGGCGATGGACAGTGGGCTAGGGGTACGGCTGCCTTGGTTTAACTTCCGCGCAACTTCATGGACCGATCACTGTTGGATGGGCGATCGCAGATCGGACGGCTGATATGCATATCGCTCCGGGTTTTCTGCCGAACAATAACGCGCGATGAGTGGGCGGTTTTGAAATAGTGCCATTGCAACGTGTCGTGCAATGAGTGGAATCTCTGGACAAACGCAAATTACCACCCACCTCTCAAAGGCGGTGCGATAGAAACCGGTGGTTTATGAACAATGCACGGGGACCACTGGGGCGGGTAAAATACAGACTGTTGATCTGGCGGGTTAATGGACGGTTGCGATGTGATCGAGGCAGTGAACAGGTTGGGCCACGTGTGTTGTGGATCTTGCGATGACCGTCCGATCTGTAGAGATCAACGGCTCACGGCGCCCCCGATACAAATTTGAAATAAGCATTTTTCGGGCTAGCGGGTGGTTCTAGTGCCCAGATCACATGGGGGGAAATGGTTTTAGGGGCTAGCCAAAAAGGGCTAAGTCCATTATAAGGTGGAAAATGGATTTTTGGCCCACTTTAATGCAATTTGAGGGCAGAATTGGGCAACGATAGAGGGAATAAGGAGAAAATGGGCCAAACAAGGGGTGTGTGCAAGATGTAAAGGGGATTTTGAGAGGATTTAGGGGATCGGAGGGGAATTTGACAAGGGGAAAACAAAGGTTAAAATGGGGCATTCTGCAGGGGTACAAGGGGCAACAGTAGGCCTTTTGGAGCACAACTTTTTGCAATCAGTGAGACCTTATAATGGGAGTCAGCAGAGGGAATTAATCAAAGGGAAGGGCACAGGAGACTTCAAGGATGATGTGTCTTCAGGGGAGATGCATTCCTTGAAGGCTCAAAAACAATTTATCCCCTTACTTTGCTTTTCAAAATATTTATAGGGGGCTAACACGACCCACGGTTGTGTCACTTCAGAATTGTAAAGAACAAATTTATTGATTGCTTCAATTTATGCATTCGTTGATGAAATCAAACTGACATTATATAGTACTTAGAGATCAAAATATACATTATATCGAAGTTCAACATGAATATTAACTTTGTGTAAATTTGAAAAATTATAAGTCGCTTACTCTTTATCAAGCACTTTTTTCTACTGATTTGGAGCAACTCCCCTTCTCTTTTGTCTTCATCCCTTTCATCGTCCCAAATCACCACACCTGGTCTATTTTCAATCTGTTTGACGTACTCAATGGCATAGTAGAAAGACTCATATGATATGTACCCCTCTGCCATAGACCCCTTCGGTTTTGCCCTTTGTTGAACAAAACCTTTCCATTTCTTCATGTACCTCTCTAAGAATAACATCCAACGACAAGAAACCACCCCAACTAATTCATCCTCATCTGCTAGGTGGATTAGAAGATGAACCTGTAAGTCCATGAAACTCATTGGTAGTTCCTGTTGAGAATGCAGCAAGATGATGGAGCTTAGTGAAATGAAGTCGCCTTCACTAAGTGGGCCCGCAGGCAAATTCTGGCGCAAAGTCTATTTTTAGACTATGTCTATTTTTAGACATATGGAGCATGGTCTAGGGGTTGCAGTATGTTATTCTTGGAGTATTGATCATGTTGGTAAAAATAGATGGGACTTTATTTTTGTGACCTATAGGTCGATAGGTCGAAGTCTATTTTTAGACTGCCTATCCTAAAAATAGGGAAGTCAAATATTATTTACCCTTAATAATATTTGGACTCTAAACAGCAGTTTACTCTCTTGAAGCACTTCAGTTCGAGCCTTGGAAGTGGCTCATGCATCTGACAGAGGAATTACGCTATTCCCAAGGGTTTGATGGCATCATGCATGGTTGACTTCAGTTAGGACTTCAGTGGCAGAAGTTTGGTGGAGTTAATGAGACGGCTAGTGGAGTTGTGTTCTGTTTATTTTAGTTGAACTAGTTGAGATTAGTTTAACTAGCTAATCAATTAGTTATGAGTGGAGTGAATTAAATATTATTTAATTCAGTAATTAGTAACTCATTATTCAACTCAAGAACACATCAGTTCACTACAGTGCATGATCAGTTCAGTGGAGACCAGTGAAAGAGGTAGATGAAAGGGTGGAGTTAGCTATCAGTGGCGACATCAGTTGTGCATGAGATTTGCACCATACTTGGAGGAATTTCCCATGATGATTGTGCTATCAAGCCAAGGAGATTCGAACCTTGGATCTCTATATAGACAGGCCTGGATTGCGCAATAGAGGCAAGGCAATTGGCGGTGAGTTTTGAACCAGTAACCTGTTCAAAACTGAGCTAGTTTGTGTGTAACTTCATGAGAAAGTACTGAGTACTTGTGAGGAGTATTGTACTGAGTTTGTTACATGATTTCTCCATTATAATATAAAAAATAGCTGTGGGGTTTTCAGCTATAAGCTTTCCCCATACATACTGTGTTAATGTGTATGATGATTTGATGTGTTATCGCTTGATTTTATTTCCGCATGTGTGATGATCTGAGTTGGTTGAGTGGAAGAGATTATGTGTTGCATATAAATTCGAATTGTATGTGATCGGGATAGTCTCGGTGGATAATTAATCATTATTCAGCAAATTTCTACATGGTATCGGAGCTATTGAAGCAGAGATTGATCATCACAGTGATTACAAACTTATTTCGGTAGACAGAGTCTGCATCCGGGCCAGGTAGCCTCCAGATTCATCTTTCTTCAGAAAGTGAAAGGTCTGGTAAATGCCCCTTGCGGTCAATCTCTGTGCTAGAAATATTTTTTTCTCACAGATCTAGAGCGGTTGAGCTTTGAGGTGGAATTCGAAATTTTGCAGCAGTTTTGTTTTCTTGGTGCCAGTGTTGAAAATGTCTTTCAACGGTTTGTGACTCGAATATGCTCTTGAAGGCAGTTCGAATTATGTTGCATGGAAGGATCGCATGGAGGCAGTATTAGAAGATAATGGTCTGAAGGAGTTCGTGGATGCGGATGTCCAAAGGCCCACTGATCCTGCTGAAGTCGAAGCATGGCAAAAGAAGATGGTGAAATGTTGAAGGATCCTGTTGGAGGGCGTCAAGGATCATATTGTATCCAGCCTGCATGGAAAGGCTTCTCCATTTCTAATGTGGAAAGCTTTGACGGATCTATTCCAGAGTAAGAGTGACCAAAGGAAGCTGGCGCTCAAAGATAAGCTCAGGAACATCAAGATGGAGAAAGGCGACAGTATCGCCAAATACCTCACGAAGTTCACTCAGTGCAGAGATGAGCTGGGAAGTGTGGGGGTGACTGTCGAAGATGAGGAAATGGTCGACCTGGCTCTCCTTGGTCTTCCGAAGGCTTGGCACTCATATCAAGATAGTGTCAATGGTCGGGAGAAGCTGCCGGGATGGGAGCGCCTTTGGGCGGATCTCATGCAGGAGGAGATAAGGAGGACTACTCGAGATGGATCTTCATCAAAGGGAGCTGATGAAGAAAACTGCGCTTTAGTTGCCAAAGCAAAGAAGGGGAAGGGTAAGAAAACCTCTCATTCTGGTGCAAAGGGAAAGAAGCAGGATATGGCGAAAGTGAAGTGTTTTCACTGCCATGATCACGGACATTATGCTACCAATTGTCCAAAGAAGAAGAAGAACAAGCAAGCGGGAAGATCTGCGGATGGAGAAGCTTTGGCTTCACAGTTCGAGCTTGACTTTTCACTGATCGCATGCTTGGTTTCAAGTGTGATGGGATCGGTATGGTTCTTGGACAGCGGTGCGTCATTTCATATGACGGGAGATCGGGAGTTGTTCTCAGATCTGGAGGACAAAGATTTGGGTGCGCACATCGAGATGGGCGATGATGGTAGATACAGTGCGACTGGTATCGGTACCATATCCTTTCAGAGGGAGTCTGGTAAACCCTTTGTATTGAAGGATGTCATGCATGTACCTGGATTGAAGAAGAACTTGATCTGTGTGGCGATGTTGGAGGATAAGGGGTATGATGTGGTCTTCAGCGAAGGAAAAGCCTTCCTGCGCAGTAAGACTACTGGAGAGACCCGGAAGATAGGGGTTCGAACTAAGAACCTTTATCAGTTGCAGGTAGATGGCTGCGCAGCTATGGCATGCAAGGCGGGAGAAGTGGTGAGCCGGGATGATGAGGGCGAACTGTGGCACGGGAGATTGGGCCACCTTCACCATGGAGCTTTGAAGATTCTGCAGCAGATTTCTACTGGGCTTCCTAAGGGCACTCTTGCGCAGTCAGATCAGTGCAAGGGGTGTACTTTAGGGAAGTATGTGAAAGCCACCTTTCACGAGAAGGATAGTCGCGCAACGACGATCCTTGAGAGAGTTCACACAGACGTGTGTGGTCCTTTCTCAGTTGCTTCGACAGCAAAGCACAGGTATTATGTGATCTTTGTTGATGATTTCTCTCGAAAGTGCTGGATCTTCTTCATGCAGAAGAAGAGCGATACATTCGCGAAGTTCTGTGAGTTTAAAGCACTGGTCGAGAAGGAGTCGGGGAAGAAGGTGGTTGCTCTAAGGAGTGATAACGGTGGTGAATTCATCTCGGCTGAATTCAAGGAGTTCTGCAGCGCAGAAGGGATTCGGAGAGAGCTCATCGCACCCCATAACCCACAGCAGAACGGGGTGGCTGAGCGGAAGAACAGAACGATCGTGGGTGCTGCACGGGCGATGTTGCATGATCGGGGCCTACCCCTTCACTTGTGGGCTGAGGCATGCAATACAGCAGTGTATGTGCAGAACCGTTGTCCTCACAAGGTTCTTGGCATGAGTACACCAGAGGAGGCTTATTCTGGCAAGAGGCCTGATATTTCCCATTTGCGGATTTTCGGATCTCCTGTCTACATGCATGTGAAGAAGGATGCAAGAAGGAAGCTGGATCCAACTGCTGAAGTTGGAATATTTGTGGGGTACACTGATACACCTCACAACTATCGGGTGTATGTGCCAGACAGTCGCAAGACTGTTGTGCGACGGGATATAAAATTTCAGGAGGAGAAAGCCATGCGGTGTTCGCTTGAGAGGGAGCTACACTTGCATGCAGATGAGGAGCTGTTAGTTCCTAAGGAGGAGCTTCCGGATGTGGATCAGCCACAAGAGGAGGTTCAGGAGGTGGAAGAAACCACCCATGCAGCGCCAACCATCAGAGAGCGCATGCGCACTACAGAAGCTGAGCGACTGGCTCGAGATGCAGAGAAGGTTGTAGGACCACCTACAGCACAGCGCAGACAGAGACAGTCACCGGATCGGTACATTGGATACATGGCTCTTGTGAGTCAATGTGTTGTGACGGAGCCATCCTCTTTTGAGGAAGCTGTGGAGGAACCCGCATGGGTTGATGCCATGATTGAAGAATATGATTCGATCCACAACTACCGGGTGTATTTGTCAGACAGTCGAAAGACTGTTGTGCGACGGGATATAAAATTTCAGGAGGAGAAAGCCATGCAGTGTTCGCTTGAGAGGGAGCTACACTTGCATGAAGATGAGGAGCTGTTAGTTCCTAAGGAGGAGCTTCCGGATGTGGATCAGCCACAAGAGGAGGTTCAGGAGGTGGAAGAAACCACCCAGGCAGCGCCAACCATCAGAGGGCGCATGCGCACTACAGAAGCTGAGCGACTGGCTCGGGATGCAGAGAAGGTTGTAGGACCAACTACAGCACAGCGCAGACAGAGACAGTCACCGGATCGGTACACTGGATACATGGCTCTTGTGAGTCAATGTGTTGTGACGGAGCCATCCTCTTTTGAGGAAGTCGTGGAGGAACCCGCATGGGTTGATGCCATGATCGAAGAATATGATTCTATCATCAGGAACAGTGCATGGGAGATTGTCCCAAGACCGGTTGGGAAATCAGTTGTAGGTTCGCGATGGATCTACAAGGTGAAGCAGGCGGCTGACGGGAGTGTGGAGAAGTACAAGGCGAGATTTGTCTCCCGTGGCTTCTCACAGATCGAGGGGATTGACTATGAGGAGACTTTTGCACCTGTCGCAAGGTACTCTTCCATACGGACGATCCTTGCTCTCTCAGCGCAGATGGGGTGGCACATTCATCAGATGGATGTGAAGACTGCGTTCCTCAACGGAGTTATTGAGGAGGAAGTGTACATAGAGCAGCCTGAAGGTTTCGAGATCTTCAGCAGTGAATCGCATGTGTGCCGACTCAAGAGAGCACTGTACGGGCTGAAGCAAGCACCTCGTGCTTGGTACACTCGGATAGACAGCTACTTCACCGGGCTTGGATTCTCCAAGAGTGAGGCGGATCCTAACCTGTACCAGATTGTGGTGGAGGGGAAGCTGTTGATCGTCGTACTGTATGTAGATGATCTGATTTTGACTGGCGATGAGCAGTTGATACTTTCATGCAAGGAGGATCTTGCACGAGAGTTTGAGATGAAGGACTTGGGCATCCTTCATTATTTCCTGGGATTGGAGATTTGGCAGCGCAGCGGAGGACTGTTTGTTTCTCAGGGCAATTATGCCCGGGAGATTCTTGAGAGGTTCAACATGCAAGGCTGCAAGCCTGTTGACACTCCTCTTCCTGGTGGTTGGAGGAAGGAGGATGCTACTTCAGCGGAGGTAGTGGATGCCACTGTCTATCGACAGTTGGTGGGGTCGCTTATGTATCTGGTCAATACACTACCCGATATATGCTATGCAGTTAACCAGCTTTCGCAAGCTATGGTTAAGCCTACCAAGCTCTTTTGGAAGGCAGGCAAGCATGTATTGCGCTATATTAGAGGCACATCGGGATATGGTCTATGGTACAAACAGGAGGATGGAGCGAAGCTTTCTGGCTTCACTGATGTAGATTGGGCAGGGAGTCCAACGGACCGGAAGAGCACATCTGGAGGAGTTTTCAGCATTGGGTCGACAACAGTTTCCTGGTACAGCAGGAAGCAGAGATCCGTGGCACTCAGTTCAGTAGAGGCCGAGTACATGGCAGCTAGCTTGGCTGCATGCGAGGCTATTTGGATGAGGAAGATCCTCGCAGGATTGTTCAGGTTGCATTTGGAGCCTACAGTGATTTACTGTGATAACCAGAGTTTCATTAAACTCTCGGCTAATCCAGTATTTCATGATAGGTCCAAACACATCGACATCAGGTACCATCATATCAGAGATTGTGTTCAGCGGAGAATCATGATGCTTTCATATGTTCCCACGGAGGATCAGGATGCCGACATCCCGACGAAGGCGCTCACCAGGAGCAAGTTCGAATTCCACAGAGGCAGGATAGGGGTTGCAGATAATCCATATCTTGCTGAGAGGGAGTGTTGAAAATGCAGCAAGATGATGGAGCCTAGTGAAATGAAGTCGCCTTCACTAAGTGGGCCCGCAGGCAAATTCTGGCGCAAAGTCTATTTTTAGACTATGTCTATTTTTAGACATATGGAGCATGGTCCAGGGTTGCAGTATGTTATTCTTGGAGTATTGGTCATGTTGGTAAAAATAGATGGGACTCTATTTTTGTGACCTATAGGTCGATAGGTCGAAGTCTATTTTTAGACTGCCTATCCTAAAAATAGGGAAGTCAAATATTATTTACCCTTAATAATATTTGGACTATAAACTTCAGTTTACTCTCTTGGAGCACTTCAGTTCGAGCCTTGGAAGTGGCTCATGCATCTGACAGAGTAATTACGCTATTCCCAAGGTTTTGGTGAGCACATGCATGGTTGACTTCAGTTAGGACTTCAGTGGCAGAAGTTTGGTGGAGTTAATGAGACAACTAGTGGAGTTGTGTTCGGTTTAATTTAGTTGAACTGGTTGAGATTAGTTTAACTAGCTAATCAATTAGTTATGAGTGGAGTGAATTAAATATTATTTAATTCATTAATTAGTAACTCATTATTCAACTCAAGAACTCATCAGTTCACTACAGTGCATGATCAGTTCAGTGGAGACCAGTGAAAGAGATAGATGAAAGGGTGGAGTTAGCTATCAGTGGCGACATCAGTTGTGCATGAGATTTGCACCACACTTGGAGGAATTTCCCATGATGATTGCGCTGTCAAGCCAAGGATATTTGAACCTTGGATCTCTATATAGACAGGCCTGGATTGCGCAATAGAGGCAAGGCAATTGGCGGTGAGTTTTGAACCAGTAACCTATTCAAAACTGAGCTAGTTTGTGTGTAACTTCATGAGAAAGTACTGAGTACTTGTGAGGAGTATTGTACTGAGTTTGTTACATGATTTCTCCATTATAATATACAAAATAGCTACGGGGTTTTCAGCTATAAGCTTTCCCCATACATACTGTGTTAATGTGTATGATGATTTGATGTGTTATCGCTTGATTTTATTTCCGCATGTTTGATGATCTGAGTGGAAGAGATTATGTGTTGCATATAAATTCGAATTGTATGTGATCAGGATAGTCTCGGTGGATAATTAATCATTATTCAGCAAATTTCTACAGTTCCTTCTCAAACATACAAACAATCTCAACTATCTCTTGACGCCGCCGTGGAATGCTAGCCACATGAATCTCCTTTGACGTGATCCAACGTACAAATGCAGATCATTTATATATGGCACATCCCAGGTCTTGAGGGAATTCATGTTTCACACACCCACGCATGAACAAAGGATAATGACACTACAAAGCTATAAACACGTGTAATAATATACAAAATTAGTTATGTTTTATGATCCCCGCATGGGATAAAATTTATTAATATAAAAAATAATAAAATCATGCTTTTGACATTATACGTACTCTTAGAAGATTCAAATGGTCATGTGATTTCAACCCCGAAAAATGGTCATCCACGGTGAAGCAGCACCGTAGCGAAGACCCGTATGAAGTTGCCACCCTCACACCCATTATAACTTCCTTTGCCAAAGAAATATCATATTTTTTTAAAATCCATGGGACATCACCTTCTTTGAAAAACCATGAATTAGAGGGACCATCGCCTTCCTCTAATCCGGTGCTTTCTAATCATCTTGGCCAATGTTTCTTTTTATTTTTTGATGTAATAATATCTTTCCTAACAGCCAATGTGTCACTTTGTTTTGATTATATGTGCCTCCATAAATAATATTAAACATTTCTAAATATATGCATGGGATCTAATAAGCGGGTAATCTTAAAATGTTCCCAATATGGGAGGTTATAAAGATAGATTTCCTTTTCATCCAAATGGGAAATTTCTCAACATAGGTGTCAAAGAATTATGGATCATCGAACATAGGCTCCCCATTTGAATCGAACATTTCTATGAACTCCTTCTCCTTCTCTCTCTCATATGCTCTAAGCCATCCAGATGGTGTCATTATTGGAGGCCTTTGGGTTCTTTCTCATTTACCATTGAAAGCAGATGCTACTCTTCTGTAAAGGTGTTCCTCTGGGAGGAATACCCTAGAGCAATCATACACTGGCCTTCGTAGGTCCTTGGGCCATCTAGATTTCAGAGAAAGTCCACAACGTTTACATCCAAAATACCCTTTTGTTACAAGACTTGCGAGATTATTGTATACAATTAATATGCATGGCATGTTAAATAATATCATGAAGATCAGAACAAATATTACAACGAATTAAATAACTAATATGTGAAAGAATATTGTTACGTATATAAAAAAATCAATAAATTAAACATGTAATTTACCAGAGCAAACTCCTAAGCCTGGATAATCATGTGTCATGTAAGCACATATGCCATACAATGTAAAACTCCTCTCTGTTGTGATGGGTCTTGATACATCGTATACATTTATCATCCCATAATTCCTTCAATTCATCTACCAGTGGTTGTAAGTAGACATCCATATTCTTCACTTGTCTTCTACCAAGGATTATGAGAGCCAACATAAGATGTTCGTTATTCATGGACAACCACGGGGGGGTATTGTTATTGATCACTACTACAGGTCAAATAGAATATTTGGTGTTCTGGAGGGAATATGGGTTGACGCCATCCATGGCTATGTTGAGTCGTAGACTTCGTACTTCATCCTTGAATTTTTCGGGCCATGTATCCTCTATATGCTTCATGGCTATTGAATCAGTTTGGATTTGCATAACTCCCAACTCACTTCTGTGTGTTGCATGCCATCCCTGCAACATAGTTAATTCTTTGCAATGAAAGAGCCTTTGAATCCTTAGGATTATAGGCATGTACCTCAATATCTTAAAAGGAGGACCAGTACGTGATTTACCCTTATTTTTTTATTTATCATACCTTTCATGCCCACATTTTGGACACATTCCTTTATCTTCCTATTCTCCTCTATATAGAATACAATAATTTTGACATGCATTATATGATATGTACTCAACACCCAACATTTTCAACAATTTCTTTGCCTCTTCGCAGCTACCGGGCAAGACATTATCACTCGGAAGAACCTTATCTTTGAATAACCTATAGTTGGTGATCATGGAAACATATATTAATAAATTTACATTAATGTCGATATAATTATTAAAATTCATAAAATTTACCGTTTGTAATGTTAATTACAGTGTAAAATTTTTGGGTCATGGTAAGAATGTCTTCCAGACACCAATTCATTAATTCGCGCACGCACTGAAGAAACAGTGTAGGTTTGAATCGTAGCGAAGCCACAGCTTCCACCATGAGCGCGCCTGGGGGTGGGGAGCCTTCTCCCACCCCGCTGCTTTCATCTGAGCATGCTTTTCGCAGTCTGTTATCACAGAAAAGGAAGAGAAGCTTGGTCCCTGAGGTCCCGAAATTCATCAGAAAGCTGGAGCAAATCCCTGAAATCGCCTTACCTGAGGAAAAACCGATAAAAATTGCCCTTGCCCTGGCTGATAGAGGGTTGGTTGGGCAATTTATGGGTCGCTGTCCATCCACAAAAACAACTGACGACTAGATCCAACGCAACTGGAGGCCACAACTGAAAAACAATGTGATCTGCTATGCGGTCGGAAGAGGTTATTTCATCTTCGAATTCACCACCAAAGAAGATCAGGATCTGGTCTTTAGAAATGGTCCGTATTTCATGGGAAATCAGGGTCTGTATCTCAAAAAATGGACCCCTAATTTCGATCCCTTAGTCGATGTCCCTAAGGATGTCCCAGTCTGGGTCCGGCTCCCCAACCTCCCGATTCATTGCTGGAGTTTTAATTCCTTGCAGAAGATTGGAAATGGGCTGGGCCAATTCATTGAAAAAGCTGATAACAAGGGCCAATACACCTGCGCAAGAATCTATGTTGAAGTCAACCTAGAAGCTGGTCTGCCTGAAGCGGTAAAACTCACAGTTGGCGAATGGCACCATTATCAAAAACTAGACTACAAGCAACTGCCTTTCAAATGCAGAACCTGTCATGAACATGGGCACTTCCAACGAAATTTCCCAAAAGCCCCAACAAGGGACAAGGTGGAAGACGAAGGTTGGAAAGAGATCAAAAAGGGCAAGGCTATCCCAAGGCCAACTGAGAAGAAAAATTCTGGGCCTTTGGGGAAGCCCCAGGCTAAACCAAAGACCAAAGAAGCTCCAAATGTCGGCTCCTCCTCAGGTGAAAAGGTGGATGCCATTGATACCCAAGAAGAACCAGTAGACATGTCGAAGAAAGTGAAAGAAGTTGGTGTAGAATCAATCATCCCTCCAGCAGATGAAGATCCTGGGGGAAAATAAGGTAACGAAGAGCACATAAGTCTTGCTTCCAACTCTGGGGGAGAATCAGAAGAGATAGACTCCGAATCAGATAGCTCGCAAGTCAGCCAGGGGTCGGAAATCTAAGAAAAAACAGAGAGAGGAAAAAACTTATCTATATGTACTCCAAGGCTCCCAGAAAACTCTCAAAGGAATGATGAACACCAGATCTGGGCGCAAGCACGGCCAGGCTCCAAAAGGAGCCACCTCCCATGCCAGTAAATAATGAAATACATCTCCTGGAACTGCAGAGGGTTAGGTAGCAGGCTAAAAGAAGAAGCCTTGAAAGTCATTGTGAAGTTGTATTCGCCTGAAATCCTTCTCATCCAGGAGACGAAGCTGGAGGATCTTCTTCTCCTCCAATCTAGCAAAGCATTCTCGCATAAAGGCCATGGGAGAGTTGTCAGTGCTCATGGCGCCTCTGGTGGGATTGCCACCTTCTGGGACAGCTCCATTTATGATCTGATTCATGAAGAAAGTTGCCCCCACTGGCTTTTCACTAAGCTCCTCCACAAAGAATCTGGCCATCATGTAAATATGTTCAATCTATATGCTCCGGTTTTACCAGTAGAGAAAAAAATTTGTTGGGACTCGCTCCAATCCTATCTTCTTTTGCACAATCCAGAAAATATTATTATTGCAGGAGATCTGAATGTTACACTAGCTGTAGAGGAAAAAAAGGGTGGCTCCCCGGTCAGGGATCCAGCTCGAGAATGGGTTGAAGACCTTATGTTGGGCTGGGATCTGGAGGATATCAAGCCCACATCTAGAAAATTCACCTGGTCCAACAAACGAATAGGCCCCAACCATATTGTTGCTCGTTTGGATAGATTCCTTGTCCAAACCTCTTTCTTGACTAGAGGCCTAATGGCCACCTCTAAAATTTTTCCGAACTCCACTTCTAATCATAAACCCATTTTGCTTGAACTCTCCCTGGATAGAAACCTTGGCCCCATTCCATTTCGATTCAGCCCTCTGTGGATCCAGCAAGATGGTTTCCAAGAAGTGGTCTCTGAGGCGTAGAACCGGCGTGTCCAAGGTTCTCCTTTCTTTGTGTGGGAAGAAAAATTGAGGGGTCTTAAACTCGGGCTCAAGGAGGCTAAAATATTGAAAACTCCCTCCTCCAAAAGAAAGGAGACTCTCGACAGCCTTGTTGTCCACCAATTAGCAATGGAGAATTCCGTTTTCACTCAAAGCCTCATCCAAAAAGAAGTTGATCTGGAAAAAGAGTTCCATAGAGCAAGTAGGGAAGAAGAAGAGTTCTAGAGACAGAAGTCCAGAAATCTTTGGTTACATGCTGGAGACAAAAATACAAGCTTCTTCCATAAGCAAGCTGAAGCACGCAAGCATTTCAAATCTGTAAATGAAATTCACTATCAAAACACAGTGGTTAAATATTTTTAAGGCATAAAGAGAGCAGCCCACTCCTTCTTCAAAGACCTCTACTCTGCTCCTGAAGGCCCTCCTATCGATCCTCATGCCTATCCACTTGATCTAATCCCCTACTGTGTTCCAGATTCTGATAATTCTATGCTGACTGCTCCGATCAGCATGAATTAACTCAAAAAGGCTTTGGATTACATGGAACCGGATAAAGCTCCTGGCCCTGATGGGTTCGCAGTAAGGTTCTAACAAGGTTGCTAGGCTACAATCAAAAAATATCTCATGAGAATGGTCCAGAAATCGCAGTCTTGTGTCAAGATTGGAGGCAGCATAAACTCGGCCTTCCTGGCCTTGATCCCGAAAGAGAAAGGCGCCTCTGATTTCAGCAGGTTCCGACCCATCTCTTTATGCAATACCAGTTATAAGCTGGTTACCAAAATCATTTCCACTCACCTCAAGAAAATACTACCAGACATCCTTCCTGAAAATCAAGGAGGATTCATTAAAGGGAGGAAGATTCTGGATAACATTGTGCTGGTGCAAGAAGCAATCCACTCAAGCTTTCAATGCAATGAGAAAGGTATGGTGATTAAGCTAGATTTGGCAAATGCATTTGATAGGGTGAGACATGATTTCTTGTTTACTGTGATGAAGAATCTGGGCTTCTCTACTTCCTTCATAAACTGGGTGAAAGCCTATATAGCCACCCCTTGGATTGCACCTCTGGTTAATGGTCGTTCTTCATATTTCTTCCAAGCCTCAAGGGGCCTAAGACAAGGTTGCCCTTTTTCCCCGCTCCTTTATGCCATTCAAGCCTCTGTGCTTAGCTTCCAGCTTGCCAATAGTCAACAGATCCAATCTCTGCCTGGCCTTAGAATGGCTCGCAACACCAAAGACATAAATCATGCCCAGTTCGTGGATGATACATTACTGCTTGGAGGAGCTAGCATAAACTCTGCAAGGTCCTTCAAGACAGAGCTAGACATTTATAGGGAGGCCTCGGGCAACAAGATCCACTATCTAAAAAGCACAATCTATGGCTGGAATTGCTCGATCAAGGAATTGACAGACATAGCAAGGCTCTTAGAAATGGAAGGAACCGATAACTGGGAGTCATTTAAATATCTGGGGATCCCTATATTCAAATCTAATCCTAAAGTAGCCCACTGAATGCCCCTGCTAGACAAGCTAAAGCTCAGAATTCAAGCTTGGGGAGCCTCATGGTTGAATAATGCTGGGAAATTAATCCTTATGAAATCTGTTCTTATTAGTCTGCCATTATATCAGCATTCCATACTTCTGGCCCCTAAAACGTTTATCAGTAAAATGGATGGTCTTCTGATAATATTTATGAGGGAAGGGGGGGGGGGAATAATGAACGAAGGCTTCATTTATTTAACTGGGACACTCTTAAGAAGCCTTTTTTGGAAGGAGGTCTCCAAATGTACGATCTGGCTGCCCAAAACCTTGCTCTGGGCTCCAAGATCCTTTGGAACATCGTCTCTGGAAAATCTAGTTGGAGTAAAAGTGTTATGTGGAAAAAATATTTTCATAGGCAGCGGCTGAGGTGTCTGGATCAGCCCCCAAGAACAACCAAAGGATCTCCAGTCTTCAAACTTTGTCTCTCTGCTTTGGAGCACTTCAGCCAAAAGCTTTACTAGATCCCAGGTAATGGGAAAAAAATTAGAATTTGGGATGACCCGATCCTAGGTGATCAGCCTCTGGGCCGGATGGAGGACCTAGTAAATATTAAAGCTTGGCTTCAGGCCTGTAATTTGATCTCCTTTTAAGACATCTCCAATTGGACGGATGGTCTTTGGGACAGTTGGAACCTAGGGGAAGTTCCTCATTGGCTGGAAGGAGAAGCCATGTTATTGCTGGATATGCTCCAAGGTAAATCTCCATCAAAGGCTACTTCTAAGGATAAACGAGGGTGGGGCTCGCTATCAGAGTCATACTCAACTTCTGAAGGCTACAAAAGTATGATGGCTATCCCAAATGTTCCTCTGGATCCAATTCAATGGAAATTCATTTGGGCCTTTCCCTCCCTTCCTAAAGTTGACTTCTTCTGCTGGAAGCTAGCACATAACAATATCCTCACAAGAGAAAATCTGCGTAGGTGTGGTATGGCAGGGCCATCCAGGTGCCCTCTATGTGTGTCGGATGAAGAAATAGCTAATCACCTGTTGTTAATCTGCCCCTTTGCTCAAGAATTTTGGAGAGGTGTCCTAATGCTAGGATCCGACAGAGTTGAGCTTCCCAGAAATATTCCAAATCTTCTTCGCACCTGGGCAAATTTATCTTCGTTCTGCCTTTCCAAAAAAAGACTTCTCAAGACTGGCTAGATGTGGATTCCCAAGTTCATATGCTGGAAATTGTGGTTGGAGAGGAACAATAGAATTTTCAGGGATGAGAGTTGTAACCCTGCCAGATTTATCTCTAAAATCAAGGCTCTCTTGGGTGAGGTATTAGAAGCCAACACAGCTATCAAAAAATATATGGCTCTGGATAGTGAGGAGAATCTCTGGCTCAATGAGCTTGTTACAAACCAAAATAACAGCCCAATCCCTCCTACAATTGCTCATTCTAGTTGGGAAATCCGTCTGGATGAACAGGATTTCATTAAGTGGAGATCTGCCCTGGATGACCACTGTCTCTTCTTCAACGGGGCCTCTAAAGGTAACCCTGGTGCAGCGGGCAGTGGTGGAGTTATCCTAAGTCCTGATGGCTCTACCGAGGTGCGGTTTGCTTAGGGCCTGGGCATTGAATCTAACAACAGAGTGGAGGATCTTGCTCTGTGGCAGGGTCTAAATTTGGCACTCAAGAGAAACTTCCTCTCTATCTCTGCCTTTGGAGACTCCAGGATGATTATTCAGGCTATGAAATCACATAAGAAACCTGCTCTGGTTCACTTAGCCCCCATTCTCAATAAAATCAGGCTTATTCTTCCTAGGTTTCACAAAATCTCTTTCTATCATATTCTAAGAAATTTGAACTCTCAGGCAGACTTGGAAGCCAACCTAGGCTCTCTCCGGAGTAGGAGATCTTTGTCAGTAAATAATGTTGATTCAGTCTGCAGCATTCCTTAGCCACTTTGAAGACTGGCTCTCATTATCTTTAGGCACTCCTCTATTTCCCTTTGCTACCCATCTTTCAGTACTCCGGGATCGGATCAACTCAAGAAGACTGCTGCTTAGGATCATGGACTCTATCTCAAAAGCTCATTCAGGCTGTTATCCCTCCAAGATCGACCCCTGTTGGGCAATTTATTTGAACAAATTGCTGCATTAAATTATCGACCAGGGAAACTCGTGAGCTTGTGATGGTGCCAGCAATATATATGCAGGAGTAGGCAACTAACTCTATGTCTAACTAAATTGTTTATGATTCAATATAATATGCAAGGGAAGAGGCTCCTAACTTAGGAGGTCCTGGTTGTCCTTCCCTACAGTATCATAGAGAAATCATTCATAAAACCAGAAACTTGAAATAAAGACAAGGCTATTCAAAAGCCGAAAGTAATATATTCTATAACTCTAACTCAATTAGTTTAAAAAGAGGAATAATATTGAAATGGTTCTTGACTCAAGAAATCCACTTTCACCTCAATTACCACTTAATGAATCAGAGATTAAAACCAAGAACTTAAGATGGATAAATTATTAATGAAAGAAGCTCTTAACTTAAGAGACATGTAAAGTATTCCATTATAATTAATTCATCAATCACACACAAATCCTTAAACATCTAAGCAATGAAATGAAACAAAATCTAATATGAAATAAAATGTTTCTTTCATCCTTTTAGAGTGATCTCAATTCTCTTAAGAACAAGACAAATTATTCCATATACTACATTAAGGAAACTTATATCTAAAACTACATAAATTCCATAAATTCATATTCTACATTAACACAATTTACATCTAAAACTACATAATGAAAATATATGAAAAATGAAGCTTTATTCTATTCCATCATCAATTGGATACAATGCTCTAAGAGTCCTCCCCTTGGAATGGAGGAGGTACTCCTATTTATACAATGAGAGGAGTAACAAACTCATAATGATCATCCACTAATATCTCTAACCATCTAGACACATAACCCTATCCTCCATGATCTCCTCCATAATCTTTTCCATGAGGTTTATCTTCTTAAATTCGAATTTCATCATCCAAGGCCACATAAAGGTGTCTTGGAAGCTTCCTTTGTGCCTACACATGTCAACAAACTCATGCTAATTGTTAGGTATAAGTATAAGCATATTATTTTCTAAGTTTTAGCCATAAATTCACTTTAAAATATTAAGAATTAATAAACTTTGGAAAAACATAGTTATGACCCAATAATGAGGTGAATGTAATGATATGGAGGTGGAATGGAGGTGACATGAAGATAAAATGTGAAGATATTGATGAATAATGGAGTGAAAATAAAGACTATTTTGAGGCCCAACATACCCCCAAACTGAAGGTATTGCATGTCCTCATGCAATCTATTACATTACTTTTTGGTACTTGAGCTTTGGCCTAAACTCTGCATGAGATCATTTACTTAACTTTTGCAAAGCGTTATTTTGATGAAATACAACTTGGTTGGTTCTTGTGTTTCAACCATATTTTGTTTGTTGCGTTCATTGTATGATCTTTGCATAATGATAATGTGCTTTTTATGGCAGAGTATTTTTGTTGGAATGCATCATGGTTGTTTCTTGTGTAACAACCATGATTCTATTGGCATCCAATTAACTTTTAAATACTTTAGACAAAGCCATTTGTATGCTCATGTAATAGTAAATATATTTTGAAGGTAAGTGGGTTTAAAATGTGATATATAACTGTGAATATGAATGTGACAAAGCATGTATGTAAATGTATCCTTCCCATTAAACGGATGGCTTTGGCAATGAAAGGAAAGGAAGTGAAGTTTTTTTTCCAAAAATTATTATTCTAACATTTCAAGGAATTTAATGGTTAAAAGTTAGAAAATAGCATACCTTAACTTACCCTTCCAAAAATAGGTGAGAGTCGTGCATGTGTGACTGCAAACTGTTGTGAAAATGGTGGATGAAAGATGATCTGTATTGTCGTATCAGCTACTGGATCCGCTGCTACTAGATGAAAAATCTGAGGAGTCTGTTGAACATGGCTGAAAGTTGTATCTGCTGCTGGATGATGAATCCGATGAGTTTACTGAATATGGCTGAAAATCTATAAGGCTTGGAAGGTATACAAAATATAGAAGTTACATTTTCCTCCCAGCCTTATTTATTGACTTGTCCTCAAGTGAAATACAATGAATACCATGAATGGAAATACAATGAATGGAAATTGGCTTCATCTGCTGCAAAATATGGGTCTTCAGGTCTTCAACGCTCGATGGCACAAATCTTGCTATGTGATTAAATGTGTCGATGTCGAACATAGCAAGAAGTTGTTGACTTAGTGGCCGTTAATGAATGCCCCTAGCCAACACAAGAGCTCCCACCATTGATTCCAATGGGAGTCAGGATGCCTAACACATCTTTGTAGGTACGAATAATTTTGTCGTGGTCGAGTCACCTACAAGATCCAACGAACAAGGGATATTAATGTACTCCCATTGTTCATTGGCAAGAGTACTTGCCATTAAGGCATGCAAGCCTCTAGGTGTTTTTCAATGATACTTAGACTCTAGGACTTTGACTCAAGCAGGGTTTTATTGGCGTAAATGAAAAAAAATGGTATGAAAATGGAAATGGAAATGGAAAATGGCTTTTATTGATGAGTTAGGAATAGATGAGTTAGGAAATGCATGGTGAATGAAGAAGAACTCTTGCTATGAAAAATGGACATGGAAATGATATGCTTTATGGATTTACAATTGGTGGAATTCAAAATCTTTTCAGAAAGGGAGGTGGAAGGTAATGGTTGTGGAGATGGATTTGTCTTGAGAATTTTTCATGAATTTAGTCTTTGGAAGACTAATTGTCGTCACAATGTAGTCTCCGTAATGATTGCTTTGTCGTCCTGTAACCTGTAAAAAAAACTTGACAGAAAGAAACATAAGTGTGTTCAAGAAGGAATGCGTATTTCCTTCATGATTCTTACGCAAAAATTTTATACCAAATAAAAAAAATTAAGGACAATCAAAGGTGTTGAAATTGACTTAATCATGATATTAAAATCAATCCATTCTTAAAAATAACCATGAAAAATAATACTCCCTGTCAGATAACTCATGAAATGTGCTTCGCAATTCTGTTCTGTAAAGCATACAAGAACCATGTGATGAGTTTATACCATCTCGATGCTATCGAAATAGAATTGAATCCTCCAATTGATTTTTAAAATTTGTTTCCAAGTGTTCCATTATTTATTTTCAAATCTGCGTGAATTTTGTGAAAAGTGTGTTTATTTTTTATTTTTTTATTTTTCCCTTGTACCAACTGTTGCGGTTTCATCCAATTCCATTATTCTCTCAATATGCATTTCACCAAAGTTTTTTTATGCCAATGTTCTTTACTTTATAAAATGCCAATATTCGCCCCTCAAATCCTTTAAAACAACCACTGTCACAAAACACAATTTTTTTTATTTTTATTTTTTTTTTAATAAAAATCATAACCTAACAATATATTAATTCAATCATATAACAACAAACATAACAACAATTATATACAACAAATTAAATAATAATAATAAAAAATAATAACAAACTACAACTATAACAATTAATACAATTATATCAATATATAATATATTAATATAATTAATATATTAATACATTAATATATTAATACAAATATAACAAACCTTAAATAACAAACATAGACATTAACTTATAACAAATTACAATTAACAAAAGAAAAATAAAAAAAAATAAAAATTTACAACTATATTAATATAATTATAACAATATATTAATATATTAATATATTAATACAATCATAGCAAATCAAATATTAACTATAAAAAGAATTTATAACAAATACAAATCAAAACAAATCAACATTAACTAAAAATATAAATATGAATCAAAACAAATAAAAAAAACATAACATATAACATTAAATACAAAACAAATTAAAACTAAAAATTCAAACAAACCAAAAGAAATGGAAAAAAAAAACGGATCTGGGCGCAATATGTTAAATTGTGATTGAAAGAACCTCAATTTTCTCCTAAACCGCTGCAAATTTCAGGAAATTTCTCACGAGTCACCTAATTACCCCTGTTCTGGAAAAAACCCATGTCTCAGTTTTTTTTAATTCATCTTAGTTTGCTCAGAAAATCCATTTTAAAATCGCGTGTTGAAACTGATGCGATTTCGTGAAGCTTTTGGCAATAGAAATCAATTGATGTGCATGGTAATGGAGTCCAGCATACGAAGGTAAAGAATTTAAGGAATGAAATAAAGCTTTTGATCTATATTTGATTGTCATTCACGCCAACAACTTGACAATGTGTTTACAATGAAAGAGCAAATTCAGAGTTGTGATTTTTTTTTTCTCTGTGAGAACTAATCAACTCTTAAGGCAATTACCCACTATTTACTGCATCCATTCTACTCCACCCAGCTTTTCTTATTGGAGGATTTCAGTCTCCAGTTAAGGTCGGTACGCAGATCAATTTTTCAGCAAGAGTTTTTTTTATTTGAATAAATCAATTGATTTTCTGATCTTCCTGATCGCACGAAGCGTAGGAAGAGAGCATACTCATCGCTTGATTTGTTTTTATTTATGCAGGGGGGTGTTTTTGAAATGACGAAATTTAAAACTAGCTAAACATTAAAACATCAGAAAATTCAAACTTAAACTCCTTTGCGAAGATCCTGCTGTCACCAGGGTTCACAAATTATTTTGTCTAAAGAAAAATGCTAGTACTAAATTAAATTTCTAATGCCTAATTCCTTAGCACCATCCCCGGCAACGGCGCCAAAATGTTGGGCAATTTATTTGAACAAATTGCTGCATTAAATTATCGACCAGGGAAACTCGTGAGCTTGTGATGGTGCCAGCAATATATATGCAGGAGTAGGCAACTAACTCTATGTCTAACTAAATTGTTTATGATTCAATATAATATGCAAGGGAAGTTCTCAGATAAGCAGGCTCCTAACTTAGGAGGTCCGGGTTGTCCTTCCCTACAGTATCATAGAGAAATCATTCATAAAACCAGAAACTTGAAATAAAGACAAGGCTATTCAAAAGCTGAAAGTAATATATTCTATAACTCTAACTCAATTAGTTTAAAAAGAGGAATAATATTGAAATGGTTCTTGACTCAAGAAATCCACTTTCACCTCAATTACCACTTAATGAATCAGAGATTAAAACCAAGAACTTAAGATGGATAAATTATTAATGAAAAAAGCTCTTAACTTAAGAGACATGTAAAGTATTCCATTATAATTCATTCATCAATCACACACAAATCCTTAAACATCTAAGAAATGAAATGAAACAAAATCTAATATGAAATAAAATGTTTCTCTCATCCTTTTAGAGTGAGCTCAATTCTCTTAAGAACAAGACAATTTATTCCATATACTACATTAAGGAAACCTATATCTAAAACTACAGAAATTCCATAAACACAATTTACATCTAAAACTACATAATGAAAATATATGAAAAATGAAGCTTTATTCTATTCCATTATCAATTTGATACAATGCTCTAAGAGTCCTCCCTTTGGAATGGAGGAGGTACTCCTATTTATACAATGAGAGGAGTAACAAACTCATAATGATCATCCACTAATATCTCTAACCATCTAGACACATAACCCTATCCTCCATGATCTCCTCCATAATCTTTTCCATGAGGTTTATCTTCTTAAATTCGAATTTGATCATCCAAGGCCACATAAAGGTGTCTTGGAAGCTTCCTTTGAGCCTACACATGTCAACAAACTCATGCTAATTGTTAGGCATAAGTATAAGCATATTATTTTCTAAGTTTTAGCCATAAATTTACTTTAAAATGTTAAGAATTAATAAACTTTGGAAAAACATAGTTATGACCCAATAATGAGGTGAATGTAATGATATGGAGGTGGAATGGAGGTGACATGAAGGTAAAATGTGAAGATATTGATGAATAATGGAGTGAAAATAAAGACTATTTTGAGGCCCAACAACCCCCGTCCTCTGTTAGCCCTCATTGATGTCCCAATTTCTCATCTTCTGGAGAGATGCAGGGTGGATTTTGAAGACAGTTCCAAAAGCAACCCCAGAATTGCTATGGCTACGCATCTCTTGGGTTCCGCAAGAAATTTCGGCAGGAGTGATGATTCACCTCCTGGAAATTTAAGAAGAAAGGCTTAGGATCTGCATGCAAAGGCGGATGAAGAACAAGAGGCCCTACAAATTCAATCTTCGGCGCATAACCTTGCTCCCTCTTGCATTCTTTGTGCATCTCCTCTAGTTGTACTGTCCATCAAGCGAAGCTCTCCCTTTGGCGTTCCCAATCCCTGTAACGCAAAATGTAGTCCTAATCGCTGTAAATCGAAAAGCCTCTACAATCAAAATTGTCCTGTAATAGCCTGCGGTAGCTGGTTTGCCGCCATTTAATCAAAAATTATTCGTTGTTGTCTAAAAAAAAAAATCTTCATTGCAGTGTAATGATTATATTTCAAATTTATGTAAGGGAGTACTTTATGGTAACTTACCTCAAAAGTTTTGAGAAACATGCATTCGACAAGCCAAATTTTGCTTTCAATTTGTACAGTAACATTGTTGTCCCCAACTGTGTAGACTTTGACTGACCATCAGGTCCAAAGAGAGGGGTGGTGGAAGAAAACTTAAGGCTTTTGAAAAAGGTGTTAGTGATATGAGCATCATCCCCTAGTTGATCATCGCTTTGGAATGCATCTAACAACATTGTCTCCATGGCGGTCATATCCCTTAAGTAATCATCCATACCAACCTCTATTTGATTGCCTCCATTGCCAGCTTGTGAAGAACTAATATTGTTGTAGTCATTCCTAATTGGTGAATCTGGACGTAGCGGAAATTGAATCGGTGGTTGATTCAACCATTCTTGGTATCGTTCCTCTCTGATTTTTTCTCTTAATTCAGTCTTATCTCGATTTGGCGTTGTCGTGGGGTGCAACGGAAGATGGTAGGTAGGTTGCTCATCATCACTAGAATCCTAATAATTTAAAAAATATATATATTTGAACATGATTAGTACAAAATATATGATATCAATTAGTAACCACGTTGAAAATATTGCATGATTATAAATTGGTTTGACGTTGAAATAATTACATTAATCAATATACCAAACAATTATAATTATTACCATCGTTGCCCCAGGATTGTGGCTATAAGATGCAATATTGTTGTAATTGGCAGGGTGAAGCGCCTTTCCATTTTCATCTACCAAATGCACCTTGCAGTATGCAACTCCTGATAATAGCTTCTGGCGTTTTGGAGCTATTTGAATATTTTGTGCATCTGAACTCGATGCTGAATCTGCATGAACCTACAAATTTGTATACATTATAAATTTAATTAAGCTTTGCATGATTGACATGGATAAAAAACATAAATTCAATTAGATAATCAAAATATAAATAAAATATGAAGTAAATATGACGTCTCGAGATGGATAGGGAGAACTCCATGATGGATTTTGAGAAATATTATGGAACGAGACGGATTTTGAATAATTTTCCATTTGATATAATTATGATACTTTCTCCCTACATTTGAGCAAAATCAACAAAAAATTTTGGTGCACACACCTAAAAGTAATTTAGGTGCCTTAAAAATGGACTTCTTGTTATCGGTGCTAATGTATAGAGCACTGCATCAATGCATTTTTGGTACTATGCACCGGTGTCATTTTATAAATAGATGCACCAGTGCAATGCTATTATGTGATGCACCGGTGACAAATAATTGCAAATAAAAAAAGCGCAACTCTATTTTCTTTAAGTGAAAAAAAAAATGGTAAATTGAAAAATGGGCGGCAAAATATTTTCGAAAATCTAATTTCATAAAACATTTCTTTAAATACTAAACACTTTTCATTATTTCACTATTTTTGCACAAATTTTCAGCTAGAGATTTGCAGGAGACATGCCTAGAGCAAACAGAGCACGAGAGCATCATGGAGCAGGGAAATACATTCGAACAGAAGTATTCAGACAATCAAAATTCCAAACCTCTAGTGATTCAAACCCTGTAGCATAGAATTTCAAATGATCTCGTGATTGAATTTTATTGTTTTTTTTTTACTTTTTCTACATTCTTTTTTTACTTTTTATGCAGTCTTTAGAAACAAAACAAAAAAAAACATATTTAGAAACAAACCCTAGATTCTTTTTGTTTCTGCCTTTTCTTCTCCCTCTTTCTATGATTTCAGAATTAGGGTTTTTCAATTTAGATTTATAGGGTTTGTATTGCTAAATATAGGCGTAATACATCCAACCCATGGGACGACTTGCAAATTTGGATCCCAATCCATGTCGGCCCTTCCGTGAAATTTAAAAAAAACATATTTTTTTTCATCGAGGCGCCCGGCGTAACCTAGCGCACTGGTGCACTGGATTACCCCAGCGCACTACGAAAGTACTGTGATAAAAAATTTTAAAAATAATTTTTTTTTTATCGGTGCGCCATATGTAAAATATGGCACCGGTGCGCTATTTCATAATGGCACACCACGAACGTGTTGTTTCACACAAAAAAAAAATCCATTTTAGAAACAAACCCTACATTCTTTTGTTTTCGCCCTTTCTTCTCCCTCTTTCTGTGATTTTAGAATTAGGGATTTTCAATTTAGATTCATAGGGTTTGTATTGCTAAATATATGCTTAAGACATCCAACCCACGAGATGACTTGCATATTCGGACACGAATTCATGTCGGCCCTTGCGTGAAATTTATAAAAAAAACAGTTTTTTTCATCGATGCGCCTGACGTAACCTAGCACACCGGTGCGCTATATTATCCTAGCGCACTGCGAAAGTACTGTGATAAAAAATTTAAAAAATATATTTTTTTTTTTCAGTGCGCCATATATAAAATATGACGTCGGTGCGCTATCTCATTATGGCACACCACGAACGTGTTGTTTCTCACAAAAAAAAATCCATTTTAGAAACAAACCCTACATTATTTTTGTTTCTGCCCTTTCTTCTCCCTCTTTCTGTGATTTCAGAATTAGGTATTTTAATTTTAGATTTATAGGGTTTTTGTTGCTAAATATAGGCCTAAGACATTCGACCCACGAGACAACTTGCATAGTCGGATCCCAATCCATGTCGGCCCTTGCGTGAATTAAAAAAAAAAAAAAAAAAATTTCATCGGTGCGCCTGACGTAATTTAACACACTAGTGCACCGTATTTTCCAAGCGCACCGTGAAAGTACTATGATAAAAAATTAAAAAACGATTTTTTTTTAATCAGTGCGCCATATGTAAAATATGGCACCGGTTTATGCTACAAAAACTAACACATAATGATTTTTATTATTTTCTCTATGTTAATCGGTGTGGTGGTTAACATGTAGCACACTGGTGCTCCTTGTTGACGTTGAGCACTGTATGGTCTATTATATGGTTTGTGCGGTGTGTTTATAATACCTCCACGCACCGACGTCGATGCATACATAATAAATTGCGCACCGGTTTCTTGAGATTTTTTTTACCTGAAAAGATATGGTACATGTTTCAGATTGATAAAGAAATGACTGAAAAGAGATCAAGTAACAAAAATACTGATAACACATCAAGAAAAGAAAAAAAGGCAAGTTCTTTGTAAATTCTTTACAAAAAATATTATTTTTGAACTATATGTAAGTTTAACTAATATGTATTGTTTATTGTTTATCATGCAGAGCCACAAAATGACAAGGCTCAATAAGATTATTTCTGATCTAGGACCAGATGAGCGTAAAAGCTTGATGGAAAAATTGCAAAAGGATGAATCGGGTGAATGAAAAAATACTATCAATCCAATATGAGTTTCTTTTTTAATTTTCATTAATAATATACTTAAAATTATTAGATAACATGTGTCAAACAATCTATTAATTCACATATGTTTAATGTTCTACAGGGACCAACAACTCAAAAAAGGAATGTTGTTCTAAGAAAAGAAAAAAAAATAGAACATGCAAATGAAAATGAATTGCTCCTTAGCTCATCTAGAGTGGTGTTGGAGGTTAACAAAAGGGGGAAAAACTTTTACAAAGTTTGAGGGATCTAGTGGAACAAATTTATAGACGTTCTTTCCACTTACAATACAAAAACCAATCCAATGATTCCATAACCAAATTTTATCTAAACTACAGGAAGAGTTTCCAGAGAATTGGTGAATGAGACATGTCATACTTTTCATAGCAAGAATGTACAACAACCAAAAATAAGGAATGAAAAAGTAATATTCCTTTAAATGTTTGTCTAAAATTATTTATAAATATCACTTTTGTTATATTTACTTTTCATATATCAATATAAAAAATAAATAGTTTATTGTCATGTTACTTTTTCAGGAAGATTATGAAAATCTCAAAATACGAACGAGTTGATATCAAAAATATGCTAGTAGGAATGTCCAAAAAGGTGTACAAGGAGATGGTTAGAGAAATGGACAAAATTGCATCGCAAGAGGAGCCATCTCAACAATAACGTGCTTCAAATGTAATATGTAATCATTGAATTTTTCGATCATTAGGTACAACAAATAAACAATTTAGCATTAAATGTTAATTTTCAAGTATTTTCTTGCAGAGAAGAAAAGAAAATGGAACCCATTCAGCACATAAAACAAGATGACAAGGAAGAAAAGGGTTGATATCTAAGTTTGTGAGTAATTGTTACTTCCTTATAACAACTTAACTAGATTTCATTTTTGTATTTTTTAAGTTGTTTTACAAGAATCGTCATTGAATGTCTTCAAACAGGTGCTAAAATAAAAATAAGAACCTTCGAAGGAATTGATTGAAATTGGGTTAAATATGGGTTATGAGTATATGTTGGCATATCGGAAATTAATTGTGGAATTTGTAAGCATCTATCGATCTTGTTTTACTTAGCTCTGTGCATAATTAATAGAACAAAATATATATATATATATATATATATATATATATATTAAATATATGATTTGTTATGGGGTATAAAACTTGCATGAAACAAAGTATGGAACTACGCCAACAGATAAAATCTTAAAAGATTGCATGTTACATGGTTTTGAAAGAATGTGTATAGTTTATGAGTCAATTGTTGTAATGGTACGTCATTTCTTTTCGATTTACATTGATGTATATTATTTAATATTGCAATTTTCATTATTCTCGCCAATGTATATACACTCATTACAATTTATTTTTATGTTTGTAGATGGAAGGTGAAGAAGAAGAAAACAATCAACACAGTGAACAAAACATTCCTGAAAATAACCAAGTCATGGAAGTAGCTCTAGCAGTGACAGCATTTCAAGTGAAGAATGATGATCACTATGTTTGGATATCAAATCAAGACGTTGTATTTTTTGAAATATTATCCTGTGAAATCAGACATTTTGTTTAATGTAATGGACATAGTGTCCCAATTGAAAGACAAAGGGATACAAATAGTTGTCCCATTTGTATGATAAAGACTGTCTTTTATATATATATATATATAATAAAATATGTTTTAATTTATTCTATTGTGTTCTCCATTGTCACTGTGAAATGTAACACCACTGATTAAATTTATGGATGATTAAATATTATAATGAAGAGATGTGAAATTTGATTATATGATATAACAAATTAATCCAAACATCACATTCAAATGCAGAAATAAAAATTTAATTCATATGAATGTTGTTATAAGATATATTTGTGTCTACTTTTGATGAATAATGAATTTTAAAAAATCAAAATAATTATGATATGATATAACAAATTAATCCAAACATCACATTCAAATGCATTAGTAAAAATCTAATTAATATGAATATTGTTATAATATGTGTTGACTTTGGATGAATAATGAATTTAAAACAATCAAAATAATTGCACTGTCACAAGTCGATGTTTCTAAAAAATACAAAATGAAAACCGGTGCGTGTCAGTTACTATACACAAGTGCGTTTGTATTCTGAAGCGCACTGGTGCATTTCTACGACCTATGGGCAACGAAAAAGTACCAAAACTAATTAAAAATATCAGTGTGTTTGTGTGGTACTGTGCACCGGTGCGTTTATGTGGAATTACGCATCGGTGCATTTGGACAACCTCTGGGCACCGCACAAATACCAATACCAATTATAAATCTCGGTGCGTATGTGTGATACTATGCATCAGTACATTCATGTGTCTCTACACACCGGTGCATTTGTACGACCTATGGGCACCGCAAAAATACTAATACCAATTATAAATCTCGGTGCATTTTTGTGATACTGCGCATCGGTGCATTTATATAAGTCTACGCACTGGTGCGTTGAGACCATCTATGGGCACCACACAAATCCCAAGACCAATTAGAATGGCCCCATGCATTGTATCACCAACACTATGTCTGGTGCAGTTTTATAGCTTGATGGCCCAGTGCATTCTCCTTCGATCGGCCTGGGCCACCTTCTAGATGTATGCACCGGTGTGTTCAAGCCTGAGTAGCGCACCGATGAAAAAAACATCTATAATAACCTTCGGCCGCTCGTTTTCTTTTAGTAGTGTTGAATTTCCGTTAAAATCTCTGCCAAAACCTTCATAACCATAAATGGATGTTGTAGCAAATGTCTTTTTGACAATTTTGGCCAATTTTATAACAGTAAAAACCTCCTTTATAACCTCCGCTAGAGGGTCTTTTCCTTGTAGTTTCCTCAAAAATACTGTAATGTTGGGCAGCACGAGCGTTAGGATTTTAGGAATATTTACGAAGTACACCTTTGGAAGGTGGTCGTATAATGGGCTCAGTATTGGGCCTTTCAATCTGAAGAGGGCCAGAAGCAGGTGGGGGAGGGGGATCATCAGCGATTTCCTTCCCTGCTGCTTGACGTGGTTTGGTATAATCTTTCAATCGAGTAGAAATAGAAACCGATGTAGGAATGTTCATCATGAAAACTTGAAAGCCAAATGGGGCGGAGGACTGAGGTTTCTCCACCAACTAATTTTTCTATGATGGGAAAGGTTCTTTAAGAACAGCCGGAGTGCCTTGGATGCCTTTGAGCAATTGACTCACCTTGGCCCATCGGGGACAGTCCTTGTTGTAATGCTCTTCATCTCAAATCAAACAAGGGTGTTTTGATTTTCATTGTGAACCATCATCAGCACGAGATTTCTGAAAATCTTGTTTTGGGGTATCGGCTTTGGCTTTCCCTTTACCCTTATTTTTACCTTTGGAAGTTTTATCTGAAGGATTGGACTGGACGGCATTCACTTCCGCAGTTTTACCAGAATTCAGAGGTGGTTGAGAAGTAGTATCATTGGCAGGAGTAGATTTTTGCTTCGCAGGATTTGGAGAAGACTTTCAAGAAGTCTGAGACATAAAACCAATGATATCGTCGATAGATGGCATCATTGGTGCTTTGGAAGTTCCAGGTCAAGGGGCATTAGGCAAGAGTTTGTACAATGTTCCAGACAGAGAGTACATCAGACCAAGGTATTGGGCACAAGCAATGGCTTATTCCTCAGTAACACATGCCCCCATTGCAATGTCCTTAGCAATCGGAGTAGCGAAGGAGGTAGTGAACCAATCAGTTAGAAGCTGATCGAGAATCTCAAACTTGATCAAATGACGACGATGCCTCCATTCATGAATATGATCAAAGATATGAGTAGCTCGATCTTGCTTCAAGGATGTGAGGAGGTGCATCCCAGTTTTATACTAGACTGGTAACTAAAAGTGCATGAGAAATTCCATGGCCAAAGAGTTGAAATCTTGGAAGACACCGCGGGATAGTTCAATGTACCACTTAGCAGCGACACCAGTGAGAGTCCATTGGAAAATACAGAGTCGAATGTAATTGTCGACCCAAGATTTATAGGAGCACCAAAGATGGTATGTCATAACATGCGCTTGGGGGTCTTCTCTGAACTTGCTTTCAAATTTGGGACAATCTCTAGGAATTTTAGTCAGAACTGGAGGCCAATATGGATTATGAAGGATAGGATCGTTCGTTAATTTCAACACATCGGGATGTTCCAACATAGCAAGGAAAGGTAATTTAGGATTGAAAGGCATTGCAGGTCATTAATAAAGACCAGTATTAGGATTCCACCAAGGTTGAGAGAAATTCATCCCCCATATGTTTTGTCCCAAAGGATTCTTTCCATAGGGGTTATAAGCCTGATAGTTCCGCCCATACATGGGTTGAGGACCAGGATATTTATTTTGAGCATACCACTGACGTCCTATCTGAGAAACATATGGATTTTGTTGCAGAATGTAAGCAGTTCCTTGAGGTGCACTATATACCATCTGGGATTGAACTTGAGGAATGTAAGTAACACCTTGGGGCGCACTATATACCACCTGAGATTGACCTTTGGGAATGTAAGTGGCACCTTGAAGCTAAATAGGTTGCCCCTGGGGTGCAGGTTGACTCGGATACTGAGGTTTGACAGGTTGTCCCTACGGAGCAGGGTGGCCTGGATGCTGAGAGCCAATAGGTTTCCCTTGTGGAAAAAGTTGGCCCAATGGTTGGGATGGGCTAGGTTGCCCCTGAAGACCAGGTTGGCCTGGCATAGGATCGAAGGGTTTTCCTTGTTGTACAAAATTTTGGCCTTGCTTAATGTAAGGCTAATGTTGTTGCACAAAATGTTGTCCCTGTGGTGGGTAGATTTCCCCCCGGGGAACATAAGATGCACCCTGTTGAACATGAGGTTGACCAGCAGGACTGTAGGGCTGTCCTTGTTGGACCGAAGGTTGTCCCTATAAGGTTTGTCCTTGCAGACCATAAGGTTGTCCCTGTTGACCATAGGTTGTCCCTATTGGATTGAAGGTTGTCCCTGTAAGGGTTGTCCTTGTAGACCATAGGGTGGTCCTGGCTGGTATACGGTCTGATTGGGATCAATAAAAGGAAAATAGATGGGATTATTGTACACATCATAATGATGCAGAGGATTACCAGAATTTTACAACTGCTAAGAACCCTTAGAGGCAGAATTTTGCTACTGAATGACCAACATATACTCATCAAATGTAAAACCTCCAGGAACGGAAGTAGAAGCCATAGGCGCACTACTAGCAGGTTGGGTTCCTGAAACATGAGACGATGATCCACTCATGGTGGGCCTAAGAGGTATCGTGGGATTAATAAAAATGGACCTACAAATAGCAGAAGACGTTGATGATGACTAAGTCATACTAACAGCCGGTGCGGATGAATCCACACAGACAGTGGTTCGGATAGAAACAAAGGTTACAATGGTCGACATCAAGGGATTTGAGGGTGATGCCCTCAATACCGAGACATTCGAGCTTCCCAAGGGAGTAGGTGTATCAGACCATATCGAGTTCTGATACAACGATGCAATGCCAGAAATGATTTGATCTAAAGTGCAATAACCAAATGGGAGAGATATCGGTTGTGAGGAAGGTTGACCTGAGACATAAGGAAATTTCTTAGGAGGGAGCTGATGATCTCTTGTAGAAACATAAATATCTTCACTACTAACGAGACTCGAAGAATCCATGTCGGATGAAGCCATGTGATCATTGAAAAGACGACGAGTAGTGGGAAGTAAAGCAGTGGCTAGTAAATATGGTTCCAAAGTAAGAGGAGGAAATTCTTCCTTGTTCCCAAAACCAGATCAAGCGTCCTAAGGTTGCCAATTGATATCAAACGGATCTTCAAGAGGAGATCAGGTAGCAAGAGGTAAGATACTCGGAAGAATAAACATCCAGAAATCGAAAGACCTTATGGGTTGAGATGCTTTTGAAGAAACTTCAAGAGAAGGATCACCACTAGGAGTTAATGAAGAAGATGATGAAACTGGTGGTTCCACCACCATTACTGTGTCTCAAAACAGAAGAGAACCGAGATGACCAATTCGAGGCTTCAAGATCAAACACTAAGGAATTACTTAAGGAAAGGCCAAGAAAATATATTTAATGGGCATGTAATCGTAGGAAACTGATTTTATGACATTGAAACAAAACTCTCTCATTTCATATTTTAAGAGTTAAGAAACATGCAAAAGGTGACTCTAGTCACTTTCAGATTGAACAAGTGTGAAAGGACAAATTCTCGATGATCTTTTCAATTCTAGAGAGTCACGAAAAGACCAAAATGACTACTTGGGGAATCTAATCAAGAGGGTGTACCAATTTTTCGTGAACTGCAATATACACCTTGGTGGTCAAATGAAAGAGAAATGACCAAGGACTTGATGTATGTGTAGGTAGTCTCCCCGAATGCTATGTTCGGTGTATCACGGTTATAGGGTGACACACTCGGCTTCCTATGGATAAATGATTGCAACCTATGAGGGTCTCCCTTTATATACTCGATGATACGAGGAGCACAAGTTCGTGTTAGCACTGTCTAAAGCCAGATGGCGAACAACAACTACTAGGTTTAACGACGCCAGAACATGTCACTAGCCTAGACCTCTAAAATATGTGTGTTAGTTTCAATGCTTCCTTAGGTTGATTGAATTCATTTTAGATTTCATCTTCAAGGCCTTACTGAATGTGATCTCGAATTATTATTGCACAACTATATGCAAAAGAAAATCATTCCAATTCAATGAATGCTAGCGAAGAGAGGGATAGTAGTCTATAACAAAGAAGTAATCATTTGAACACAAGAAGAATTTCCCCTAATGCATCTAAGACAACCAAAGTAGAAAACGAAAAGCTCTTTCCTTGTTGACAAAAATCTACTAATGCAAAAGAACAATTTTCATTTTCAAACTAACAGAAAGAATGCAAGTTTTTTTCTTTTTAAATGAATGAGAAGAAAAATGCGTTGTTACACTAAAAAGAAAAATGAACACTAGTTTTGAGCAATTTGAATGTAACGATCTAAAGTAAAGAGATCAATCCAATACAAACATCAAACACACTCAAAACATAGATGCACTCCTTCAAGCAAAAATATGGATTTCGAATTGATTTAGCGAGCAATGTAATCTATGCTCAAGGTGACAGATGGAGAGTTAAATGAAACCCAAGACGATCATTCAACAAACCAAAGACATGTAAAACTGAAAGAAAAGCTAAAACAACCAGTCAACTAACTGAAATGATAGAGACCAAACTGACTCAAACTCAACTAAGAAGACTCAGTGAGGAGAGAGCCGAACAAGCGGCAGGAGACACCTAGAAACCCTAGGATGACTAACTCCACTGATAAGATGAGGGACAAAATCTGAGAAGAACGAGACAAGAGGGTCAAAACAATCTCATTGGACCAATTGAAAGATAAAAATCCAACCCATAGGTAAGAGAAACTAACAAATCTTGGGAAAGAGGCTAAAATTTTAACCTACAGGATTCAATGTGTCTATTTAGTTGTAATCCACACTAAACAGGGGTTGGCGCACCGGTGACAAAAGAAACAAGTGCAAATCAGTGCAACTATTCAAGAAATAGCAGCGTCAAGCTAGAAAACCATGGAAAAATTAAAAACCACTGATAAGAGGTCATACTTGACACTCTGGGACTGAACATGATGGCTGAAAATAGTCAGACAAGAAAAACAAAGCAGAAAAACGATAAAACGCCCAAAGTTGACTCGACAAAAAAAACACTAGATGAACAACGAGAGACGACAAGCACACTAATCCCCAGTATGGTCACCAAATTGTTGTGCAGGTAAATCCCCTCTATGGACAAAGGCGATCCCTCTAGCCCTAGTGTGGGTCTAGCAACAAGGGAACAAGCTGGACTTTCAGACTCCTAGCTTATAAATGAAAACAAGTTAGGATATATGGCCTACCTTGGTCCAACACTTCTATTGTTGTTTGCAATAGCGATCTATTGATCTTTGTCTTCACACATCACAGTCTTTCAATGGAAATTTCCATGTACTTGCATAAGGATCAAGTGAATGGTGACAGCATCTGAAAACATAATTTCATTCACAACTATTATATTTGTCAAGGAGAATCAAAACACTTTGCATATTATCGGATGCAAAATTGGAACAAAAAAACCAGTCTTGTATTAAAGATGGAGAGAAGAATTTTACAACCAAAAAGCCTTGACGTTGCAGCCTCCTTCGACGGGTCCAATCAAACGTGTCTCAAGTATTTTTCGGGGATCGGACTTGGTGAGGCAACGGGCCTAAACTCTCTCTCTAAAATGGATTCCTCTCTGCTTTATTCTCACACCAACTATATTAAGGACTATTCAGCTAGCTAAAACTTTGTGAGAAGGATGTATTTATAGGAGAGGAGGAGGTGGTTTGGGATCCCTCATAAGGTGGAATGGAGGCCTTATCCTTTGGGGAGTTTCTCAAATGCAGGAAACAAGACGCCAAAGGAAGGACTTCGACATTATTCAATCAAACAAACCATGATGACTCTACTCATGAAGTGGTTGGGAATGGAAACTTCACTTCTATTTTAAAAAAAAATCCAAAAACAGCTCGGCGCAGGCAGTCCACTGAGACAGAGTGCCAATGGGCATGAGCCCCAGTGATAATTTCTCTATGGGCGTGAGGCCATAACCGCCTACCAACACTAACCCAAAATTATATGTTTTTGAGATCCTGATCCAGGAATAGTCAACAGAGGAAATGTTCTCCACATGCAAAGGGATGCAATGACACTTTTTGCAAGGTATGAAAATACACAAAAGTCACTGAAATGGTCCTCCAATATTTGGGATGGGGATTGCAGGGACGGTGACAAAATACTGTGTAACACCATTGAGTTTCAGGGTTTGTGTTTTCAACTTCAATAAATTTTTCACATCTATTAGCGCAATGACCGTATTCATGGCATACCTTACACTTGAAGGGGATTTTTTTGTAGTCTAGTTGTTGTATATGCATCTAGTTGTCCACTTTTTGCTTGATCACCTCTAGAAGTCCTTTCCCCAGATCAACCTCAATGAAAATTCTTGCACAGGCTTGCATGTTGTCCTTTGGCTCGCTTATGTCAATAAACTTTCCTACGACATTACTAATCGCTCTTACCGAATCATCTGCCCAACAGTGAAGGGGAAGATGATGAAGACGAACCCAAACAGGGACAACATTGGGAATGTTGAGTTCTGAAGCGAAATATGGAGTCCATTTTTTTAGGTAAAGCCCTCTAGTGTCCATGAAGTATGAGCCATTCCTGAATATGAGATATTTGTCTTCTTTTGTCTCAAAATGGAACGTATAATAGCCCCTACCACAGAATCTGATAGAAATTTTCCCATTGATCTTGTCCATCCAGTTGCACTCTACCCATTTCTGGGCAGTCTTTGGCAAGGGCCAGAGGCCAGTAAATTTCCCAATAAGGCCTTTCTCAAAAGAGAGAGGGTATCCATTCGAGGGATCGTAGGAGGCAGAGTAACTTCCTGAATCCCATCCATTTTTTTAACGAACTTTGACATTGCATGCCTTAATTGAGGCGAGTTCAGAGAGTTGATCAACGCCGAGAAAGCCAAAGCATGATCAGGAGAGGGAGCCACCTCCCAGATGTCCTTCAGAGGGGCCATGCGGTTGCGGGGAGTGAGGGAGGGCAGCTGTGCCTGCGCCTAGGCCGAACAAATCCCCCTTGGTTTTTAGAGATCAAACAAAGGAGACTTTTTTTAGCCTATCTGCTATTATTTTCGTGATGATCTTATATGAATAATTTCATAAATAAATATGATGATATCTAGCAAAGCTTACCGGATTGGATTATTTTGGTATGAGTGCCAAGAAAGAGGATTTTGTTCCACCCCCTAGTCTTTCCTTTGTTCTGGAGTTGTTTACCATGCAAAGGAGGTCCTTTTTAATCAGATTCCAAAAATCCATGTAGAAGAAAACTGAGAATCCATATGGACCAAGCGCTTTATCTGGTGCCAAAACCCATACCGCCTCTACTAGATCTTCTTCACTTACCTCTCTTACCAGCCAATGATTTTCCTCCTTCGATAGAGATGCTTCAATTTGATTAAAGAATTTAACAGCCTTCTCTTCATCCAATACACCTTCTTCCTGATAAAAGCTGAAAAAATGATTATAATCCTCTTTCTTGATACCGTCCATGGTGGTAATTTTCTCTTTTCCTTTAGGTGTAATTTCTTTTACCATGTTTTGAGCTTCTCTAAATTTCATAATTCTGTGAAAGTAGGTTGTGTTTTTATCTCCCTCCTGAAGCCATAGACTTCAGGATTTTAGCCTCTAATTTTTTTCTTCCTTTCTACCTTCAACATAGATTTATTTTGTTAGGGTCGCTTATGCCTCTAATATTTCTACCATAATTTCCATTTGCCACTGATGAGATTCTAGCCTCTTTTTTAACTCTTGTCACTTCCACCCTAGAGGTTGGTATTTTTTATTCATCCATTTTATTAACTCTCTTTTTATGGAATTCAATTTGTTTTCCCAAAAAAAAGAGGGTGATCCCATGATTGACCTTTTCCAAGCCTGAGCAATCAATGTAGAAAATATCTAACACAGCTCTGAGACCATGTAGAAATTATATAGAAACTCTATACCGATGGATTCAATCCGATCATGTAATGTGCTAAAACAAGATAATGAATCCTTCTACTATATTTGAAAAATATAAAACAAGATTGCTCAATCACATGCAAGTAAGAGAAAGAAGTAAATCAATCACGCAACACAATATGTATCTAGGGAAAGAACCTGCTCAAAACCCCTCTATAATATATTGTACATATTCAAATAATCATGACACAATACAATGCCTTCTCACACCAAGAAAATCATGCACTCTACTGATCATCTCACCCTGATCATACTCAAAACTGACTAGCAATTCTCAGGAAAAATTGACCAACACTTATCCAATTCTTAGCCCCTGCTTAGCCCAACCTTGCTCACACAATCCCTAGGAAATTAATCCCATTAAATAGGATAATCAGCCTTCCTTGACTGCACAATCCATCATGAGCCTTCCTGTGACTTTATAATTGCGCCCGCGCAATTCGCTAATAATACAACCGATAGTTAACTTCCCTTTAACCTCTGTCTCAACTAGGTCGTCATCAGAATTGACATGCATGCAGTCATTAATACTGAATCATTAGTTACTTGATCGATCACTACTTGTGAATTAAATCTAATTTAATTCATTGGACCTCTCACTAGCTCATCATTCAGTTAGAACTAGTTAAACTGATTTTAACTCAATTAATTTGAGTTAATTGATTACACATTCACTAAACTAATGCAGTAACTACAACTGTACCCCCGAAAAAAATAGAATGATTGTACTTGCCTCACCTTTGACCCTCAACTCGAATTTCTTGAGCTAACTCGGTCTTTCTAACTTAGTTAACTGATACAAGTTGTTATGAGATGAAATTACAATTTAATTTCCAATTTATTTAAGGGATAAATAAATTAGATGCCCAAATTTAGCGCTAGTGTGTAACTGAATTCCTCACTCATGTGTGACTGGTGTTATCTCTAAATTGGTACAGATGGGCTGCTCCACTAGACAACCTAGAGTAACTAGTTCAAATCATATTTTGACTGAAAATTAGCCTCTTCGGCCTGAGAGGGCTCTCTCAAAGTAACTATGATTTTTCAATTATGATTTAATCAGATGGCTAACTATGTGATATTATCTTGGATGTGATTTATTGCAGGTGAAAAATTTGTAGGGATCACTACCATTGGGCTTATGGAGTCAGTATTAGGAAATTCAATGACAATGGCTCTCCTTGTGGAAGTTGAGGCTTGTAATGTTTCAATGATAGGACAACATACACACATAAGTACTCAATCGCTTAATGTTCAAAGGAAATTAGAGCATGATAAACATGAATTCTGAGTAATTAAACATCAATATATTGAAAGAAAAATATTAAGACACATAGGAAAAAAATCTCATTGAAACACCAAAAGAATCTCAGGTGAAGAAGAAAAACATGGTCACTGTATATTACTGATCATCAAAAAAAACTTTACAAAGTGGTAGTGTCAAGTAACATTCTCCAACCCTGTATTATTTGAAGTACTACCTATTAATAGGATTTAGTCATTTACATAGGATCTGCCCACATGGCTAGATCATCAAACCATTTGTTTTGACACCTCACTTAACAATAAACTAGATGCCTGGAAATAAAACAAACACCTAATGAATTTAGACTTTGAAGCCTATTAGGACTCTACTTCCTATTTATTACATTCACTAACTGTGGAACTAGATAATTACATCAAATAAAACCAAGTGCTCAAGTGGCACTAACCATCATCAAGACATAAATACACCCACTAGATTTACAAACCAATCACCCTACTTTTAAGGAAAAGATAATCATGATATTTAGTCACTGTCTTTATGTTGAGTTAGAATAGATGACACATTTTTCGAGGAGAAAATCTCAGCTGGAGTGTTCCACTGATACCCTTTAATTCCTCCACGTGGTTGGCTGACCTTCAATACACCTTCAAAACACTAAAATACTACCAAATGCTGCTCACTGCAAAAATAGAGTAAAACAGGAAGTTTCGTAACGTGGTTTTGTAGCAACTCCATTTCACCCATCTATGCCAATTTTTAGCCTTCTTCTCTGATTTGGATGTGTTGGTTACAAAATGAACTAAATACAACTTTTCTCCATCTTTGATTTTTCCCAAAACTGTGTTTTTTAACAAAAAGTCACCTACAGGAATTTCATAGCGAAATCCGGGCTTCACTACGAAATTTGCTAATTAGTAGAAAAACACAAAATCTTCCTTTTTCCTCAAAATTTCACTTTTAAAACTAGAAATGATGGTTATTGAATGCTGCAAAATTTTCAAAAAAAATTTATGCCAACTCTTCAAGCTTTGGGAACTTCATCTTTAGCAGTAGAAGGCTGCATCTCCTCAAGCTCATTTATCACTTTGATTTTAAGTCCTCTTTTCTTCAGTTTTGATTGAATCATCTCCATTTGATCTTCTAATTCTTTGACCTAGATTTTGAGTCTCATCCTTTTAGATTGTAACCATAAGTTTCTCTTCCTAGTGTTTTTCATTACTCTCCTCAAAGGAAGTGTTATTTTCAGTAACTTCTTGGCATTGGTTAGTGATTCATCATATTTGTTTAGTTGGTCATTTACTTCTTCTTTGAAATCCCCCATCAGCTTTCTATCCACCTTGGCTTGATGTAACTCTAACTTGGTCTCAATGACCTCCTCTCTAGCCTCTCTTAATTGTTCCTTAATTACCTCCACTTCATTTTTTTCCACCGTCTTCTCCTTTCCTTTCCTTTGCACAAAAAACTCTTTTGTTGCTGGAGACAAGTCTATAATGTCTTCTATGATAGGTTGCTTGTTTTTGTCAACATCTTCTGTCTTCTTGTTTTCCATGACACCATTTGCAAGTTGCATCCTAGTAAGTGGTTTCCTTGGCTGAAATAAGAAACCCGCATCTTCTCCTACAAAATCAATCTTTTTAACAGTCTTACCTTTATTTTTCTTCTTCTTATCACATCCAATGTCTTCAGCTTTGACAACTGGATTCTCCTCAATATCTATAGCTTGGAGGATTTCTTCAAGATTTCTCTTTCCAATTGTTTGACTTCTAGTTATCCTTCTGCTACCATGCTTACTAATATTTTGTTTGTTTCTTGTAGGCGAAGGGTGTGGGATTTCTTCCTCTAGTATGGGTTATGTTTCAACATCCATGGGCTCTAGGATAGGCTCTACCTCTTCTTCATTTACACCTTCTGTCACATCTGGAGATTTATCATTTTTATTTAATGGAGTAGCTTTTGGCTTTGGGGTTTTCTTAGGTGTCACTGAATCAACTCCATAACCACTGAGAAATAGGAAAGTGGCCCAATATCTGTTTAATTTCGTCAATTCTTCCAGCACTAAGAGTTTAATCAAACCATGGTGAAAGATTGATGTCTCACTACCTTCAACCCTGGCTTGAACCTTACCATACATTTTCCCTAAGCTCCTAAACAAAAAAAAGGAAGATCAAGACATTTCTTACCAGTGAAGTGCAATAGAAGCCTAAATGGTACAAGTAAACCATATGAAACCTCCCCTTACAAGTAACATAGTTCTGGATCACAAACAACAATTTAGAATAATTCTCTTTCATATAAATCCTTGGAATCCCATATTCCGTGTCAACTCCAATGTGTTTTGGTTTAACAAATTCATCACAACTCTGCATCTTGAATTTAGTGACTTTAAAACACTCTTCACCCTCTCTTGGTATCTTTTTGGCCTTAGAAATGGTATCAGGTGACACTTTGAAATTAAAACCCCCACCTTCAAAGTTGTGCCTGTAAATTTTTTTGCAAAATCCTTTGATATTTGAGCATGAAATCCTTGGATTTTTTGACAGAATTGCAGGCATCCGAAATTATTGAATGCTTCCACAAAACTGGGGTCTTCATTTAGTAATCTAAGGTCCATGGGCTCGTATCTCACACAAGAGCCTCCCTTTTTGACCTTTTTCTTCATAGCCATCTTCTCTTATAGCCACATTGTCTCCTTCACTGTGGCACCTACAGAGAGAAAAAAACTAAATAACAAGCTGCTTGCAATGGGAGTGAGCTTCTCAAAGATGATGGTGGACTGCTACATGCAAGACTCGAACAATAGATGACAAAGAGGTGCTTTGAGATGAGTTTAAAAAATAGAATTTGAAAGTGGGGAAAATGATGCCAAATGTGGGAGTGAAATATAATGATGAGGGCATTTATGCTTTTGCATGCTTGGGTGATCATGATAATGAATTGGATGACTTCACCTTTATCCTTAACCATTAGAAATTTGACAACTCGTCATCCTCTGTTTTTATGTAGAAAAACATGTTTGCGCAGTGAAAACAGTTATAAACCTGGAAGATTCGCTATGGAATGGTCATGTGATTCCGTGGCGAAATCTGTCATTATTCAGTTATATTCGCTACAAAACCATGAAAAAACAGACATGTGGCATTACCTTGATTTGAAACCATGCATGTGAACCTAAAGTGGAATTAGATTGATATGAATGATATGACATGACTAATGGAATGTTTTAGACTTAAAATAAAGATTTATTCCATGGATTTTTCATCAATTTCATGAACCAACCTATTGAAAAAAATTGAAACCTATGTTAGTGACCCTATCAATCAAAATTAAAAAATTATGTGTGATAACAACTGGAATCCCACACCAATTATGTGGTCAATTTTTGTCCTTTCTGGATGCCAATTTCACTATTTCTTGTCACAAATTTCAACAATCAAATCCAAAACTCCATTTTACTTCAGTTATGATGGATTGAATCTAAAGGGGTTTGGAACCAGATCCTCGATAGGGTCTAAGTTTATCAGAATTGGTTTATGATCCAACTCTCCTTGAGACATAATACTTATGATGCATTCCATGCCTTTATCCAACCAGCATATATCAATCAAGAACCGATCCAATCGAGTTGTGATATGGTTGTTTCCATTGCTTTTATTTGACCAAGTAAACATTTTTTTCTTTGTTGGAAGATCCCCCAAATCCCAATCCATAATTATTTCTTCCATCCATTCTCGGTAAGGGTCTCGGATATGGCTTCCTCCTCTTTTCTCCATGGCCATCAAAAATATGTTGAATGTAACACCCTCCTCCCATATTTACCCAAGTTAACTGATTTGTTGGGGTAAACATGTGACAAGAGGCTACTACAATATGATTAAACTCCGCATGTACAGTTAAGGAAGTGGAACCAACACAACGCAACCAATCTGACCTTCTACACATGCTACAGAACCCTTAAGAGCCATCCAACCCTTCCAGGTAATCAACCCCTACGAAAACCTGGAATTTTGTTGCATTAAATCCTTAGTCGCTCTCTTGATATGGGCATGCATGTGACTAGAATCCTATAGTTTCTCCCACAACAAGGCATACCTATGACTGGGGACTTTTCCAGGATGTTCTGTGCCAACGATTCTGGATTTTGTGCCACTTTTTCAGGGCCAAGACTCAGGCCACTTCCCAAAAATCCATGAAACTTCTAGAAATGAAAAGTAACATAAAAAAAATGATACAGATGCAAATACTTGAACAAGGACTTGAATGGAGGCACTACTAGCCATGACAAACATTTAGTAAAACATGTCACAAATATCCATTCTACATTTTTAAACAACATATATGAGCATAGGGGTCTCATACTTATCTGAGAATCACTAAGAAGGATTGATGCATTATCCCAATAGTTTCATTATCATCTATTAGGTCATAGATTCATTGTTAATTCATTTATAAATAAAAAGATGATGAGGGCCATACATTATCATTGTCATAAAACATGCCCATAACCAACATAAATATCAAGGATACAACAACTATATATGCCACATATGAACCAATACATTTGCACATAAATTACCAAGGAAAATAAATCTTATTAATGAATGAAAAATCCAATCCAGTATGGGACTATCATGTTCCACCTAACCATACATTGGCTGAGCCAAATTTCTCTTCATCCAATCACCACCGTGCCATATTCCAAGCATGAACGCGGGACTCAAAACCAAAGAAATCATCCAGGGCTTCCCAAGGCTAAACCACCTCACCCTATCAATGAATCCAGGCTTTACCACAATACTTACCAGATCACTAGGCCATAAACAAGCACAAATGCCTATGAATCTCTCCACCTAAACCATGAATAATTTTTCCATCTCAACCTCTCAACTTTACCGTGTATCTTTCCATTATCGGTCAAGGTATTCCTAGGCCTACGAGGTCTCCACCCTTTTGGATTTACCAAGTATCCCAGCCAAGGATTCCTAGGCCCAATCAAGGGTACTCACCACTGATATTTACTGTGTATCCCGCCATTCACCGAACAAGGGATTCCTAAGATCAATCGAGGTGTTCACATCCAGGATTTAGAGTGCATCCCATCTCGGGATTCCTACGCCTTGTGAATAATCCTGATACCACCCAACTTAGCTTCAAGTCCATTCGGAAATCCAACTCAACCAAAACATGAGAACCCCATCACACCATGGCTATCTGGAAATGGAAAGGAAAGGCTGAAGAACACTCTCACACCTAGAAAATCCCATGCTAATGACAACAAGAGAACTAAGAACACACATGCGTAACCATGCATGGAAAATTTAGCAAGGAAATCATACATGAAAATCAATACATGCAAGTAAACCCATTGTAGTTGCTTGATCTTACTCTTCATTTCTTGATATTTTTTCTCCCTCTTTGCCTACTTTTCTTTTCTTGATCCAATGCCGAAGTGCTCCAAGAAAACTCTAAGTTTCCAAGAGTGTGTGAGAGAGAGAATATAGAGAGAGCTCCAAAACTAAACTAACTAAAAGCCATGAACTGATCCTCAGAAACATTTTTATTAATGTGGCCTCTATTTTCTTCAATTTTTCATTGTTTTCCTTCATTTTCCTCCTCACATGCAACCTGTGACCGTTCACCTTCCTTTTCTCCTATTTTCCATTATTTCATAAATAAAATGCTAATAAATACCACTTTTCCTTTCCAAAGCCTTTTCCAATTTACTTATCCATAATAAACCAAAATGAACACCCACACTAAGATTTTTTTCCCAACATTCAACTTAGTATAAGTGTCCCATAACCGTGGCTATTATTTTGCATTTATTAAATTTTACATGGATTTTTTACCAGGGTTGTTACAGAACCCTCCCTCTTGGGGGAACACCGTCCTCAGTGTTCAACGACACCTACAACCAACAAGACTGTTGAAAACAAAACATACTTCCCATGGAGATTTATAACACATCCTGTTGCAGTATTTACAATGATCAACTTGCTGAGAAGCAACCAACATGAAAACCATTAAAACACAACAAACATAACATGACACCATACGACGTATTGGAGCTTTATAAAACAAATCATGGTGGTATTTACATCCATATACACACGTATATACACCAAAACATCATACCAAATAATATACCAAAACATATATAAAGGAAATTCGCTCAACCAACGAATAGAGAATGATACATAGCCTGCATCTGATCTTCCATCTCCCATGTAGCTTCATTGGGTCCAAAGTGATTCCATTGCACTTTAAACTACTCGATTGGTCGGTTCTGGAGAATGAGCACCTTTATATGCAATATACACTGAGGTTCCAGCTGCAATTCTCCATTTGGCTCCACCTACAATACAGACTAGTCAATCACATGGTCAACATATTTAACATAATTCTTAAGAAATGATACATGGAAAATATCATGGAATTTCACTGTTGGAGGTAGTGCAAGTTGATAGGCTAATGGATCAATCCTTTTAATAATCCTGAAAGTTCCAAAAAATCGAGGTGCCAACTTGGCACATGATCCAAACCAGAAGGAATTCTTCTTTGGCTTGATGGGCAAGTACACATGTTACCCAACCTGAAACTACTTAAACAACCTTTCCTGATTTGAATATATTTTATTCCCGTCATGTGTTACCTTTAGATTCTTCTTGATTACCTACATTTTCGATTCCATTTATTCTAACATGTATGGTCCAATCAATACCCTATTCACCAGATCACTCAAACTGATGGGAGCATTACAACTCCACCCATACAATTCCTAAAACAGTCTCATCTTTAGAGATTCCTGGTAACCATTGCTGTAAGAAAACTTCACCAACGAAAGGTACTCATCCCATCTCCTCTGTTGATGCATCACATACATTCTCAACATGTCCTCCAATATCCTGTTGATTACCTTTTTCTGTCCATTTGTCTATGAATGATAAGTTGTACTAAAGGCCAAATCTTTACCTAAACTTGCAAACAGTTCCTTCCAAAACTTGGAAGTGAAATTCGCATCCCTATCTAACACGATATTCTTTGAAACACCATGAAATCTGACCACATCTCTGATGAACACATGTGCCACATCGCTAGCTCAATACGTAGTCTTCACTGGAATGAAGTGTGTTACCTTAGTCAACCAGTCCAACACAACCATGATGGAATCATCTTTTCTAGATGTCCTTAGAAAACCTGTAATGAAATCCATGGAAATGACCTCCCATTTCCACTTCAGAATCGCAATCAGTTGTAGCAATCCACTTGGATTTTTACACTCTACCTTTACCTGCTGAAAATATACACATCTAGCCAAAAAATTTGCCACATATTTCTTTAGATTCAGCCAATAATAAAATTTATTTATTTTCGTCAATATCTTATGGTATCTTGGATGACCTGAATATGATTTCGCATGAAATTCCCTCAAAATAATCTTCTTGAGCTCATTAATTTCTGGCACATATATCTAGTCCCTAAATATGATCAAGCCATTTACTGAGAGACGATAGTACACATCCTGCGCACTTTTACCTATACTCTATTATAACATATGCATAAGCTCTCTATACCTGTTGTTAGCACTCCTTAGTTTCCCAAGGCTAAGAAATGAAACCAAAGAGGTAACCACAGACCAAATTTAGACTTGGTATCTAACCCTACCAAATCAGAGAGGGATCTATCTATATAAAGCTCACATTCAATGGAAATTACTGGAGAATAAGAATTTTATGCTAGTTATAAGCTCAGTAGGGTTTTTTATTTAAGTTTGATTAGGGTTTGTTGGACAAAGAAGCACCAGGTTTGGAAACTAGGCAAGATATCCCAAAAAGATCAGCTACAGACATAGTATGAGGCAAGGTAGGTGAGATCAGTGACACAATTGGTTTTTCATTATAGTGTGGTGAACAGGAAAGCATTAAGAAGTTAAGTGAGCATAATGAATTCACTTATTCAGAGGTTGAAACACTTAGATGCTTATCTTAAACAAAAACATAGCATAAAGGAATGATTTATGTTTCAAACTTTAAAAGATAAAGCATAGGAAGAAATTAGATGGATGCTTAAAAAAATTGATCATCAGATGCATAAGAAAAATAGATAAAAACATTGTCACTAACCACATCACAAGAATACCATAAAAATAGTTGCAACTTCCTATAAAATTCTTCTACAAATAATCAAGTACACTAGTGCCAAAAGAGTATGAACTTTAGATTTAAAACCCTCTCAATGACTTTATTTTGAGTACATATATAAAATAGAACAAGATTCCACCTCTAGGGGTCAAATCCTAATCCATAGCAACTAATTAATGAACCTAATGACTCATAGCCTAAACCTAGGGAAGATAGAAACAACTTTCCCCTTTTTTAGCTAACTTGTTGAGCTTTTCTCTCAAGTCATTAAAAATAAGTTTGTTTTACAAAGATTACCATAAATGGGGCTATTAATGATCAAAAAAATCATGAGACAGATGTTACATTGACCAAGTTTACCTTTGACCTCCACGTGTCAAGAAAAATCTTCAAACCCAGAAACACGGCAAAATTTTTTAGAAGCGCAGTGAAAAAATAAGGGTCAAAGATGAATTGATATATCTTTAACCATAACACCTGTTACAAAAATGGAAGAGGTTTTTGTTGATAAGTTTTTTTTTATAACAACCTCTCTCCATTTTTGAAAAATTCTTTTCCATTTGCTCGTAATCCGTGCCACAAAATAATGGCTAAAACAAGAAAAACAGTGTTTTATTTTCTGAAAACATAGGCCTATAAGATGATTGAATTTATCCCAAAACATAAATTATATTCAAAACATGAGAGATTTTTTTATTTTTGGGTATTTTATGAACAAAAAAAACCTCTAGTTTTCAAAAATACTTTCCCATTTTTTCAGAATCCAAGCTTGAAGTTGGTCACAAAAACGCAACAAATCTTGCAGAAATGTAGCAGAAGTGCAACAAAACTTTGGAGGGTGATTTAGAGGCCTTCCCGGATGAGTTTTTAGTTGCAAAAGATATGGTTAGAAATATGAATATGTATACTACAAAATGGATTCATCAAGCACTGCAAATAGTTGCTCCAAACCTCTTTAAAAATACCTTGAAGTTAAATTTCCCCAAAAGCGAAACGAGTGGACTACAAAGTGGCATAAAGGTAAAAAATAGGCACTATTTGGTCAATTTCTAAAAAATTATGAACCTTAAATCCTTCCCATGTAATTTTATGACATCCTTGAATCATTAGCCATCTGCACATGCTTGAAATTAGGCATTTGGACCTCCTGAGAAAACCACAGTAAGTACTTGTTGCGTTTCTGTTGGCTAGTTTTCTTATGTGCACAAAAAATTTCAAAACATTCAAAATTTTCTTCATTTCCCTGCTTTCAGTCATGCCTTGAAACAAATAAGGATGCATTAACAAATATTTCAATTTTATCTTTCTTCTTAAGCTTCCTTAGGGTCCTTTTGAGCTTCTTCTTCATGTTTTTAACCCTAACCCTGCAAACATTGTTTCTTGTATAGTAATGCCTTGCCATATGCCTCTGCATAGTGGTATCCCTGTTATCCTTTTTCAATAGCTTCTCCAAGTGATAATTTACCCTCTCAATATATTATTCCTTATCCCTTTCAAGCTCAATAACTATGGTGTCTTTTATGTATTTGTGGGCTTGAGGATGAGATGGCTCTTTCTTTTCATATTTTTAATAATGACACTAAATGAAGGAAACTTGACCTTTGGTGACTCAATGATTCATGCAACTGATTTCAAATTGACCTTGATGACCATGACATGAGAGTGGCATTAAACCTAGAGAGTGACTTGGGACCATTTTAAAACCAAGAGAGATGCCCAATTTTATTTGAAAATATAAAAATTTGACCATAAGACCTTATCAATCACATGGAAAGAGTACATTTTATCACTAGTGACTCATAAACACTAACATTGGCTCCATATGGAGATGGAAGCTCCCTAGGATGTTTCAATAACACCGTAGACAAGATCACCTTGTTTATTGGGCAATGGAGTCATATACAAAATACTTGACACTCAAATGACTCTCTCAAACAAAAACTGACTTTGACTTTGACTCAAAAATTGACTTGACTTTTCAAATTTAGAAAGAAAACAAAAACTGATCGGAGAAGACTTATGGCCTTTTCCTCGAGCTTCAAACTTCTTTGAAAACTCCTTTAGGAGGTGTCAGGAACATCATAGACTAGGTAGCCTAATCCATTGGGTTGCTCCCAACCATTACCCTGCAACCCAGTGACCAGTGACCAACTTATTCTATAATGCTAAAAACCAAAGCTACATTGACATAAAAATTGCTCAGAGTGCTGATCTTATTCAAACACAAACCAACCTACTTTGAACTACTAAATGAAATACCAAATCAAGTGAAATTATATTTCCAATGTAACCAATCAATAAAATGGTTGTTTGACTGCAATTTGATCTCATTTTCTTCAAAAAGAAAGAAAAAATTGAACATTGGCAACTCAAACTGCATATAATACTGACATCCATAGTCCATAAATAAAATAAAACATATCTTCCTTGATGACTGAAAAAACTTTACAAAAGGATCCCCAAACTCATGAATGAATACCTTTTCCTGATGATCAACAACAAGACAAGAATCTTCTTCCTTTTTAAATGTTGGTTGTTTATAAAATGAAGTTTGTTATTCTCAAGAGAAATAGAGGTAGAGTGCTCTTCTCTATTATCATGTATATCAAAGCAAGGATTTGTATGTTCCTGTGATCTTGAAACACACCATCCATACTTTGTAGGATAGGAATATTCACAAATGAATTTTCATATACTTCAATAAGAGTTTAATTTTGGCCTTTAAAATTTTCTGAATTTCTCAATTCTAAAGATGAAAAATCATGAACAGATTCTGTAGTATTTGAAAGATCTAAAAAATTCTGCTCATATTCACAATTTTCTTGTAACTTTTGGTAGTTATCACCATAAATGGTTTCATTAGATAAATATTTTATGCATACAATTTCATAATTTTGCTTTTCACAAGTTTCTTCATGAAAAGATTCAGAAAATGAATGAAATGAAGAACAATTTGATTGACTATCCTCATCCTTTCTTGGTGATTTGAAAATTTCTGAATATTTTCATCAATATCAAGAGAACAAACCTATTGTACATTATTATTGAACTCAGAAGATAACTCATAGCCTAATCCTAGGGAAGTCAGAAACAACTTTCCCCTTTTTTAGCTAATTAGTTGAGATTTTCTCTCAAGTCATTAAACATAAGATTATTTTACAAATATGACCATAAATATGCCTATTAACCATCAAATTAATCATGAGCCATCTGTTACATCAACCAAGTTGACATTTGACCTCCATGTGTTAATAAAAATCTCCAAACCTAGAAACGTAGCAAAATTTCTCAGAAGCGTAGAGAACAAATAGGGGTCAATGACGAACTAATATATCTTAAACCATAACACATGTTACAAAAATGGAATAGGTTTTTGTAGATAAGGTTGTTTTTGAGAAAAAAATCTCTCCGTTTTTGGAAATTCGTTCCATTTTCTCGAAATACGTGCCACAAAATAATAGCTAAACAAGAAAAACAAAGTGTTTTATTTTCTGAAAAATAGGCCTTTAAGATGATTGAATATATCCCAAACCACAAATTATATTAAAAACTCTAGAGAGGTTTTTTTTAGGTATTTTATGAAAAAAAACCTCCTCCGGTTTTCAAAACGACTTTCCCATTTGTTCATAATCCAAGCTTGAAGTTGGTCACAAAAACGCAACAAATCTTGCAAAAATGTGGCAGAAGCGCAACAAAACTTTGAAGGGTGATTTGGAGGCCTTCCCAAATTATTTTTTTTCTACAAAAGGTATGGTTGGAAATATGAATATGTCTACTACACAATGTAGTCATCTAGCACGACAAGCACCTTCTCCATACACCTTGAAAATTTCCTTGAAGTCAAACTATCCCAAAAGCTCAGCGAGTGGTCTGAAAAAGTGGCAGAAATGTAAAAAATAGGCATTATTTGGTAAGTTTCTAAACATTTATGAACCTTCAAGCCTTCCAATGTATTTTTCTGATATCATTGCATCATTAGCCATCTGCACATGCTTGAAATTAGGCATTTGGACCTTCTGAGAAAAAGCGCAGCAAGAACTTGTTGTGTTTCCGTTGGTTAGTTTTCCTATGTGCACAAAAAATTCCAAAACTTTCAAAATTTTCCTGATTTCCTTGATTTCAATCATGCCTTGAAACAAATAAGGATGCATCAACCAAGAGTTCAAGGTTATATTTCATCATAAGCTTCCTTAGGGTCCTTTTGAGCTTCTTCTTCATGTTTTTAACCCTAACCTTGCAAATAATGTTTCTTGTATAGTAGTGCCTTGCCATATGCCTCTGCATAGTGGTATCCCTATTTTCCTTTTTCCAAGTGCTCATTTAACCTCTCAAGCTAGTATTCCTTATCCTTAGGAATTTTTCTTCTGTGATCCATAAATTGTGAGAAAAAAACTTTCGGTAAAAATCACATCCAAACAAATTTGGTCAAACTTTCGATAACCTCTCAAGCTAGTATTCCTTATCCTTTTCAAGCTCAGAAACTATGGTGACATTTATGTCTTTGTGGGCTTAAGGAGGATATGGCTCTTTATTTTTAGATTTTTAATAATGACACTAAATGAAGGAAAAATGACCTTTGATGAATCAATGACTCATGAAATTGATTTCAAATTGACCTTGATGACCATGAAATTAGAGTGGCATTACACCTAGAAAATTACTTCTGACCATTTTAAAACCAAGAGAGATGCCAAATTTTATTTGAAAATATAATAATTTTACCATAAGACCTTATCAATCGCATGGAAAGAGTACATTTGATCAATGGTGACTCATAGACACTAACTTCATAGCTATTATATGATTCACCTATACCCGCCTGCTAAGAGCATCCAGAACTCGTTCTCTTTTCCCTTGATGTACCTGATCTCGAAGTCAAACTCACTAATCTTGGTCAACCATCTTTATTTCCTAACATTTAGATTTGATTGTTAAAACAAATATCGAAACCCGCTATGATCAATCATCAGTACAAACCTCCTGCCAAGAAGATAGTGCCTCCACATATTCAATGCATGAATGATCACTGCCAACTCAAGGTCATGTGTCAGATAGTTATGGTCGTTCTCGTTCAGTTTAAGTGAATCATAGCATACTACCTATCCCTCCTGCATAAAAACTCTACCAAGCCCTCCCTTGTAAGCATACGTACACACTAAAAACTTTTTTGGATTTGCAGTATTTAACACTAGAGCATTTGTCAAAAATTGTTTCAACAGTTCTGTTAGCCATCCATAATTTTGGCATATGCAAAGATGGCTAAAAAGGGGTCTTTTGGGCTTCAAGAAACAAATTTCATGCAAAATATGTAACTTCTTGAAGCAACTGTTGTTCCCTAACTGCTGTTCCCTATACAAGACTATTTTTTTTTTGCAGAATCCCATTTTCCATTATTTCCTTCCCCCATATCACTTGTTCCTCTTCTAAAAACCCCTTTTCCCCCCTTCATTTACCCTCCATTCCCCTAAAAATCCCCTTTAAAACCATTTATCTACTTTATTTGGTTTTAAAGAGCGCTTTTTCCTTACCTGGAACCTCGAAAAGGGCTTAAAAACCTTTAAAAAGCTTTTCCGCCCCTTTAAGGTTTTAAGCCCCCTCAGCTTAAGCACCCTTCCTCTTTTACGCCATAAAATCGTTGCCGAAACCACTTGCTAAAGACCCTAAGTGCCTATCACAATCGCATATCGGCATCTTCCAAGTTTCCCATGCTTCTACCTGTTTTTCTTCAAAATTGCGATTTGCCGATGCGATCTCCTGGATAAGTCTCAGTCGTTCATCCACCTCCCCAGATCAATGGCCAGCGCTTATCACATCGGCATCGTTATATCGCATCGGCATTTTATATTTCATCAACAACTCCATTCGTTGCATCCCTTACCCTTTCCCCGCCGATGTGATAAGCCCTTCCCCCTTTAGCCCCTGGTCACTGACTCCTCCACGTGATCATGCCCCAGTCCATACCTTTAGCCCCCATCGCATCGCTCCATCGGAAATTCCCATTTCTCTTCCTTTCACTGCTCCTTTACTCTGCCGATGTGATAAGCTCTTCCTCCTTTAGCCCCTGGTCACCTGTCCCTCCACGTGACCATGCCCAGCGCCCAACTTTAAGCCCCTCCCATCGGCCAGCACGTTTTCAAAAAAAAAAAACCTTGTGTTCACAGACCCTTTTGTTCTCAATGATGTGATTCCCTTTTGGCATTAGCCCTTTATCCCTCCGCTCTCGTTTATGTTTTCTCCCATAAGACCTTTTTTCCCCATTTTCTAGGCCCCCGTCCCTCATTTCTTTTACCCCACACACCCCTGGTAAAAAAGCTTCATTCCTTTGTATTTATATATGACCAGATTATTTCATGTTTACATTGGAAACCACTATTTACCTGACCTCTGAGCCTCCCCGCTACGTGAAAAACAAGGATGTCATCATCACCCGACCCCACAATACTTTTCCTTACACATCTTGTCATTTGTCACGCTCGCTCACAACCACAGATCTGGCCCCTCTTAGATCTAACGGTCCCCATGGTGTTTCGCGTTCATTTCAAATAAAAAATTGATCGACCGTTTGGAACGCGAAATGGGTGTTTTTCAAAGGATACGTGTCAACCATTGGACTGTATCGCATTCCCCCAGGGCATTACCACTTACCGCCTAATCCCTACGCAAAAATCGCTGACGATTTTCTGAAACCGTTTTCCCTGTTCTCCACGCCATAACTAAATTTAAACCTTGGTTATCTCCGCCATGGTTAAAACCCTTCCCCGCTACACTTACCTTTCCTCCTCACTACTCTTTTTCCCTCCACCCAGCCTCTGTTGCATTTAAACCAAGAAATGCAGGATTTCATTAATTAGTTTGTCGTCATGTGCAGGTGTAATGGTGGATTTATCCACAAGGCTATCACAGCTAAAGAATTCAGTGTTTAAAGCGGCCGAGGGATCAAATTTCATAGTTTAAATAATTTTTTTCTTGGACAATGATTACAATTAAGACCCCCAGCACGCTGAAGCAATCATTACACCGAAAAAGAGATAAAAAGGACAAAGACAAAGGTTTTAAGCTTAAAGTTGAAGAATAAACACCTAAGCTCACAGTCTCGAAGGACAACATAGTTTGAAGACAAATCAGTAGAGGAAAACCTCTAAAGCCACATCCATAGAAGCATTTATTCCTCCTAAGGACTAAAAGGAATCCTGCGGCCTATGTTACTTCACACAAACACTTTGACAACCATGCTACTGACAAACCCTTTCTAAAACTGTCAGAGCAGTTATTAAGCAGGCGTGGGCTACAGGACCTGAAATTTGACAGTTTACTTTTCCCAAATAGTCAAACAGAGTACTTTGCTACTTTGGGTTTCAAAGAACACACTAAGGAGTTATTACCATGCCTACCAGAATATGCATAAAACAGGAAAAAATACCAAAATGTTACAAATAGTTAATGCAACTGTCATTAAGCAGAATGGGCATTCGAGCACTTCTCCCACTCTGTCTTAATTCATATTTACTACCATTTCTACCATACTCTTCCTCTTTCACCTATAAGTATTCAAAGAAAATTCATTGTAACGGTTGGAACATTGTTAATTTTTGAACTGTTATTGAGTTAGAGTTACTGATTAGTTGTAATATAGTAGGCTGGGAAGAGAAGAATTGGACTGTAAAAGTTGTTGGGCTCAAATTATGTAACTAGTTTTGGACATCAATACACCAGTAGATTCATTGGATCCTAATCTAAATCATTGGTGATGTGTTTCCTCATTGTCTTTGTTGCTTTCCTTATGTTTTCCACTTTGGTCATATTCTCTGATAAAGAGCAGTAAAATATAGAGTAGGATTTACTTCTAAAGTACCCCAACTCTAACTGGTAAGATTTATCTACATGGTATGCTCCCCTAGTGTTACCACAGCCTCTGGTTCCTTTACCCAAGGAATATCAATCTAAAATTCCCCATTTCACTGGAAACAAATCCACTACTGCTCAACAGCATGTAGACAAGATGAATGATGCCTTTGATTATATGAAAATAGAAGATGAGACCATTAAGATGAGAATATTTGCCCAAAGTTTAGGAGGAGAAGCCAAGAAATGGTTTAAAGGCTTAACTCCTCATAGTATTCATGATCTCCCTTCTTTACATCAAACATTCACAAACAAATGGGAAATTATGAAGAATTCACTCCAAATACTTTCATATTACAACAACCTAAAGAGAAACCCTGGGGAGAGTGTTCAGAATTATTGCACCAGATTCAATAGTGTGTATAACGCACTACCCCCATATTTAAAACCTCCACAAGGATTATCTTTGGCCAAATTTCCTGAAGGATTTGATCCTGGAATGGCCTATCAACTTAGAGAAAAGGATCCCTTAAATTTAGAAGACATGCAGAAGGGAGCTCTTAGTGTGGAAGCTAATCTGATTGAAAAGAGAGCCAGGATGAGGACTGAAAATAAAGTGATATATAGAGAGGACACTACACCTTCTACATCTAACTCAAAATTAGACCATCTAGCCAAAAACATGGATAGGTTAGAAAAAATGATGGAGAGGTTAGTTGTCCAAACAAGTGCCCAAAACAGGAACCAGACTCAAAATCAGAACCAGAACTTTAGGAGAAACCCCCCTCAGATGAAACAAAGAGATTCTGATCAACAAATCAGACCTCCATTTCAAGAAAATTATGTTGATGAAGAGGAGGGAATGATAGAAGAGTCAGAGGGAACTATTATAAACATGCTGGGAGTTAATAATGAAGACCCTGCATTTTTCACAAAGGATGACCAAGCCGCATATACATATTATGATAATGAAGGTTTAGAATCCGAAGATTATAGGCAAGGCTTTGAGAATGAAATCATGGAGGTCCACAAGTAATATGACCTCAGAAGCAAAAAGAAACAAGAAACTCCCCAAACAAAAACCTCTGAGGCTGCTATTAAGAACAGATCTGAAAAAGTGGTTAAAGGGGCTACTGAAAACAACAAAACAACAGCTGAAATTTCTGGTAAAAACAAGGGCAAAATCACTCAGAACACTGAAAAACTGAGTGTTGTCCCTAGCAACACTAGTACTTCAGCTAGTACACCTAAAAGAACTATTTTAAAAAATGTACATAGTGAAAACCAGCAAGTTGATTTTGTTGGTAAATTACTGACTAACAAGACAGATTTGAACATTTCAAAGAGTTAGTTCCCTTTCAGTTTAGAAAGTGAAATTGCTAAAATCAAAGTCTCTGTCCCCCTCACTGAGTTAGTCACTCAAGATGTATATAAATGTCAAGTTTTGAAAGCTTTAAACATAGAATAAAATAATGCCTCTGTCAACCTCAATGATGATCAGTCAACCCTTTTATTTGGTCCTAAAATTGAAGGGAAATTCCAGGAAGGAGTGCTCCCTCCTTTCTAAGTCAGTTTGAATATCCATGATAAGATTTTACATAATGCTATGCATGATTCAGGGGCATCACATAACCTCATGCCCAATATAATCATGGAGATATTAGGCCTTGAAATAACCAGACCATACAAAGATTTGTACTCTTTTGACTCCAGCAGAGTAAAATGCTTAGGCCTGATCATTGATCTTTGTGTGAACTTGACCTAGATCCCAGCCAAATGCATAGTGATGGATGTGGTAGTGGCTGATGTGCCCCCAAAATATGGCATGCTTTTTTCAAGATCATGGGGTGCTAAGCTGCAAGGTACCATGCAAATGGACATGAAATATGCCACCATCCCGGTCTTCAGTCAACTTAGGAGACTGTATAGGGAGTCACACATGAAATTTGTGGTGATTAGTCAGGAAAAATTGGAAAACTCCCCTCTTTATTCTGTCCATACTGACCTAGACTCATTCATTCTCTGCAATGATGAAAGCTTTAGTGAACTAGAGTTGGATAGTGAGAAATCACCCAACATAATAGAAAATAGGGAGGACGAAGCTCTCAAACCATTTTCCCACTCTGAAATTTACAGCAAACAAAATAGAGAGTCTGAAACATCTATTGTCCATCAGCTAAGTGCAAATCAAGGGAGTCAAGAAGAAAGGCCTGAACTCCATGAAAAACTTAAGGAACAAGTCCAACCCAAACATGCTGCAGAACCCATAGAACTACATTATGGCAGTCAGAACACACAGGACAAAGAGGACAACAATGAAAATAACACCAAGTCTGAAACTAGCCCTCTTTGGAGTATGAGTTTTGATGGGTCTTGCAATAGAACTGGTGCAGGAGCAAATGTATGGCTTCACAACACTAAGAACAATTACACTGAAAGCCATGCATACAAGCTAAAATTCCAATGCACTAATAACATAGCAGAGTATGAAGCACTCCTCTTAGGACTGCAGTCACTGAAGAAATTTGGAGCCAAGAGGATAGCTGTTCATGGAGATTTCGAACTGATCATTAGGCAGATAAATGGAGAATAGACTGCCAAACATCCAAGACTAAGAGCCTATAGAAATGATGCCATGGACCTTTTGCAAACCTTTGAGGAATATGAACTTGTTTTTGTACCTAGAAGCCAAAACATCCTTGCCAACGAATTGGCTTGCACTGCTAGCTCATGTCAAAGACCCTGCGATGACAAACAGCTCAATATCAAAGTAAAATACAGGCTGATAGTCCCAAACAATAAAAAAATATTGTCAGGTATTTAAGGGAGATAAACAGATAGAGGATTTTTTGCAGTTCAAGAATGAATTCAAATTACCCAACTCAGACTCAATGCATGATAAAAACTGTCTGAATGAGGAACAGCGTGACCAAAAATAAGCTCCTCCCATTGCAGAATAAATCTACTAACCAGTGAGTTTGAAAATCAAACAAAGGGATACATAAACTCAGAAAATGAAGACATAGAGATATTACAGTCCAAAGACAAAGGCTTACCCAAAGGACTAGCACCTCTAGAAGGCTTGTTTGATTTTAATGACGTTTCCAAGAAACCGACAATAGAACCCGCCGATTCTGATATTGAGTAATGAAATATAGGCAGTAAAGACAAACCCAAAATGATCAAATTGTCTAAAACATTGCCATATCACATTAAACTTACCCAAGCACCGGTTCTCATTAGTCTGATTTCACTAAGGACTTCCTCATATTTTCATTTGCATCAGAACATACTGTGGTTGTTGTCCTATTACAGAAAAATCCAGAAGGAAAAGAACAGCCAATTGCATTTTTCAGCAAGGCACTGAGGGATGCACCTCTAAAATATAATATAATGGAGAAACAGACCTATGCATTAGTCAAAGCCTTGAAGGTTTTCAGAGTTTATATCTTACACTCTCACATTATTGCATTTGTGCCTCATGTAGTGGTGAAGGGCATTCTGTCACAAGACCCTGATGACAAAAGAGGAAAGTGGATTGCTGTGATACTGGAATATGATTTGGAAATTAAACCCACTAAACTCATCAAGGGTCAAGGCCTAGCATAGTTAATGGTTGAATCTAACTTACAAGCACTTGATATAAACATGATAGATGCACTAGATGAATAGGAAGAATTACCAGCTCCACTTGTTGAATATCATTTCCTTAATTCATCATGGTATGCTGATATTTTATATGTGCTTACTAATCTCAATGCACCTCCTGGTTTGTCCAAAACAAAGGCCAGATTCTTAAAGTTAAAAGTTGTTAATTACTGCATTTTAGATAATTTTTTATATTGGAAGAATGTCAATGTTTTATTGCTGAAATGTTTGCCTGAGATTGATGGAGAAAGGATCAAGCATGAGTTTCATGAAGGAGAATGTGGAGGCCACCTAAATTGCAAAACCACTACTAATAAAATCCTTAGAGCTAGTTATTACTGGTCCACCCTCTTTCAAGATATCCACAAAATGATAGTTTCCTGCCATAAATGCCAAATCTTTGAAGGCAGGAGAAAACTGCTTCCCTTACCCTTGCAACCAATCACTGTTGAAGCTCCTTTTCAACATTGGGGCCTAGAATTCATTGGGGAAATCCATCCTTCCTCATCTGCCCAACATAGATAGATTCTCACCGCCACTGACTATTTCACCAAATGGATAGAAGCAATCCCTTCTAGGAATTCCACCGACTCAATCATCATAAAATTCCTCGAAGACCATATTCTGTCTAGATTTGGGTGTCCTAGGAAAATTATCACTGACAATGTTGCTGCATTTGGTTCTAAAAGGATGGTTGATTTCTATCACATATATCATATTGTGTTGGGGAATTCTACAGATTATTACCCTCAAGGTAATGGGTTGGCAGAATCCTCAAATAAGAGCCTGATTAACATAATAAAAAAGTTGTTGGAAGAAAATCAGATATCATGGCACAACAAGTTGGTACATGCCTTATGGGCAGACAGATTGACAATAAAGAAATCAATTGGAATGTCTCCCTATCAACTGGTGTATGGAGCTGATGCAGTTTTTCCTACCAGTTTGGGAGTGCTAGCGATGAAGTTGGTACAAGAAATACAGTCAGAAGAAGATAGCATGATGAGAACGATTAATCAAACCATACATCTTCAGCAAACCAAGGAGGAATTTTATAAAAAAGCACAGAAAGTACAAGAGAATATCAAAAATTTGTTTGATATGAGGACAAAGGCACTGATTTCAAGATTGGTGACAAAGTACTCAAATGGGATTCCAAGAGGGAAGATAAGGGCAAACATGGCAAATTTGACAATTTATGGAAAGGCCCTTACATTATTCAATATGTTATTGGTCATAATGCATCTTTTCTATAGGAGATGGATGGAACAGACCTATTTGGGGGTCTTGTCAATGGCAGGATGCTCAAACATTACTTCTGCTGAATCTTCTAATTAAAGCTTTCATTTTCCATTGTGAATATCACTGCTTTGTTTTATTTTGAAAAATTGAAAATACAAAAACAATAGAAAAAGAGAAAATAGGGGAGATTAGAAAAAAAGGAAAGGTACAGCCCCATGCCAAAAGAAAGAAAGTCTGAAAGTGTGCAAGCTTAAATGCCACTATTTAAAGAAGCGTTGCTATCTATGCATACCGCCTAATCATGGGTAGATAGATTTCAATTTATTTCTCGCATGTTATTGAATAAAGATCTGCCAAACAGTTTAATCTTGTCTTATCAGTAGATTAGATTAGGATAGAAAAATATTGGTTCTAATATGCTCAAAATCTAAACCAAAAAAAAAAAAAGCAAAGAGAAAGAATGGCTCTAATCATATCAAAATCTGAGCTAAAGCTACAAAAGACTGGTTCTAACACGCTAAAAACTTGAACCAGGTAAAGAAGAAGAAGACAACTCAAAGAGATCAAAATCAGAGCTGAAAGAAAGGAGGAAGGACTCTCATTGATTTCAGATCTCAAGCCTTCCATTCTTGTTTCAATTTTATGCAAATAAGTCTATGTGCAGCAGGTTTCTCTTGCCATGGACACCACAGCAAGTCAGACAGTTCAATCTTGGTTTGGCTGTGTTTTCAATTTTTGTTTTAGAATGTAGAGAATGACATATGTCAGAAAGTTTAAACCTGGAAGATAGTAGAATAGGTAGAGAAATTTTGAGTCCAACTATTTAATCTGGACTCATGGAGAGATAAGGGTAGATTTAGACTAGTTTCTTGCTTTCAATAAAAGAATAAAATATTGATGTCAAGGGTTTGCAAGTCCAAGTGCACCCTACTGAAGAAAATGTTAGGAAAGTAGGTTGTGTAGGTATTTTTTTGGGGAATAGACCGTTCTGTTTAATATATTTCTGATCATCTTTTAAAGTAGCATGATCAAAGAAGAAGCAGGTTGTCAATGGATGAAGCACAGGTCTGCATTTCATAGACAAATTTCTGAGGTTCTTGACACCTCCAAGGAGCTTCCATCCCCAAGTTGGAGCCGCTATTAGCCATCCATAATTTTGGCATATGCAAAGATGGCTAAAAAGGGGTCTTTTGGGCTTCAAGAAACAAATTTCATGTAAAATATGTAACTTCTTGAAGCAACTGTTGTTCCCTATACAAGACTATTTTTTTTTCGCAGAAGCCCATTTTCCATTATTTCCTTCCCCCATATCACTTGTTCCTCTTCTAAAAACCCCTTTTCCCCCCTCCATTTACCCTCCATTCCCCTAAAAATCCCCTTTAAAACCATTTATCTACTTTATTTGGTTTTAAAGTGCCCTTTTGCCTTACCCAGAACCTCGAAAAGGGCTTAAAAACCCATTAAAAAGCTTTAAAAAGCTTTTCCACCCCTTTAAGGTTTTAAGCCCCCTCGGCTTAAGCACCCTTCCTCTTTTCCACCATAAAATCATGGCCAAAACCACGTGCTAAGGACCCTAAGCGCCTATCCCAATCGCATATCGACATTTTCCAAGTTTCCCATGCTTCTACATGTTTTTCTTCAAAACTGCGATTTGCCAACGCAATCTCCTGGATAAGTCTCAGTCATTCATCCACCTCCCCAGATCAACGGTCAGCGCTTATCGCATTGGCGCCATTATATCGCATCGGATTTTTATATTGCATCGGCAACTCCATTCATTGCATCCCTTACCCTTTCCCCACTGATTCAATAAGCCCTTCCCCCTTTAGCCCCTGGTCACTGACTCCTCCACGTGACCATGCCCCAGTCCATAACTTTAGACCCCATCGCATCGCTCCATTGGAAATTCCCATTTCTCTTCCTTTCACCGCTCCTTTACTCTGTCGATGCGATAAGCCCTTCCTCCTTTGGCCCCTGGTCACCTGTCTCTCCACGTGACCATGCCCAATGCCCAATTTTAAGCCCCTCCCATCGGCCAACGCGTTTTCAAAAAAAAAAAATCTTGTGTTCACAGACCCTTTTGTTCTCAATGATGCGATTCCTTTTTGGCATTAGTCGTTTATCCCTCCACTCTCATTTATGTTTTCTCCCATAAGACCTTTTTTCCCCATTTTCTAGGCTCCCGTCCCTCATTTCTTTTACCCCACGCGCCCCTGGTAAAAAATCTTCGTTCCTTTGTATTTATATATGACCAGATTATTTCATGTCTAAATTGGAAACCACTGTTTACCTGACCTCTGAGCCTCCCCACTATGTGACAAAGAAGGATGACGTCATCACCCTGGCCCCACAATACTTTTCCTTGCACATATGTTCATTTGTCGCACTCGCTCACAACCACAGATCTGGCCCCTCTCAGATCTGATGGTCCCCATGGTGTTTCGCGTTCATTTCAAATAAAAAATTGATCGACCATTTGGAACACGAAATGGGTGGTTTTCAAAGGATACATGTCAACCATTGGACTGTATCGCGTTCCCCCAGGGCATTACCACTTACCGCCTAATCCCTACGCGAAAATCGCTGATGGTTTTCTGAAACAACTTTCCCTGTTCTCCACACTATAACTAAATTTAAACCCTGGTTATCTCTGCCATGGTTAAAACCCTTCCCCGCTGCACTTACCTTGCCTCCTCACTGCTCTTTTTCCCTCCGCCCAACCTCTGTTGCAGTTAAACCAAGAAACGTAGGATTTCATTAATCAGTTTGTCGTCATGTGCAGGTGTAATGGTGGATTTACCCACAAGACTATCACAGCTAAAGAATTCAATGTTTAAACGGGCCGAGGGGTCAAATTTCAGAGTTTAAATCAAATTTTTCTCGGACAATGATTACAATTAAGACCCCCAGTGCACTGAAGCAATCAGTACACCTAAAAAGAGATAAAAAGGACAAAGACAAAGGTTTTAAGCTTAAAGTTGAAGAATAAACACCTAAGCTCACAGTCTCGAAGGACAACATAGTTTGAAGACAAATCAGCAGAGGAAAGCCTCTAAAGCCACATCCATAGAAGCATTTATTCCTCCTAAGGAGTAAAAGGACACTTGTGGCCTATGTTACTTCACACAAACACTTTGACAACCATGCTATTGACAAACCCTCTGTAAAACTGTCAGAGAAGTTATTAAGCAGGCGTGGGCTACAGGACCTAAAATTTCATAGTTTACTTGTCCCAGATAGTCAAACATAGTACTTTGCTACTTTGGGTTTCAAAGAACACACTAAGGAGTTATTACCATGCCTACTAGAATATGCATAAAATAGGAAAAACTACCAAAATGGTACAAACGGTTAATGCAACTATCATTAAGCAGAATGGGCATTCGAGCACTTCTCCCACTTTGTCTTAATTCATATTTACTACCATTTCTACCATACTCTTCCTCTTTCACCTATAAATATTCAAACAAAATTCATTGTAACGATTGGAACATTGTAAATTGTTGAACTGTTATTGAGTTAGAGTTACTGAGTAGTTGTAATATAGTAGGCTGGGAAGAGAAGAATTGGACTATAAAAGTTGTTGGGCTCAAATTATGTAACTGGTTTTGGACATCAATACACCAACATATTCACTGGATCCTGATCTAAATCATTGGTGATGTGTTTCCTCATTGTCTTTGTTGCTTTCCTTATTTTTTCCACTTTGTTCACATTCTCTGATAAAGAGTAGTAAAATATAGATTAGGATTTACTTCTAAAGTACCCTAATTCTAACTAGTAAGCTTTATCTGTATGTTTTCCTCTAAATGTGTATTTAAGAGTGATATCAATAGAGTATAACCAGTCAAGAATGTTGGTGAGCCCATGTCTTGCTGAGTAGAACTTGAGATATTGTTCTTGAATGTTATTTTCATTGCATGCTAAGTAGAGTCTTAAGCAAGGAAGTCTATGGTTAGCCATGTCCCTTGTTTTGTCTTAAAGAGTTTCTTTGAAGATTTCCCTTAAGAGTAGGTCGAAAGCAGGAAAGGTTTAAAGTCCTTGCTTGATCTTAGGTTTCTTTTTATGTTTATCTTATATGTTTTTCTCATGAGTGTATGCCAAAAGAAGATTAGGTTAAAATTCCTTGCTTGATCTTAGGCTGCCTTTGTTTTCTTACATGTTGCTTCTTTCATTTCACTCCTTAATGTTCCATACCACAAACTCAACTTAAAAAATATTCTGATATAGATGACTTGCCCTTTGAAAACTCCTGGATAGTTGATGTGTGAGTAAACCCTTTTACGACTCCATAGCCCAATGGTTTAGCACTCTTTTGACCTATCTTCCCATGCTAAAACATCCTTCCACTTACTTCCTTCTTCACTTCACATGACCTTCTCAGTTAATGATTCCCAACCAAAAAAAAACAAACAACCCCTTGAATTTCATAACTAGCCTAATATCATAGCTAAACATAAGGAAATAACTTTGAAAACAATACTTACATAGAGATATCCCTCTGTGAATCCAGGAGGGCTAGATCCTAGGATTCCAAAGCAGTTCTAATGTTGCCTTGTCATTTGGTATGCTAGCCTGCCAAATCATGAGGATCCCAACATAATGGCGACTCCGTTGGGGAATTCTACGTAAATTGCTATCTTAGACATCCTTAAGAACTCAGAAAACCCACAAAAGCCTTAGGCTGGTAGTTAATTACTGTGGTGGACAATAACTCATCTTGAACATTTGAAATCATCATCCTGGCAGCTCCACATCTCCTAAAAGATCAAAAGACTCCACTAGTGATCAGTAGACCTGCTGATTATTCCCGGTTTCACAAAGAATCCACTGGGGGCAGCCCACACTACCATAAAAACTTTGTTCGCACCCATGATTAGGAAACTCTGAGGATTAATTTTCTTTGTTAAAGACCAGTTTTCCTCTTAAAGATTGTTATATCTGGCTAACTTTCTTCTTTTTTGGTCTGAAACTTAACATACTAGCTTCAAGAAGAATCCATACCAGAGCTTTTCCTGACCCAAATACTCCTGAAATAGTTGATAATCTAGAAATCATTCTTTGGAAGTCTCATGTATCTAGGGATCCAACTATTATCAAACCCATTCATAGAGCTAACTCAGTGCCTGAAAACCTTATAGCTCTATTAGACACTCAAGTTGACTTAGATTTACCAAGTAATTTACCAAGAACTAAGTCACTTAGTGGTATAGATTAGACAGACTTTGAGCCTCCAAGCTCACCACCACATAGTGGTCAACATATTAGTAACAGAGAAACCCCTCCATCCACACCTCCTGATCTCCATTTCATTCATAACTTGGGTCTCTCTCACCCTAAATCTGCTCAACGGTCTCTTGTTGGTCCAAGCACTTCTGCCATCCATATCCTTGTTGTTCAAGCCACTCCTTTACTCCCACAAAATACTATCATGGTAGCATGGTATGCTCCCCTAGTGTTACCACAGCCTCTGGTTTCTTTACCCAATGAATATCAGTCTAAAATTCCCCATTTCACTGGAAACAAATCCACTACTGCTCAATAGCATGTAGACAAGATGAATGATGCCTTTGATTATATGGAAATAGAATATGAGACCATTAAGATGAGAATCTTTGCCCAAAGTTTAGGAGGAGAAGCCAAGAAATGGTTTAAAGGCTTAACTCCTCATAGTATTCATGATCTCCCTTATTTACATCAAACGTTCACAAACAAATGGGAAATTAGGAAGAATCCACTCCAAATACTTTCAGATTACAACAACCTAAAGAGAAACCCTAGGGAGAGTGTTCAGAATTATTGCACCAAATTCAATAGTGTGTATAACGCACTACCCCCAGATTTAAAACCTCCACAAGGATCAGCTTTGGCCAAATTTCCTAAAGGATTTGATCCTGAAATGGCCTATCAGCTTAGAGAAAGGGATCCCTTAACTTTAGAAGACATGCATAAGGGAGCTCTTAGTGTGGAAGCTAATCTGACTGAAAAGAGAGGAGGACTGAAAAGAAAGTGATATATAGAGAGGACACTAAACCTTCGACATCTAACTCAAAATTAGACCATCTAGCCAAGAACATGGATAGGTTAGAAAAAATGATGGAAAGGTTAGCTGTCCAAACAAGTGCCCAAAACAGGAACCAGACTCAAAATCAGAACCAAAACTTTAGGAGAAACCCCCCTCAGATGAAACAAAGAGATTCTGATCAACAAATCAGACCTCCATTTCAACAAAATTATGTTTATGAAGAGGAGGGAATGATAGAAGAGTCAAAGGGAACTAATATAAACATGCTAGGAGTTAATAATGAAGACCCTGCCTTTTTCATAGAGGATGACCAAGCTGCATATACATATTATGATAATGAAGGTTTAGGATTCGAAGATTATAGGCAAGGCTTTGAGAATGCAATCATGGAGGTCCACAAGAAATATGACCTCAGAAGCAAAAAGAAACAAGAAACTCCCCAAACAAAAACCTCTAAGACTGTTGTTAAGAATAGATCTGAAAAAGTGGTTAAAGGGGTTGTTGAAAACAACAAAACAAAAGCTAAAAGTTCTGGTAAAAACAAGGGAAAAATCACTCAGAACATTGACAAACCAATTGTTGGCCCCAGCAGCACTAGTACTTCAGCTAGTACACCTGAAAGAACTGTTTTAACTAATGTACATAGTGAAAACCAGCAAGTTGATTTTGCTGGTAAATAAGTGACTAACAAGACAGATTTGAACCTTTCAAAGAGTCAGTTCCCTTTCAGTTTAGAAAGTGAAATTGCTAAAATCAAAGTCTTTGTCCCCCTCACTGAGTTAGTCACTCAAGATGTATATAAATTTCAGGTTTTGAAAGCTTTAAACATAGAAGAAAATAATGACTCTGTCAACCTCAATGATGATCAGCCAACCCTTTTATTTGGTCCTAAAATTGAAGGGAAATTCCAAGAAGGAGTGGTCCCTCATTTCTATGTCAGTTTGAATATCCATGATAAGATTTTACACAATGCTATGCATGATTCAAGTTCATCACATAACCTCATGCCCAAAGTAATCATGGAGAGATTAGGCCTTGAAATAACCAGACCATACAAATATTTGTACTCTTTTGACTCCAGCAAAGTAAAATGCTTAGGCCTGATCAAGGATCTTTGTGTGAACGTGACCCAGATCCCAGCCAAATGCATAGTGATGGATGTGGTAGTGGCTGATGTGCCCCCCAAATATGGCATGCTTCTTTCAAGATCATGGGGTGCTAAGCTGCAAGGTACCATGCAAATGGACATGAAATATGCCACCATCCTGGTCTTCAGTCAACTTAGGAGACTGTATAGGGAATCACACATGAAATTTATGGTGAGCAGTCAAGAAAAATCGGAAAACTCCCCTCTTTATTCTATCCATACTGACCTAGACTCGTTCATTCTTTGCAATGATGAAATCTTTATTGAACAAGAGTTGGATAGTGAGCAATCACCCAACATAACAGAAAATAGGGAGGATGAAGCTCTCAAACTGTTTGCCCACTCTGAAATTAAAAAAAAACAAAATAGAGATTCTGAAACATCCATTGTCCATCAGCTAAGTGAAAATCAAGGGAGTCAAGAAGAAAGGCCTGAACTCCATGAAAACCTTAAGGAACAAGTCCAACCCAAACATGCTGCAGAACAGATAGAACTACATTATGATAGTTAGAACACACAGGACAAAGAGGACAACAATGAAAATAACACCAAGTCTGAAATTAGCCCTCTTTGGAGTATGATTTTTGATGGGTCTTGCAATAGAACTGGTGCAGGAGCAGGTGTATGGCTTCACAACACTGAGAACAATTACGCTGAAATCCATGCATACAAGCTAAAATTCCAATGCACTAATAACATAGCAGAGTATGAAGCACTCCTCTTAGGACTGCAGTCACTGAAGAAATTAGGAGCCAAGAGGATAGCTGGTCATGGAGATTCCGAACTGATCATTAGGCAGATAAATGGAGAATACACTGCCAAACATCCAAGACTAAGAGCCTATAGAAATGATGCCATGGACCTTTTGCAAACCTTTGAGGAATATGAACTTGTTTTTTTCCCTAGAAGCCAAAACATCCTTGCCAATGGATTGGCTTGCACTGCTAGCTCATGTCAAAGACCCTGCGATGACAAATAGTTCAATGTCAAAGTAAAATATAGGATGGTTGTCCTAGAAAATGAAAAATATTGGCAGGTCTTTGAGGGAGATAAACAGATAGAGGATTTTCTGCAGTTCAGGAATGAATTAAAATTACCCAAATCAGACTCAAAGCATGATAAAAACCATCTGAATGAGGAACAGCATGACCAAAAATAACCTCCTCCCATTGCAGAAATAAATCTGCTAACCAGTGAGTTCGAAAATCAAACAAAGGGATACATAAACTCAGAAAATGAAGACATAGAGATATTATAGTCCAAAGACAAAGGCTTACCCAAAGGACTAGTGCCTTTAGAAGGCTTGTTTGATTAATGGCGTTGCCAAGAAACCAACAATAGAACCCACCGATTTTGATATTGAGGAATGCAATATAGGTAGTAAATACAAAATCGAAATGATCAAACTGTCTAAAACATTGCCAGCTCACATTAAACTGAGATATATTGAATTGTTTAAAGAAATTTCTGATGTTTTTGCTTGGTGCTATGAGGATTTAAAGGCATATGACACAGAGACCATTCAGCACAAGATACCTCTTAAAGAAAACCAAAAACCATTCAAGAAAAAATTGCACAGAATAAACCCTGTGCAGTTACCTCTGGTTGGGAAGGAAATTAGGAAAATGTATGATGCTGGAATCATTGTCCCTGTGAGATACTCAGAATGGGTGTCTAATCTTTTAGCTGTGAGGAAGAAAACATGAGAAATTAGGCTTTGTATTGACTTTAGGAAGTTGAACAGAGCCTCATTAAAGGAAAAATATCCCCTACCCAAAATGGAGCACATCTTACAAAGGTTAGTTGGTTCCAAGAGGATTTCCTTGCTAGATGGCTTTTCAGGATATAACCAGATTTTGGTATTACCTGAAGATCAACTGAAAACAAACTTCACTACTCCTTGGGGAACCTTCATGTATGTGAAAATTCCTTTTGGATTAATGAATGCAGGAGCCACATTTCAAAGAGTGATGGATATTGCTTTCTCAGAAGAAATACGCCACTTCATTGTTATTTATTTAGATGAAATCACAGACTATTCCAAAACATATGAAGAACACCTAGCACACTTTAGGAAAGTATTTGAGAAATGTAGGGAGTTTGGGATATCTTTAAATCCCAAAAAGACATTGTTTGGTCTCCAAGAAGGTAAAATTCTCGGTCATATCATATCTGAAAAGGGGATTAAAATAGAATCGAAAAGGGTTGAAGGTATATTACAGATCAATCACCCTAGAAAAATCAAAGAACTCCAACATTTCATTGGAAAGATTAATTTCCTGAGAAGGAAAGATATATCTCTTATCTTCTATGGATCCACTGCTATGCCATCCTTGGAGACCACATGCCCCAAGTAATGTACCTCTTTCTGAAAGAAATTTCATTTACTAATATTAGCATACAATTGATTCTCTCTCAACAATCTCAACACTACTGCTAATTGCTTGATATTCTCTTCCTCATTCTTAGAATATATCAAGATGTCATCAATGAATACAATAACAAAATTGTCTAGATATGGATGCAACACACTATTCATTAAGCACATAAAGGTATTTGGAACATTATTCAAACCAAATGGAACTACAACAAACTTATAACGCCCATACCTGGTCTGAAAAGTTGTCTTGTAAATATTCTCTTCCTTGATGCATACCTGATGATATCTGGATATCAAATAAATCTTCAAAAACACTATTGCTCCATTTAGCTGATCAAATTATTCATCAATCCTTGGCAACAAATACTTGTTCTTTATGGTCACCTTGTTCAATTTCCTATAATAAATGCACAATATGAGAGTACCATCCTTATTCTTCACAAATAATACCAGTGCACCCCGTGGTGATACAGTTGGCCTAATGTATCCATTGTTAAGCATTTCCTTCAACTGCAACTTCATCTCTACTAACTCTGGAGTTCTCAGCCTGTACGGTGCCTTTGATGCTGGTGCTGCCCATGGTACCAACTCAATAGAAAATTCCACTTCTCTACGAGGTGACAACTCTGAGATATATGCTCGAAACACATCCTAAAATTGTTGTAAGATCGGGTACCTTCTAAATATATCTGCATCCTCATCCTCCTTACCTTTGTCACTAGAAATGTGCACTGTAAATAAAACACACCCATTTCTATGATTGTGCTTTTCCTGCATAGTTGTCACCATCCTAAATTATGTTTCTTTCTTATTATCCTGTAAGATTCTTTGTACTTCATTATCATCTAAGAACTCAATAAATTTCTCATAGAAATCCACTTTGGTCCTATGAGGATATAACCTATCCATACCCATCCATACCCAAAAGCATACTATATGATCCCAATGGCAATACATTAAATTTTTTTTATGTAAGCACACCATTCAGTTCAAATGCACAAAATTTTACCCAATGATGAACTCTCTTCTTTTTACCTGTAGCCAACCCCACTAACCAATATTTTGCATGAATTTATTTATTAAAACCACACTTATCCACCAAGTTAGGGTTAACATAACTATAATTAGATCCAGGGTCAATCAAAATAGAAATAACTTGATCACAAATCTCACCATCCATCTCAATGATATATGCCTAATGATCAACCTTCCTGTTATCCAGCGCTGCATAGATATGAGGAATTCTCTTCCCAACATCCCCAAAAACTTGTGATTCCTGTGCACTATAGATCTGAGGCCTACCACCCTAATACCATAGAAAAAATCTCTTAATATTATCCTTACCACATGTCCAACATTCCAACTGTCCGATACCATCACCTCTATTATGTTGTTGTCCAAGTTGTGACCCATGTCCCTATCTAGTTATGTTGAAATTATTGTAATGTGCAATATTTTATTTCTCTTCTGCATTCTGAGGCCTTGTTCATTTCAGCTGTCATTTACATTTACCTTTATCTTTCCCTTTCCATCCTTGCTGAAATTTGTTCTTACGCTTTGACTATTCATAACAATGCTTTGATTTCCTAATAACTTCCTCAAGTGAGTGAGGTTTATCATACTCAATATGATCTCTAAATGCTAATTTAAATCCACTAACAAACCTCTAAACTTTAGTCTTTTCATCTTTAAGATATGGTACATACCTCAATAGCTCCAGGAAATTAGTCGTATACTCTTCATTTATCATCGATCCCATCTTTAGTTCATAGAATTCCTTGGCTTTGTTGTCGTAGTACCTTTCTGATGAGTACTTATTTATGAAAGTATTTTGAATTCATGCCAACTCAACTCTTTTGTCCTGATGTCTCTAACCCGCTTCACATCTTCCTACCAAATATCTGCTTTACCTTTCAGGATGAAGATAGCTACTCTGGCCTTCATATTATCTGTGTAATTATGCAACTCAAGGAATTTCTTCATCCCAAGCAACCAAGCCTCTTCATCTTCTAACTTCTTCAAATATCCATCAAAGGTAGGTGGCTTAGCTTTCTTAAAATCATCTGGAAAGTATCCCATGTCACTCCTCCTGTAAGGGTGATAACGATGATGATCATAGTGCCCTCAGAACTAGAACTAGAATAGTACATGTTTCCATCTCCTCTCCTATCTGGAGTATCCAAGAATCTACCACCTCTTATCGTGTCATATCTACCTAACCTGTGACCACCATGAGACCTACTAATATACGCCCATTAGTCCCATCCTCCTGTCCATAGATGATCTAGAGTGGTTTATGTCTCTGAAATTCTGGAAAACTAAGAAGAATCACTGCATTGACTTCTGCTTGTTTCTCTTGTGCCTACATGATTTTTTCATTATTTGCTTTGCAACTGTTATTTTTTCCTTCAAACTTCTCAATGTGTTTTCTAAGTCAGCAGAGTGCCCAACACCACGTTGCTGATATGATTTGTAGGGAGAATCTATGTAGTCTACCATCTTTTTATTCATATTGATCTCTTCCTTCAAGGCATACTAGGTCAGCTAAACAAATTCATAAACAAACTAGTGTACCTCAGTATATTTCAAGGAGGATATCTCATCTGCAAGACTGAACAGATTAGCACAATAAATATTTATATAAACATAATCATAACAACATATAGATATCATCCTAACCATAGTCCATTCAATAATGACCATACCAACCACACATCATGCCCTCAAGCATGAAAAATACAACGATATCAATATATGCATGAAACATATAAACACAGACATGCATAAACAATGCATAACCAATCATATACTCATGTTGACACATTCCATAACAACCCCCATCAAATTTCACATGGCGACACCACTACAACCATGACCACCACCATGCATATGAAACAATCACATGGACCCTAAGTATAAGGAACACATATGTAACTAACATGAATGTATGACCAACACATTGCCCATCCAGTCCAAGGGGTGAACCATGCTCTGACACCACTATGTAACACCCTCCTCCCACATTTACCAAATTTAACCAGTTTGTTGGGGTAAACATGTGAAAAGAGGCCACTATGATCTTATTCCACTCCTCATGTATAATTAAGGAAGTAGAACCAACACAACACAACCAATATGACCTTATACACATTCTACAAAACCCTCATGAGCCATCCAACCTTTCCAATTGATCAACCCCTGAGACAACCTAACATTTTGCTGCATTTAAGCCTTATTTTCTCCCTTGACATTTTTGTGCCATACATGGGAATGCATGCAATTTATAAATGAAAACATGATGAGCCATACATTATCATTGCCATAAAACATGATCAAGGATACAACAACCATAAATGCACATATGAACTATTAAATTTGCACATAAAATACCAAGGAAAATAACTCTTATTGATGAATGCAAAAGCCAACCTAGTATGGGACTACCACGTTCCACCTTACCATAGATTGGTTAAGCCAAATATCTCTTCATCTAACCACCCACGTGCCATATTCCAAGCATGAATGTGGGACTCAAAACCAAAGAAATCATCCAGGGCTTCCTTAGGCTAAACCACCTCACCCTCATCAATAGAATTAGGCTTTACCGTAATATTTATCGGATCACTAAGCCATAAAAAAAATTGATGCCTCCATATATCTCCACCTAAACCGTGAGGAAATTGTATGTCTCAACCTCTTGGCTTTACCGTGTATCTCTCCATTACCAGTCAAGGGATTCCTAGGCCTATGAGGTCTCCACCCTCTGGCCTTTACTGTGTATCCCAACTCAGGATTCCTAAGACCAATCAAGGGTACTCACCACTGATATTTACTATGTATCCCACCATTCACCGGTCAAGGGAATCCTAGGCTCAATCAAGGTGTTCACATCCAGGATTTACTGTGTATCCCATCTCAAGATTCCTAGGCCTTGTGAATAAGCCTGAGGCCACCCCACTCAACTTCGATTCCATCCGGTAATCCAACTCAACCAAAAGATGAGAACCCCATCACACCATGACTATCCGGAAATGGAAAGGCAAGGCTAAACAATACTATCGCACTTGGAAAAATAAATGCCAATGACAACAAGAGAACCAAGAACACAAATGCATAACCATGCATGCCAAATTTAGCAAGGAAATCATACATGCAAGTAAACCTATTGTAGATGCTTGCTTCTACTCTTCCTTGCTTGATCTTTTTGCTTCCTCTCTTCCTTCTTTTCTTTTCTTGATCTGATGCTGAAGTGATCCAAGAAAACTCTAAGTTTCCAAGAGTGTGTGAGAGAGAAAATAAAGAGAGCTCCAAAACTGAACTAACCAAAAGCCATGAAATAATACTCAAAGTAATTTTTATTAATATGGCCTCTATTTTCTTCATTTTTCCATTATTTTCATCCTCACATGCAACCTGTGACCTTCACCTTCCTTTTCTCCTATTTTCCATTATTTCATAAATAAAATGCCAATAAATGCCACTTTTCCTTTCCAAAGCCTTTGCCATTACCTTTCCAAATTTCCTTAGCCATAATAAACCAAAATGAACATCCACACTAGGATGTTTTTCCCAACATTCAACTTGGAATAAGTGTCCCATAACCGTGGATATTATTTTTCCTTTATTAACTTTTACATGGATTTTTTACCAGGGCTATTAAATTCCAGTCTCCTCCCATCACAAAATTTTCATGCCAATTTTTCTCCCTTATTCTTCCTAGGAAGTCCCAAAATTATATTTTTTCGCCATATATCACAGGCCCGTAGACACAAACCACTAGTATTCTCTCTCCACTACTTTTTTCCTCCAACAATATTGTTATCCAATGCTACGTGTTAAGGTTGTCTGCAATTTTAAGTTGTGATTCATCCCAAAATACTCCCAGTCCTCCTGACGCACCCTTTGAGTCTTGAGTCATACCATTACTATATATATATATTCAATTGAGACCTTTTCCTCAGGTTTTGTCTCTTGCAACAAAACGATTGTTAGCTTTTATTTTCCAATCAACTTTTTTAGAGCTAGGATTTTTTTGGGGCTTCCCATACCCCTTAAATTCCATGATAGAACAATCATTTCAGAAAGGGAGTTTTGGGAGTCTCTCCACTTTATTTTTTCCCTTCTGCACCTTTCGATTATTTTAACTTGATGATTTCTGGCAACGTAGATTGGCTCCCAAGATTTTTATTTTTCTCAAGCTACCTCTCTCACACTTTTCTTAGGTGGTCTGCCTTGGTGCTTCCTTTTACCACTCTTCATTTTGAAAGTACTTCCTTCACCAACCCATACCAGCGTTTGCATTTTGGTTCGAGTTGTTATCCCTACTGAGATGATAACTTCTTCTTCTTATCTATATTGTAGTGTATTGAGATCTTGAGTTGTGTACAATGCATCCCCTTCATTCTGTTAGATTTTATTCTCCTCTTCCCTCACCTCTTCTACCTGGTTCTCATCTGGCTTTGGATATTTCTCATTAGTTTTAAGTTCTATCCCTCATTCCCTTCCCAATTCTGTAGTATTTCAAAGAAATTCTCAGATGATACTGTCATGCTCTTTTCCTTACTGCTTTTCTCTTTGTTAAACCCTACTCTGTTCTTATTTCTACCCTTATTTTGAACATGCCATTGATCTTCTTTCTCGTCTGGCGCATTTTCGGGAGGATCCTATTTACAGTCCCTTACAAAGTGCCAGATTCATGGCAATATCGACATTTGAAAGGGATCTATTCATAATCCAACGACTGGTGATGGATCCATCCCCTTAGAGTTAAGTTAATTTCTTATGGAAACCCTATTTCAAGATCAACATACACACATATTTTTATGCATGCAAATTGTGATCCTTCTGATTCTGCCTAATCGATGCATTTTCCTACTCCATTTCTGAATGCCCTTAGGCAGTTGTCGCTCCAACTAGATAAAGGAAGTCTGGGTATTTTTACCCATATTGAGATTGCAGTTGGGATGTCTTCATCTGGATTAAATTCCAGTGTCCACATATTGAGATACATCCCCCTATTTCCAAAGAAGTAGGGTCCATTTCTAAAATTTATATCTTTGTCTTCTTTGTTCTCGAATAAAAATGCAAAAAATCCATTACCATAGGCATATAACTTAATGTTACTAGCCATGATTGATTTCCAAGTTTTTTAAATCCATACCTCCATTGTTTCTGGGGATGGCCACATCCCAGTAAACTTCCCTATAAGGGCTTGCTCTGAGAAAGCTACCTAGTTTATTCTCACACCCATTAGAATCTCAATCGATGGAATTTATTTTGTTTTCATGAAAAACATGGCATTCAAGTCTCTTTTTCGAGGTATTTTTTCAATCGTTGAGACCGTCGCTTCAAATACTTGTTCTCATCAATCTTGGATAGAGGAGGAGGGACCACCCCCCCATAGGAGCCATGGCAGATGCAATCAAGCTTTCGCCCTGGGATACTAGAGCTCAACTCTTGCACGCAATTTTTTTCTTTTATGATAGTATCCTAGATAATGCTTATGATAATGGATGGAAAATGTAATCATAAAAATGCAATACAATTGTTGTTATTAGGTAAAGAATCCATTTTCAAAACCATTAAATATCGTCTTTAACAAGAATAAATATGTTCAATGTGTTAACAATGAATACACAACCTATAGATAACATGCAAGAAATAACTCAAGATCAAGATAATGGATTAATCCTCTTGAAATTTTCCAAAAGTGTTAACAATGAAAACACAACCTATAGATAACATGCAAGAAATAACTCAAGATCAAGATAATGGATTAATCCTCTTGAAATTTTCCAAAAAGCTTCTAAGTGGATTTCAATAAATTTTAATATAATCAAAACAAAATAAGGTTATTTAAATGTAGTTATCTCATTCACCCATAATCATAGGGGCATATGACTTATCAAATACCATTCAATCGTAATAACACAATATTGTTATAATGGCAGTTAATATGTTTCATTCAAGGCATCACCCATAATACTCTTGTTGTGCCAAGAGGCACTCTACAACCCAATATGAGGTAGATGTGTAGGCGTTAGATGTTAGATGTGTAGGTGTTAGATGTTAGATGTGTAGGAGTTAAATATGTGAATATTTTTTAAATGTCAGGTTCATAATTGTACATATGTTATGCAAATATTTTGACTTGGTCAAATTACAAAAAAATAAAAAAATAATGAATAATTAATAAATTAAATAAAAATGAGATAAAATAGTAAATTTATTGGAGGTATTCATGGTTCTCCATGGTATTCTTCTCTAATGGTCAAATTACATAAAAAAATAAAATTTAAATAAATTAAAAAAAATAAAAGAATAAAAATAAAAGAATAATAATTACAAATTTTAATATAATTGAGATAAAATAATAAATTTATGGATGGAGCTTTTCACAACCCATCGATTTTCCCATGGTACTCTTCTCTAATGGTCAAATTACATAACTATCAATTGCACCACATGTTTCAAAAGAAACGTTGTAAGGAAATAGCATAGGAAAGAGTAGCCTAAAAGAAATAAGATGTTGCAGAAAAGGAGTCATCGTGGAGGAATGAAAATCAAAATTTTCTTCCATGAAAGCAGGTAGTGAAATCTTAATGCAATACTGCTTCCTTGAGCCTTACAAAATCATGAGGCCTATGTTAAAGTTAAGTTAAATACCTTGTCTGATCATGCCAACATGAATGCCTAATGAATAAAAAAACTAATGCAATACTGCTTCCTTGAGCCTCACAAATCATGAGGCCTATGTTGAAGTTAAGTTAAATAAAATTGTCTAATCATGCCAACAAGAATGCCTGATGAATAAAGAAATAGAACGTGATTTTCTACCTTCAAATTCAAAGATGTTTTGGTGCAATTCCTCCATATTTAATCTTGATCAATTCCTATTGAGTCACCTATGTATTATTTCCTTCATGATCTTTGAAAATTTTCAAAATATCACATTGTTCTTTACCATTGTTTTCCCTCGTGTCTGCCATGTTCTTTTTTAACTTAAGTTAAATACCTTGTATGATCATGCCAACATGAATGCCTTATGAATAAAGAAATAGAACGTGATTTTCTACCTTCAAAATAAAAGATGTTTTGGTTCAGTTCCTCCATATTTAATCTTGTTAAATTCCTATTGAGTCACCTATGTATTATTTCCTTCATTATCTTTGAAATATTCAAAATATCACATTGTTTTGTACCATTGTTGTTCTCAGTGTCTGCCATGTTCTTGTTTTTTCAGTATCGCTTATATGAAGTTGGTTTTTTTTGTTCTTTGTGCAGACAGTAAAAAATGTATGGAGAGGTGGCTTTCATCACTTCAAGAATAGTAAAAATAAGGCGATTGAGAAAATAGCTCCAACACCGAGAGATATTTGGTAGAATTTATGGAGTTGGCGAACATGTCTTGTTCTGTGGTGTTGGCTACTCGACATAGCTTTCTTGATTTTTTGTAGAAATGAATTTTTATTTATCTTATATTACATTAATCATGAAATTTTCAACATTCATGGCACACTTTCCATCACATTTGTGGAGAAAATTATAACAAAGTATCACATTTTTCTTATCAGAGCTAAATGCTCCTATGTGCAACAACGATTAATTTCATCACTTAAGAGCAGTAAAAACAAGTTTATTGAGAAAAAAACACCAACACATTTGTAGAGAAAATTATAACACAATATCACACTTTTCTTATGAGAGATAAATGCTCCTATATGCAATAATGATGGATTTCATCACAACAGTGAAAACAAGTTTATTGAGAAAGCAACTCCAACACATTTGTAGAGAAAATTGTAACACAGTATCACACTTTTCTTATCAGATCTAAATTCTCCTATATGCAACACAGTTCAAGAGCAGTAAAAACAAGTTTATTGAGAGAGATTTGGAAGAAACTGTTGAATTGGTGAACATGTCTTGCTCTATGGTGTTGGATATTAGGCATAGCTTTCTTGATCTTGTATACAAGACTATAAATTTGCATGTAGCTTATAGGGCACATTTGCCATCACATTTGTAGAGAAAATTACAATAGAATATCACATTTTTCTTTTCATATCTAAATGTTCCTATATGCAACAACTACCTTGGGCCTCATAGTTTAAATTTGTGCAAGGAGGAGGAGAGGAGGAGTGTCAAGGTGCAAGCTAGAATATGAAGGGAAAGAAGAATCTTGTTTGGGACTTGAGATAGACGCATTCTATGCACATCTAGAGTAAAGCTTAATAAAACAAAACTTACCATACTTTTAATTTTTTAAATAAATATCTTAAAAATTAGAATATCAATTTAATACATTATGTAGTTAGAAACTATTACAATTAAGTAATTAAAGGTAATTTTAGTGTTATTTAAGAAGTGAGAATTATGAACATTCATCATTATTGCTCAAGATAAATCATGCCCTATGAAATAATTTGGAATTTAAAAAAAATCACATATTAAAAAAAAAAAAATCATTATTAATTTAATTTTCTATATATTAAGAAATACTACTCATGAATAATAAAATAGTTGTAACATAACAAAAAAAAACCATGTATTTTTGGAATACTAAAATAGTTGTAACAAAAATAATATAAAACAAGAAAAACTATATATATTTGGATGTATTAAAATTTAGATACATTTTATTAAGTAAAATTTTAAAAGAATAATGATTATAAACATTTAAAAATATTTTTATTAAATAATTAGTTTAAATCTATATTATTTATCAAGTGATCAATTCTCTTTTTACTCTGAAAAGAGGTTTGCATAAGACATATGATCCCTCTTGGCTATTGGTAGATCCAGAGTTAAGATTGATCTAGGTCATCTTAACTTCCCTCTTTAAATAAACTACATTCCACATGAATACCATGGGTTGTTTTTATAGTTTATTATTATTTTTATTTTTTATTGTATTTTGACCTAGTTAAAATGTTCATTACATTATGCCAATCTTTTTATTTAATTTACTTTTATTTTTATTTTTGTGTAATTTGACATAGTCAAAATGTTAAATTGAGGTTAAAATCTAACAAATTTTTAATAACAACATTTTAACTTAAAAGTCACCAAAACTTAAATTCAATCTAACTTATTAAAAAGAAAAAAAAACTAACATTATAAAAAAAACATATAAAAAATTATTTACTTGTGGATCTAATGGCCTAAAACATTTCAATCCTCTAACATTTAATCCAATGACTCAAACATGGACACAATGGCAGCTAGGGGAGTTGTTTTCAAATAATAACGCCTTACAGCTTTAAAAATTAAAATTAAAAATTAAAATTAAAAAAAAAATAATAATAATTAAAATAAATTGAGATAAAATAGTAAATTTACAGATGGAGGTTTTTGGGCTCCAAGTTTATTGAGACATTCATTGCATTACAAGATTTTAACTAGATCAAAATAAATATTAATTTCCACAACAAATGTCATAACTCTGAGCAATTTAATATCCTATTTGGAAAAGAAAACTACTCAATAAAAGCACAGTACACGAAGATTTTATAGCTTTACAGATGCATGTATTTCAAGTAAAACGTAGGAAGAACAACCTTCCTCACTTTGTTAAATAGCCTAAGGCTATATTTTTCCATGTTTTTTTTTGTATGTTATTCATTCTATTTTATATTTTTGAAATTTTACTCTTGAGTATGAAGAGAAACTGAACATGAAAAAATAAAATTTAGTGCATGCAATCCTACATCTTGTTCATATTTTTTTGTCTGCATTAAAATTTATTGGAATTTCTCAGTTTAGATTGTGTCAACCATTGATTTTAACCTCCACATGAAAATTTAATGGAATATATCTCTCAAATGTTCATAACAACTAAGTTTAGATACAATTTTTAATGATTTTTATTTAGGAGATCGAATGATAACATTAAAAATAAAATTAAGCTGAAGATATTTAATATCATCGATTAAGACAGAGTTATATATAACTGAGGAACTTATTATATTTTATGGTCTAACACTGACAAAGCTTCAAGTAAATCGTCTTAACTACGAAGCTTATATATATCAAACCAACCTAGATCCATATTAACTTTAGATCTATTAAGCACCAAGAGAGATAAAATCTCTTGGGTGCAAACATTTCGTCAAGTTTTGCACTCAAATAAGAAATTTGTGCCACGACAAATTTGATCCCTCTTGGTGCTTGATAGATCTGGAGTTAAGATGAAACAAAATTGGTAAATAAGATCCTATTGAATTTCAACAAGAAATTTCAGCACCTACACTAGTGTGGGACCAGGAGGTCCAAGTAGCACCTACACTAGTGTGGGACCACAAGTCTTAGCAGCACCTACACTAGTGTGGGCTAAATTTGGTGCATGCCTATTTTAATTATCCCTTAATTAATATGGAAAATAAAATGTAATCTTATCTCAAAATAACTTATAATAGTTAACTGAGCATGATAAACTGAGTTAGCTCATGAATTTCGAGTTGAGGGTAGTTGGTGAGGCATGCAAAGTAATTCTAGTTGTAACAGAGTTCAAAGTGTAGTGGTGCATTAGTTAATGTAGGTTGTAATGAGTTTAACTCAGTTAAGTGAGTTAAACTCAGTTGTGCTAGTTGTAACTGTTTGATACACTAATGAGAGATCAAGTGAATTAAATATTATTTAATTCACAATCAGTGATCTCACATGCAACTGAGGATTTACTATTATTAGCTACATGTATGTTAGTTCCAGTGGAGACCCAATGGAGATCTAGGTGAAATGGATGTTGACTATCAGTCGTACGATTATTGGGTTGCACCCATGCAACCAAACACCCATTGGATTGCCCATGATCCTTGTGCAGTCAAGGAAGGCCAAAAAATCCTAAAGAATAGGGATTGCATTCCACATGAATTGTGCAAGGAAGGTAGGCTGTTTAGAGGCTAAGAATTGGCTAAGTGTTGGTCATTTTTGTCGAGGACAGTGTGAGGCAATTAGCTGAGTACAGAAGGGCTCTTGTGAGAATAGTTGTGTGTAATTTTTTCATGTATCCATGATGAATATACAATAGAATATAGCGAGGTTTTGAGTGGCAAGCTTTCCTCGTGAAATTATCTATGTTGTGGTTTGATTGATTCTTCTTTGCTTCATGTGATTGGCGATTGTGTTTTTAATTCCGCAATTGATTTGTAGAAGTGATTTAGTATCAAGCTTTAGCACATTGTTAGATTGGATTGAGTCCATGATATACATGCTTGTTGTATAATTTCTACATGGTACCGGAGCACAGGAAATCACAATAGTGAAGGAGGAGCTAAGTTTGTGACTGAATAGAATTCGAATTTGTAGAAGAATTTCTTGGTGCTACAGATGATTCAGGATCGAAATGGCTTTCAATTGCTTGAGATTGGAGTATTGATCTGAAAATGGAACTATTTGTAATGCTATGCAAAGTATTAATTTCCATATAATTTAGTGTGCAAAGTGTTCTCCATGTCTTGCAAGTTAAACAAAGTGTTTTTGGTGATTGTTTCTGAGGCTATGTGTGAGAATTTGTTATTTAAATTTATTGTTTAATACATATCAGCAAAAATACACAAGAATAAAAATTCACCATAGCATAACACAACAAACTGATGAGGCATTTCACCCCTCCTGGGCTACATCTGCCGAGTCCAAGGCTCCCAATGGGCATGTCCTTGCTCTATTAAGTTGCTCAAAATGGTTATACAGTGAAAAATATGCCTAAACAGGCAAAAAAAGTTGTGAATTTGACTTCAAAAGATAGAAATAAGCTAAAAATGGCTTTTTTTCACCTCAAACAGTGAAGTACAACCTAATACAGCTCCATCTCCCTGATGGCCCTGGTGGATTTTTCCTCTTCCCTAAAGAAAAAATGGCTGAAGAACACCTCTATTCACTCTGCAACCTATCCCAAACACTCTAGAATGCTGAAGAAAGCCAAAATTGACTAAAATTTCATCCAAATTGTTTCAATATTGAGAAAGTTATGGCCTCTCAAAGAAAATTGCCCAATGTCACTTGAAAACCCCACCAAATGTGGGTGACATCCAGTTAAGCGTGCAAAATTTGGCATAAATCTGGATTTGGTGGAACACGCGAAGTTGGGCGGAACCGTTGGCAGTTAACATTAAATGTCAGTTGATGTGCGGTCACATGTAAAACCCCGCTCTATCCACCAACGGTTTCGTTAACATTAAATGGTGGCATTTATTGTTTAACATCGTGGTTACATGGAATGGCTTCCAAACGGTCACCGTAACTGCTGGAAGAGTGGCTCCCAGTCACCAGCTGTGGTCATATCGGATGGGGCTAGCCCTTTTGACCTCCGCCCATATCGTTTTCAAAATTCAAATACATGTTATATGCCCTAGTAGTTAAGAACTACTACATAGCCTGGATGGTCGAGCCATTGTGTTGGTAGGGGCTAGACCCCAGTTCAAACCCTGTTGCTTACAAAAGTTTTTGATACGCCAAAACTCCTTGGCCTGGGGCCTTGTGGTGGCCTCCGGGCCTGCCATGTGGCACCCACTGATTAGCCACCAAAACCAAAAAGTCAACCAATCAACAAATTAAATGTTGCCACATGTCAGATTCTGGTATGTCCTTAAGGAATATTCCAGGGGAATATTCTTTGGAATATTCCAAAGAATATATTTTTTTAAATTTTTCCAAATTTGAAAAGTCAAACTTGGTCAACTGTTTTTGGAGTTTACTGGAGACTTCAAACCTTCATAACTTTCACATACGACGTCGGATTTGAGTCCCATTCATGGCGCTAGAATTCCAGCGACGAGGCCTTTTCGGTCATTTAACTGAAACCATTTATGATAATTTCCATTTTTGAGCATTTTTTTCCACTTGGACATGATCACCTGATCACACCTCCCCAATGGGAAGCTTTTGGACCCCAAAAGTTCTCTGAATTATAGAAATTGAAGATGAGGAGACTAATTCCCCACTCTTCCAACCTTGAACCACTGAAATCTTCCTGACTTCATCAAATTGAGCTTCTCATAAAAATATAAATTCTTCCTTGAATCTGCTGACCGAATGTTGCTAACCTTGACTGAGTCATGATGCAAATTTTTGAAATTTGTAAAACAGAAACTATAATTTGCAGAAAACATACTACTCCTACAATGGTCTACCTTCAAAGGAAACTGGAAATAAGATTCACCTTGCCAACTGTCCTTATGGCGAATTTTTTCCGAATGAGCCATGTACTTGTGTCGATTTCCGACCAAGTTTTCTCACCATACCCTACCATTCTGAAACCAGCAACGACCCATGTTGAACTTTGTGCCCTCTTTGCTTGCATGCTTTTCCCTCTCTTGGATTCTTGCACCACTTTGCACCAACACTTTGTTCTCTGCACTGATCAACACCAAAGACACTTTCTGCAACATCTTGTCATCTTCTTCCAAAGACGGCCTACTTTCAGACTAAAACATATCATCATTTATATCAGCAATAAAATGAAAAGGATTACGTACAAAATATTTTTTCTTAATCATCAACAAAGTCAAATTTTGACTTGCATTGACAAGCCTTTTCAACTACCCTGCATTGATTAAAGAAGATTCTAGCTTCTTCCGATGTGCTCTAACAATAAACTCCTTGTCATCCTTGAATAGATGATACTTGTTCTCATGGCAATGGAAGATCGATTTTTTGTCATATAAGTATGGAATACCCAACACCACACCTGTAATGTCAAGCGGTACCACATCTAGTTCAACCATGTCAACATAATGAGCTGTTATGGCAAAGCACAACATTCACTTCCTTGAGACTTGTAAATTAGCATCCTTGCAAATCGAACCAAGTGGATATGGCTTTGGATGTGGTATGGTCTCAAGTTTCAGCTTCTTGATTAAGTCTTCTGAAATGAGGTTTGCTTGATACCCACTATGAAATAGTGTGTCTATCTTTGTGTGTTTGGAAATTATCCTTACATGAAATAGCTCTATCCTCCTCTCTTCATTTGGAGCTTCTCTGTGACAGTTTAAAGTGCTAGAACTGGGATTTGTTTCATTTACAATCTCTTTCCCCTTTATGTTCTTTAGTACCATGGCTATGCTTTTAGTTTCGTCTCCTAATTCAGACCCTAAGTCTTGTTCAGCTATTGCAACCGCCTTGCCTTTTTCTTTGGCCTTATCTTTGGTTTTAAATTTTTTTGGCTTCAATTTCGGATGAAGTTTCCAGCAATGGTCTTCATCATGGCTTGTTTTGGAACAGTTTTTACAAAATAATTTTCCTTTTTCTTTCCTAGAGTTTGTATTTGTTTTTCTACCTTTGCTTTTAAATTCACTACCCTCATTCCCATCAAAGGATTGTTTACCTCTAGCCTCTAAATGCATGGCTTGGACACAAACCTCGTCTAGAATAGTAGGATTGAACATAAGGATAATATGTATAAGATAGTTGTGTAAACCACCTATATATTTCAGCAAAGTCTCTTGGCTATGCAAATCAATTCCAAGTAATAAAGCCCTTCGTCTAAACTCTTGAGTGTAATCTTGAACACTTTGTCCCTTAAGTTGTCTAAAACTTTTCCAATTCATGATAGCCTTTTGTAAATGAGCTAATGGATAAAATTGTTGTTTAATTGTGGAAATAAATTCAGCCCATGATAAAGTGATCTTACCATGTTTTTTAATTTCATCCTTGGTCTTGGCTTCCCACCATACCAATGCTGCTCCATCCATTCTCAATGAGGCTAACTGTATCTTGGTGTCGTCATCATGAAGGTTCTATATCCTCAAGTAAACTTCCAACTGTATGATCCAATTTTCAAGTTTCTCTGCATTTACTTCACTGTTAAACATAGGCAACTCAAATTTGACATCAAGCTTTAAAAATGGACTTTTACCAGTGGTTTTAGACTTGTGAGATTGATTCACCGAAGTTGAGGATGACGATGTAGAGGAAGAGGATGAAGATGGGGATGGTGGATCACCATTTCCTCCGTGTCCTTTCTTTGATTTGTCATCACTTTTCTTTCCTCCTGAAGAACCCTCTTCTTCTTTCTGGTGTCTAGACCCTTCTCCAACAAGCCTATCATTCCTTTCTTGGTAGAGTATCCTCACCATCTCCGTCATCTCCAAGAAAGCCTTTCGGAACACTCGTTCCTCTTCTTTGGGATCCATGTCTTCGGGAGCTTCTCCTTCCCTTGAAGACATGCTTGAGACTTCTTCTATGGCTCTTGGAGGTGGCTCTCTGGCCTTTCTTGGTTGAGGATTACTTTGTGCTCTAACCAAGTGTCCTTCACCTCTTTTGAGTTATAGCCTAGTAAGCATCAAAACTTGCAAACAACCAACTATATCTCTGCACAAGAACAAATGTAGAGTAAAAATCTAGCTCTGATACCATCTGATCTGAAAATGGAACTATTTGTAATGCTATGCAAAGTATCCATTTCCATATAATTTAGTGTGCAAAGTGTTCTCCATGTCTTGCAAGTTAAACAAAGTGTTTTTGGTGATTGTTTTTGAGGTTATGTGTGAGAATTTGTTCTTTAAATTTACTGTTTAATACATATCAGCAGAAATACACAGCAATAAAAATTCACCATAGCATAACACAACAAACTAATGAGGCAGGTCACCCCTCCTAGGCTACATATGTCGGGTCCAAGGCTCCCAATGGGCATGTCCTTGCTCTATTAAGTTGCTTAAAATGGTTATATAGTGAAAAACATGCCTAAACAAGAAAAACAAGTTGTGAATTTGACTTCAGAAGACAGAAATAAGCTAAAAATGGCTTTTGTTTCATCTCAAACAGTGAAGTACAACCCAATATAGCTCCATCTCCCTGATGGCCCTGGTGGCTCTTTCCTCTTCCCTCAAGAAAAAATGGCTGAAAAACACCTATTTTCACTCTGTAACCTGTCCCAAACACTTCAGAATTCTAACGAAAGCTAAAATTGACTAAAATTTCGTCCAAATTGGTTCAATATTGAGAAAGTTATGGCCTCTCAAAGAAAACTGCCCAATGTCACTTGAAAACCCCACCAAATGTGGGTGAACTCCAGTTAAGCGCACTAAATTTGGCATAAATCTGGATTTGGTGGAAGGCAACAAGTTGAGCAGAACCATTGGTAGTTAACATTAAATGTCATTTGATGTGTGGTCACCTGTAAAACCCCTCTCTATCCGCCAGCAGTTCCGTTAACATTAAATGGTGACATTTATTGTTTAACATCATGGTTACATGGAATGGCTTCCAAACGGTTGTCGTAACCACTGGAAGAGTGGCTCCTGGTCACCAGCCATGGTCATATCGGATGGGGCTAGCCCTTTTGACCTCCACCCATATCTTTTTTCAAAATTCAAATACATGTTATATGCCATAGTAGTTAAGAACTACTACATAGCCCAGATGGTCTGGCCATTGTGTTGGTAGGGGCTAGACCCCGGTTCAAACCTTGCTGCTTACAAAATTTTTTGATACGCCAAAACTCCTCGGCATGGGGCCTCATGGCAGCCTCTGGGCCTGCCACGTGGCACCCACTCATTGGCCACCAAAACCAAAAAGTCAACCAATCAACAAATGAAATGCTGCCACATGTCGGATTCTAGTACACCCACAAGGAATATTCTAGGGGAATATTCTTTGGAATATTCCAAAGAATATTCTCTTTTTTAAATTTTTCCAAATTTGAAAAGTCAAACTCGGTCAACTATTTTTGGAGTTTACTGGAGACTTCAAACCTTCATAAATTTCACATACGATGTCAGATTTGAGTCCTGTTCACAGCGCCAGAATCACCGCAACGAGGTCGTTCCATTTGTTTAGACTGAAACCATTTCTAAGCATTTCCATTTGTGAGCATTTTTTTCCACTTTGACATGATCACCTGATCAAGTATGCACTCGAGGGAAACCCTAACTATATTTCTTGGAAGGAAAAAATGGAGGTAGTACTCGAAGATAATGACTTGAATGAATTCATTGACAATGATGTTCCTAAACTTGACGTGACAAATGCTGCAAATCTTGATGCATGGAAAAAGAAAGTGGTAAAGGCGAGGAGGATCTTACTAGAGGGAGTACAGGACCACATTGTCTCAAGTATCCATGGAAAAGTGACACCATATGCTATGTGGAAAGCTTTTACGAATCTATTTCACAGCAAAAGTGACCATAGGAAATTGGTAGTGAAAGATAAACTCAAAAAGATCAAGATGGCGAAAGGCGACTCCATGCAAAAATATTTAACAAAGTTTTTCCAATGTCGGGATGAACTTGGGAGCGTTGGAATTACTGTCACTGATGATGATTTGGTGAGTCTAGCTCTCCTAGGAATTCCCAAGGGTTGGAATAGTTATCAAGACTCTATCAATGGAAGGGAAAAGCTGCCATATTGGGAACGATTGTGGTCGGATTTGGTGCAGGAGGAGTTCAGACAGAATACCAGAGATGGATCTTCATCTAAGAATGACAATGAAGAAGATTGTGCTTTGGCTGGCAAGGTGAAGAAGGGGAAATGAAAGAAGTTCCATTCCAAATCTGAGTCCAAAGATGGCAAGAAGCGCGACATGTTCAGAGTGAAGTGTTTTCACTATCACAAGCATGGGCACTATGCCACTATCTATCCACAAAATAAGAAGAACAAGAAGGCCTCAGGATCTACAGCTAGTGAGGTTTTGGCCTCGCAATTTGAGCTTGAATTCTCATTGATCTCATGCATGGTGTCAAGTGCATTGGGATCGGTGTGGTATTTGGATAGTGGTGCATCCTTTCACATGACGAGAGACAAGGAAATTTTCAGTAGCTTAGAGGAGAAGGACCTCCAAATGCATATCAAAATGGGTGATGATAGGAAGTACAGTGCTATCGAGATTGGTACCATTACCTTCCAGAGACATTCAGGTAAACACATTCAATTAAAATATGTAATGCATGTACTAGGCTTGAAGAAAAATTTGGTCTCAGTTGCAATGTTAGAGGATAGAAGCTATGATGTTTTTTTCAGTGAAGGAAAATATTTCCTGCGATAAAAAACAACAGGACAAACCAAGAAGATTGGGATTCGAGTTAAGAATCTCTATAAACTATATGTATATGTATGCGCAACATTGATGGCAAGGCGGACAAAGTGGTGATCCAAGATGAAGGTGAGTTATGGCACATGAGATTGGGCCATCTTCACCACAGAGCCTTGAAAGCCATGCAGCATATTTCTATGGGTCTTCCCAAGGGTACACTTGCGCAATCAGAAACTTGCAAGGGATGTACTATGGGAAAATATGTAAAGGCCACCTTTCATGAGAAGGAGAACCGAGCTTTGGGGATCCTTGAGAGAGTTCACACAGACGTGTGTGGACCATTCTCTATTGCTTCAACAAAAAAGTATAAGTACTATGTGATATTTGTTGATGAATTTTCTCGTAAGTGCTGGATCTATTTCATGCAAAAGAAAGATCAGACATTCTCAAAGTTTCTTGAGTTTAAATCACTGGTGGAGAAAGAAACTGGGAAGGAAGTGAAGGCTCTTAGGAGCAATAATGGTGGTGAGTACATCTCCAACTAATTCAAGAATTTCTGCAACAAAGAAGGAATTTAGAGAGACATGATAGCGCCTCATAACCCACAGTAGAATGGGGTCACTAAAAGAAAGAACATAATGATTGTGGGTGAAACAAGAGCGATGTTGCATGATCAAGGTCTACTGATGCATCTGTGGGCGGAGGCGTGCAACACATCGGTATTTGTGCAGAACCATTGTCTTCATAGGATACTTGGCATGACTACTCCAGAAGAGGCTTTCACTACTAAGAAACCTAATGTTTCACATTTCAAAATTTTTGGCTCATCTGTTTATGTGCATGTGACCAAAGACGCCAGGAAGAAGCTGGAACCAACTTCTGAGATTGGGATTTTTGTGGGGTACACTGAAACTCCCCACAACTATCGAGTGTGTTTTCCAAAAAACAGAATGATTGTTATGCGACGGGATATAAAATTTGAAGAGGATAAAGCCATGCAAATGCCCCTTGAGAGGGAGCTAGATTTGCATGCAGAGAAGGAACTCTTGGTTCCCAAGGATGAGCCTCAAGATGTGGAGCAACCACATGCGAAGGATCATGGAATGGCAGAAAACACTCATGCAGAGCCATTTATCAGAAATGGTAGAAGGCGCACCATAGAAGCTGATAGATTGAGACTTGATGCTACAGAGAATGTAGGAGCCCCTACTTCACAGTGCAGACATAGATAGTCTCCAGACAGGTTTACTGGATACATGGCTCTTATGAGCTAATGTATTATGAAAAAAATATCTTCCTTTCAGGAGGCAGTGTAGCAACCAATTTGGGTTGATGCAATGGTGGAGGAGTATGACTCTATTGTCAAGAACCGTGCATGGGAGACTGTCCCAAGACTGGTCGGTAAATCAGTGATTGGATCTAGATGGATCTACAAGGTAAAGCAAGCTAATGATGGGAGCGTGGAGAAGTACAAGGCTAGATTTGTGGCCCGGGGATTCTCACAAATTGAGGGGATTGATTATGATGAGACTTTTGCACCAATTGCAAGGTATTCTTCCATTAGATCCATCCTTTCACTCTCAATGTGGATGAGGTGGTGCATTCATCAGATGGATGTGAAAACTACATTTCTCAATGGAGTTATTGAGGAAGAAGTGTGCATAGAGCAGCCATAAGGTTTTGAGATCTTCGATAGTGAGTCGCATGTGTGTCGACTCAGGAGAGCACTATATGGACTGAAGCAAGCACCTCATGCTTGGTACACTCGATTGACAACTATTTCACTGGATTGGGCTTCACCAAAAGTGAAGTTGATGCAAAGCTGTACCAGATTGTGGTTGAGGGTAAGCTATTGATTATTGTACTTTATGTTGATGATCTAATTTGTGATTGGTGTTGAGCAGCTGATACACTCATGCAAGGAGGATCTTGCAAGGGAGTTCGAAATAAAGGACATGTGACTCCTTCATTATTTCCTTGGCTTGGAAATATGGTAGCGGGATGGGAAAATTTTTGTTTCTCAAGGCAAGTATGCCAAAGAGATATTGGGTAAGTTTCACATGGAGAGCTGCAAACCCATGGACACTCCTCTTCTAGGAAATTGGAGGAAATAGGATGCTACTTCTGGAGAGGTAGTGGATGCTACTGTCTACAGGCAGTTAGTTGGTTCATTGATGCATCTAGTGAACACCAGACGAGACATTTGCTATGCAGTTAACCAGCTGAGTCAAGCTATGGTTAATCTTACCAAGATCTTTTGGAAGGTGGGGAAGCATGTCTTGAGATACCTGAGGGGCACATCAGATTATGTATTATGGTACAGATGGACAGAGGGTGTGAAGCTTCAAGGCTTCACAGATGCAGATTGGGCAGGCATTCCATCAGACAGAAAGAGCACATCAGGAGGGATCTTCAACATAGGATCGACATCACTTTCTTGGTACAACATGAAGCAATGATTTGTGGCACTCAGTTCAATGGAAGTAGAGTACATGGTAGTAATTTAAGCTGCATTTGAGGCTATCTAGATGAGAAAGATCTTGGTTGGTTTGTTTGGTTCTCAGATGGATCCGACAGTGATACATTGTGATAATCAGATTTGCATTAAACTCTCGATTAATCCTTTGTTTCATGATAGATCCAAGCACATAGATATCCGGTACCACCATGTCAGAGATTGTGTGCAAAGGTGCATAATGTTACTTCAGTACATTCCCATGGAAGATCAGGATGCAAATATTCTGACGAAGGCACTCACTAGGAGCAAATTCGAATACCATAGAGGCAGGATCGGGGTGAAGGATAATCTCTTTCTTGTTGAGAGAGAGTGTTGAAGTTCAACAAGAAATTTCAACACCTACACTAGTGTGGGACCAAGAGGTCCAAACAGCACCTACACTAGTGTGGGACCACAAGTCTTAGCAACACCTACACTGGTGTGGGCTAAATTTGGTGCATGTCTATTTTAATTATCCCTTAATTAAGATGGACAATAAATTGTAATTTAATCTCAAAATATTTTGTAGGAGTTAACTGAGTGTGATAAACTCAGTTAACTCATGAATTTCGAGTTGAGGGTAGTTGGTGAGGCATGCAGAGTAATTCTAGTTGTAACAGACTCCCAAGTGTGGTGGTGCATTAGTTAATGTAGATTGTAATCAATTTAACTCAGTTAAGTGAGTTAAACTCAGTTGTGGTAGTTGCAACCGTTTGATACACTAGTGAGAGAACAAGTAAATTAAATATTATTTAATTCACAATCAATGATCTCACATGCAACTGAGGATTTACTATTATTAGCTGCATGCATGTTAGTTCTTGTGGAGACCCAGTGGAGATCTAGGTGAAAGGGATGTTGACTATCAGTTGTAGGATTATTGGGTTGAACCCATGCAACCAAACACCCATTAGATTGCCCACGATCCTTGCGCAGTCAAGGAAGGCCAAAAATTCCTAAAGAATAAGGATTGCATTCCACATGAAGTGCGCAAGGTAGGCAAGCTGTTTAGATGCTGAGAATGGGCTAAGTGTTGGTCAGTTTTGTCCAGGATAGTGTGAGACAATTAGCTGAGTACAAGAGGGCTCTTGTGAGAAGAGTTGTATGTAATTTTTTCATGTATCCATGCTGAATATACAATAGAAGATAGTGGGGTTTTGAGTAGCGAGCTTTTGCTGGGAAATTATCTGTGTTGTGGTTTGATTGATTCTTCTTTGCTTCATGTGATTGTCAATTGTGTTTTTAATTCTACAATTGATTTGTAGAAGTGATCCAATATCTAGCTTTAGCACATTGTTAGATCAGATTGAATCCATGATATACATGCTTGTTGTATAATTTCTACAGATCCATCTTAATTATGGATCTAACATGAGCCAAGAGGGATCAAATTACTTCATGTGCAAAATTTTTTAGAGTGTAAAATATAATGTGTTATTTTTCATTGTTTAATTTGCATTTTTAATGCTAAATAGAGTATATATAGGACCCAAAAAAAAATTTAACCATAAAAACATAATTTGTTTTCTTCTATATATAAATATATATGAAGTTGATATCGACATAAATTCGTTAACATAGATCTTCAAATTTTTTTCTATATATAGATATATATGAAGTTGATATCGACATAAATTAGTTAACATAGATCTTCAAATAGTTTATTTAAATCTCTTTTGAAATATTTTTGAAAATATAAAATTTAAACATCTCATTCATACATTTTTTGGTACTTCTAATTACTTTACAACATATTCATTTTTTTTAAAATTATAGCAGACATTATTTTTCTATTTAGAACATAATTTTTTTTTTTTTTTTAACAGGGCAAGGAGAGACAAACAAAATTACACTTTCCCTCATACTAGGTTGGAGAATGAACCTCTCGCCTCAACAATGATATTATAATGATAGTCAATACTAATGCTAACACTTTTATTAAAATTAAAATAAAATAAAATAATACTAATACTTTTATTAAAAATAAATTAAAATAAAATAATAATTAACACTTATTTATTAAAGTTATGAATCTAAGATTTAAATTTCAAAACCACTTTCACAAAGTTCATTATGGATAAGTTCCACAAATGTATTTGGGAGAAGGAGCTAGGGAGAAAGAAAAAGTATTATATTGAAGAGTTTAATCCCACTCATAATTATCAACAAAAAAACATAAGTAGGGGCCAATATTTCTTGGAGAGCCAATATTCTTATTTGTCAATTAAGAACTAATTTTAATCAACTCCGTTTTGAAATATGACATTGGAGGCCAAAAGAACTATGGGGAAAGAGTATGTATTTTTTGCTTTTCCAGAAAAATGGAAATATAAAAGCATTTCATTTTAGAATATAAAGCCTTCAAATACCATGGCAACTAATTCTTGAAATAATCTATTCAGAAAAAAAATCTCCAAAAAATAGAAACAATTATTCAAAAAAAAATCTCCAAAAAACTAGAAACAATTAATTATTAAATGTAAAATTTAGACCCAAAAAACAAAGAAAGAAAAAGATTCATTATCCACATTCTAAAGATAATTGCTTCGCCCCCACAATACATGACGCGTGAAGAAAATGTACTAAAATCTTTTTTTCGTCATTTGGGTGGCTAGTAACTTCATCGAGGATGTGACCATTGCGCGAGTAAATTCAGACTGAGCTTAACGAGATCCTCATGATAGCAGGGCGAAGCAATGGCCGACAAGCTCCCACTCCCTCACCTGCGACCCGCCCCAAATTCGCCCAAATCGGACTTCCAAGTCCAGAACATTCCACCTCAACCGAAATCCGCCTTCCTACTACAAAACTCTCCACCATCCCCCTCTCATTCATTCCCTGTTATCTCTGTCATTAAACCCATTCTCAACACCCCTCCACTTCCTCTTCGCACTGCCAAATCCAAGGAAATCCAACGCAAACCCAAAAAGAATTCGTTGCTGGAATCAGCCTCCAGGCCTCCACCAGTATTCAGAAATACACAGGACGAAAAGGGTTTTTTCCATTCTCAATTGGCTTTCAACGCTGATCTTTGCTATGATAAAGGATCTGCACAACATGGTATCCAAGAGGGCGCTTCTCCAGACAGGGGTGTTCAGGACTTCAGAAATGGGACACTCGGAAGGCAGCCAAGGATAAAAGAGCTCTCAGAAACGGGTGAGTTACTTCTGCACTCAATTCTTGAACAAGATGGGAATTTAGATAAAATTCTAGAATCTGTCTCAATAGAAGAAGGTGATCTTCTGTCTATCTTAAAGGGGCTAGCTCGATTTAGACAATGGAAGAAGGCTTTGAATGTATTTGATTGGATGAGAAATCATGAGGATCACAAACCAAATGCACAGGCAATTGCGGTAATGATCAAGACTTTAGTTGGGCATGGTCAATGCTCTAAGGCAACTGATTTGTTTCATAATCTTCGGCAAAAAGGTTATTCCATGGATGTCTATTTATATACCTCTTTAATTTCTAATTATTCCCGTAATGGTAAGTACAGAGAAGCGATCTCTCTGTTCAAGATAATGGAGGAAGATGGATGCCAACCTGATGTTGTTGCCTACAATGTAATGCTTGATGTATATGGAAAGATGGGTAATTCTTGGAAAAAAGTTGTATTCCTTTTTGAGCAGATGAAAAGTCGGGGATTTAGACCAGATGAGTATACCTACAGTACCATTATAGCTGCCTGTGGCAGAGGACAGATGTATGAAGAAGCATCAAATGTTTTCAAAGAGATGAAGGCAGCTGGATGTGCCCCGGGTATAATCACATACAATGCTCTTCTTAATGTCTATGGGAAAGCAGGGTTGCATAGAAAAGCTCTTAATATTTTGACAGAAATGGAGAACAGCAAAGAGTGCCAACCTGATATTGTCACCTATAACGAATTGATTTCAGCTTATTGTACTGCTGGATTCTGTAATGAAGCTGCTGCTTTGATGGATACAATGGTAAGTAAAGGAGTGGAGCCCGATGTTTTCACATACACAATCCTGATATCTGCATTTGGGAAGGCAGGAAGAGAGGAGAAAGCCTTGGAGTTCTTCAAACAGATGAAGAATGCAGGTTGTCAGCCTAATCTCTGCACTTTCAATGCTATCATTGCTATGTATGGAAAAAAGGCAAAATTTAAAAAGATGATGTTAGTGTTTGATGAAATGAGGTCTAGTGGCCATACTCCTGATAGATTCACATGGAATACACTGGTGGCCGTCTGTGGGACAAAGGGTATGCATATGAATGTTGCTAACGTTTTTAAGGAAATGAAGCAAGTTGGATTCATTCCAGATCGAGACACTTACAATACCCTGATTGGGGCTTATGGTAGGAGTGGATCAGTTGAGATGGCTCTGGAAGCATATGGCCAAATGATAAAAGAAGGATTTTGCCCTAATCTCTCTACTTATAATGCTCTTCTGAATGCATTTTCCAAGAAAGGGCAGTGGGAGGAAGCCGAATCTGTTTTGGCAGATATGAAGGACAAGGGTTATAAACCAAATGAAAATGCTTATGCTTCCCTGTTGCATGCTTATGCAAATGGTAATCATATAGTGCGGTTGAGGATCCTTGCAGAAGATATACATTCTGGAGTCATTCATCCCAGTTGGGTACTCCTGAAAACGCTTGTGCTTGTATATGGCAAATGTAATTTATTAAAGGAGACAGAGGGTGCCTTTTCAGAGTTGAAAAGACGGGGTTTTTCCCCAGACTTGGTAACTTACAATACAATGATAGGCATCTATGGAAAGCATGGCTTCATTGATGAAGCCTTTGATATGTTAGAAAACATGAAACAAAATGGGTGGAAACCAGATTTGATTACATACAACTCCTTAATAAGCATGTATGGTAGAGAAGGCAACTGCAGGAAATCAGAAGCTATTCTAAGTGAGATGAAAATGGTTGGCAATAAGCCAGATGTTGTGTCATACAACATTGTCATCAATGCATACTGTAAACAGGGTCTTATGCAGGATGCTTCAAGGATTTTTTCTGAAATGATGGATTCAGGAGTACGTCCTTGCATTATCACTTGCAATACTTTTGTTGCTGGTTATTCAAAACTTGCAATGTTTGAGGAGGCTATGAATGTCTTGAACTACATGAAGAAACATGGTTTCATGCCTAATGAGCACACCTATAATGCCATTGTAGATAGTTACTGTAAACTAGGCAGATTCCAAGCAGCATCTGATTTTGTTAATAAAATTAGACAAACTGATAACACTTTTGACCACGAAAAGCTATACAGACTTTCACAGCGTGTAACAGAGCGTCAAAAAAATGATTCTTCTGAATCAATCTCTTCTATTATGCACTGAGAGCAACTTGTGGATAGCTGCAATATTTTGAGCCTCAAATGTTGTTATTTGACAACCAAGAATTGTAAACCTCAGTGGTGCATGCCAGACTTCCTCCAATTGTCTCTGCATGCCTTTCAGCTCACTTATGTCCATTTCTGAAGGAATTTGTAACATAGTGGATTACCTGGGCTGTCTAGTTAATTTACATACAATCTTGTATCGCTATTGACATGGTGATCAACATAAATCATGTTCAACGTTGTCCTGTATTACGAGTTTTCAGTACTATCAACTTTGCACTAAATCTTTCCCGACCTGATTCTGTAGTTGTTTACTAGAAATATTTGTTGATTCAGATCATAAACATGAAAGGAACTTTTGTTTAATTTGTAAGTACTTTTCTTCCATTGTCTCTTAAATTAAGAGGTATGGCATAATCCATCTTTTATAGTCCAGAAAGTGAGAGTTTAATAGATTCAATGTATAGGACAGGTATTTCAGTTAAAATGAGGCATCTTAAAGAAATACTTGAATGTAGCTATTTATCTTTAGCCCTTTGAAACAGAGCAAAGTTGTTAATAGACTGTGAAACAAGTCTATTTTTTATTCACTCTTTCTAGAATCTATATATCTGTGTGTGCTCTTTTTGGGAGACTGGAATTCACACATGCAGTTCTTGATCAATATTCTTATTGTTTACAGTTATTGTCATGATTTTAATATCTGTTCGACTTAGGATCAACTTGTTGCAATAGCTTATCAGTGTTAAATTAAAATTCTCACCTATAAGTTTGTTATGGCTGGGAAATTACAGTGTAGCAAACGAACTGATTAGTGTACTACCTATGCAGTGTGGGTGGTCATCCTAACACACGCATTACTAAAGAGGAGAAAAAAGGATAGTGGAGTTCCTAGTTGGTTTTAGGGCTAAATTGAGTAACATAGGATGAGGAAAGAGGTGACCAAAAAGAGAGGGAAAGTGACTAAGTTATTAGGCTTCAGATGTTGATTATGTGGATCTTGAACTCACCTGTCAAGCATTTAAGATGACCTTTAGCATTAATGGGTCATGAAAATGTTCAAATCATGTTACTACAAGGATTATGTGAATATCAAGAGAGGTCATGTGCTAGTCACATTACTCATATAGGTAAATATGCAAGACCCTTTTAATGGTTAACCTGGAGTTTGACTTGGATTTGGGATGTGCAATTGGCATGAATTCCACGTTTCTAAGAGTGATAGACTTATGGAGGGAGAGAGAGAGAATTGGATGGAGAACTCTAGTGGAGAAGAAAAGGAAATTTCTTGCAAACCACTAATAAGGTGATAAGATATGATATTTCTTAGAAAAAAGTGGGCATCCACATGCTCTAGTAGTGGTGAAATCAAGTATAACATGGAACCGTGGCTTTATAAGGCTAGCAAGGTTATGTTACATTTAAAAAATGAATGTTGCTTCCATCTAAACGAGTGATGGAGCAATGTCGCTCTAGGGGGCACAAAATTGTAATAAAAGAGGTCCCTTGAAATAGGGCCTAGAACATGTAGAGAGATGATTGACGTAAGCTCAAAATGGAGACTCAGAACAAATGTTGAATCAGAGCCATACGTCTTTGGCATTTGACTAGATCTAGAATTCACTAGTACATTAAGTATCATGAATCTTTACAATGTGAGAATGGGTTGTGGTTGAGCATGAGATAAACCATTCTTTCAATAACCAATGAAGTAAATCATTGCTAGATATGAGGTGGTCCACTCATAAACTATAATGATAATGGATCATAAGGTACTAGTACCAATCGACACTATGTGAATAGATGTTTTGAAGTCAAATTTGAGAGGAACTGTGTTATCAGGGATCAATGATGAAAATGATAAAAATCCATTGTATCATGCAAGGTAAATTGCCAATGATGTAAACGATAACCAAGGCACTAGGCCTTTAAATCAAAACCCTAGAGTCAATGAGTTGGTGTTGATAGGGATAGATTCACTAGACAAAGGGCAATGATAGGTCCCTTAAACCAACACAAGGTGCATAACAAAGTGATAGACGTAAGGGACTTGGACTTGACAAAAATGGGACAAGTTGGAAAAATGAGTAAGAGACTCAAGACTTCCCCTAAATGGAGCATAAACAGAGGTTGGCTTGTGAAACAACCTCAAAACTAAATAGAAGAACTCAGCCAATGTTGAGGATGGGACAAGAGTCTGTTAGCTTTTGGGGTGTCTTCAAAAGTGTTTACACTACTTTTGGGGGATTTTCATGAGATTTAGGTACATGGGGTGTGATTAGCACCTGGATGATCCATGATGGATTTATACATTTGAAGGTGGCTTACTCACTGGTTTCTTGGCCTTTGTTGGATGCTTGCATGATATTCTTCCTTGGAGCGTTGGAGATATTCAAACAACTTGGTGACATTATTAATGTTGGCCACATGTAAATTGGTTGCTTACTTGATAGGACAACTTAAATTGGAGAAGGAACATTTAGCATTGGGGAGGAGAGAATTGAGCCTTAGACAATATGGGATAGCTTGGATTCTTTCATTGAGGTATGGCGTTGACTTAAGGATGTTTGGGTTGTGAGAGTGTTCATGCAAAATGAGTTGACCTAGTGGAGCATAGGCTTAGAAGGACTGTTGGACAGATCTTGTGGAGCACCCTTGCATTAGATTCTCACTTGTCTATGACATCACCTTGGAGCTTCACGTGTTTCGTTGGAGTGTAATCCCCCAAATGTGTGAGCCTGCTTGTGGGTTTGAAGGGGTGCTTATAAAGGATTGGTCCTATGTATGTTTTGTTGGCCTTTCTTACCTCTCATATATAGAGGAAGGAGAGAGTCCTTTCATACTCATCATTGTACTCTTCTCTTTATACTTTGTCTTCTTAGAGTGAGATGCTAGGGTTCACAAGGAAATCCTAGAAGTCATGAAAGAGAAAGAGGACATCTTTGCTGGGAGCTTGCTCTTGTGAGATGATTGGGTTTGTTCTTTTGAGCTAGACATTGGAGATGATGATCATTCTCATTCTCAATCACTCTTGTGTTAGAGGTGTGGCTAAGAAGAGTATACTAGCCTCTCCCTCTCTTTTAGATTTTTGTCTTTGCACTTTCTCTATATATTGTGAAAATTCCGAAAACCGGAATCCTATTGCAACAATTGATATTATTTCCCCTATTTGTTAATTTTTTTTAACAATTTATCTGTTGTTTCCTACGACAAATATCGAAATAAATACACCGCAACCTTCACAAATAAAAACTGCGGAAGAATAAACACTGGAATAAATGCTAGCACACACACTTAAAATTTACACAATTATTTTTGGACAAAAGTCCCCAGAAAAACCCAACTTGGGAAAACCGGTGCAAAAGATGAGGGTTTTTATGATTAAGCAACAGTGAAATAATCTGAGTACAACTGGATGTCGAAATTGGAAATCCTATAGAGAAATACTGGCAAGAAAAATATAGTGAGGAAATTTTCTCACTCCACAAGCAAATTCGGGCTTTGACCTCTACTCCAGGTGAGCCGTCCAAACTGGCTCTTCACAACTACTGTGTCACACTAGCATAGTCCCTTCTACACTAAGTCGAACCAGCTTCTCCTCAAGCCGTCTGGCCTGCTGTTGTCTGGGAAAATGTCTCTCCTGGCCTACAGAACCTCTGTCTAGCTTCTGGCACTGAAACTCATCTTTCCCCAATAGAATCAAAACTGCCTTTAAAGGCTACTGCGCTACCTCCGCGTCAACCTCTCTATGGCTCTTCTGCCTCTTTGCAAATGCACTCACCAGATCTGGAATTCTTCCTCTAGCTTCACTATCTCTGCCTCTCTTCCTCATTACTTCGATCTCACTAGCCCTCTCTTCGGCAACTGATTGCTGCTACTCTGGAAATCGATCTGCTCATGAAATCAAACCTTTCAAGTGATTTCTCCATCACCACATCGACCTCCTCTTATAATCCTATGTTGAGACTCCAACGACCAAGATTAAAACTTAATCAATGGCTAGGATCATCTTGGAGTCAATCCGAGTGAGTTTCTAGATGATTCTCACCTTGACTTAATTAATTCTGATTAATTAACCATATTCCCTAAGTTTAGACTTAGAAAATATTTAAAAATTGGCTAATAATCTAATTAAAGCCACTTCTAGGTGGAATTTCCAGAAATGATCTTTGGGTTTTGGAGATCTCATGTATTCTAGCCTCTCCACATTTTTTCGTGGCTAGAACACATCCAATACTACAAGAACTAACACTCCCTCTTAGCGAGGAATGTGTTATAGTGCTGCACCTGCTACCATAACACCCTGTCTTTGCATCATCTCCTGTCATGCTATTGATGTCTGGCTATTGCTGCCCACAAAATACTATGCAACTTTGATATGAGTTGCATCTGTGCTGCTGTTGACCCTGCTGAACCGCTGCCAACACTACATCTGCACTACAACTCCCTCTCATTTGCTGCTGCTATAACTGCAACATCTGCAACTGAGAAGCATCTGAAATAATGAACCAACTGTGTTAAGTATGATGCATCTATCACCTGAGTTCTGACTGCTACTAGCTTCTGCACTGTCTACTAAAGACTCTGCACTGCTGTTGACTTTGTTCTATGCCAACTGCACTGTTGCCAACTCTGCATTGTGCTTCCCAGCATCTGACTGCTACTAATCTGCAACTGTCACTTTGGCATTTGACTGCATCAACTTTCACTGGTCCATCTTATTACTGAATACTGTGGGCCCCTCGTAGCCAGGTACTGATCCAAGAGGTGTACTTTTTCAAGGATAATGCCCATCTGTAGCACTCTAGGGCTACAAAACCAAGTCACCCCACCTCACTCTTAGAGGTATATCAACGAACATCGTGAAGTCTTCCTCCAGCCTGGAGGAAAGCCTATCGATCTTTGCAGAAGCTGTGTGCTGGTCCTGCTTCTCTTTCTAGTCCTTCTTCTTGAGAGGACACTTGGTATTGTAGTGGCCTAGCTCACCACACTTGAAGCATTTGACCTTCGACAAGTCCTTCTTCTTCTTCCTCTGATCCCCTTGTCCCTGACTGGGACCCTTAGTTGCAAGGGCCACATTGTCCTCCTCCTTCACCTGCTTCGATCTGCTCCTGCTGCCACTGATGGAGCTCCTCAAAAGAGCTCGCCTCATCTCCTCCTACTGCAAGTCAGTCCACATCCTGTCCCATGCTAGTAGTGTCTTATATTGGACAAAGACTTGCGATTCCTCTGAGATGCTATTGAGCGCCAACCGAACTAGATCTAAAGCTTGAGGCACTGCTTGAATAGCTGACAGCTGATCCTGGACCTCTTGAATCCTTTTGAGGAAGGGGTCTATGCCTTCCCTTTTCTACATCCGGATACATCTCAACTTCTTGAGGTACATCTTCCCTGCTTGGAAGTACCCCGATACAATGTTGCGAGAGCATCCCACATTTTCTTGGCAGTATTCTTGCCAACTATATGTGAAACAACATGATCCCAGACTCCATCTAGGATCAATTGCTTCGCCCATTCCATTTCTTTTATGTACTCCTTGTTGAGAATTTGGAGGGCCAAAAATTAATTCAAATTCTCTACTTGATAATCACTTGTGAACTTACTTCTTTTACTTATGTCTTTTCTTCTTAGCTTATTAAGTCTTTCATCAAGGCAATTACCAAAAATACAAGAGACACAAAATTAGGCTCTTCAAGCCAGGGCAAAACCTCTCCCTCTTGGAGAGGAAAACCCGCAAGGAATTCTTCTTATAGACTTTCAATTGACAAGTACCATGACCATGACACAGACCCTTGACCTTTGTATGCCTCCAAGACCTAGCCACTGCTTCTTCTTCGACTGCTCAAGTTGATCCTTCTTTTATGTACCGTCTTGCACTGTCTTGCACTTTTCTGCATCAGAACTAGATAACTTAGAATGTCTACTAAACGATCCTTCTTCCTCTTGACTCTAGAAAATCTCGGTTCCTAGATCTTCCTCATATACCTTGATGTACTTATGCTATATCATCACAACTGCCTTTCCGATTCTTCTTTATATTCCGAAAAATATATATATTCCTTCTCCGAGAAAGGATTCCTTACTTTGCTGTACTTATCATATTGAAATCATCCTTAATTTATTTGCCTCTGTCTTCTTATATTCACATGATACTTCAGACACAAAGATAATGAATATATATATATATATATATATATATATATATATTGAAGCCCATACTACAATATATTATCCACATGTATATATATTGAAGCCCATACTACAATATATTATCCACATGATTCTTCCCTTGAATTAACACCGAAAATATCAGATGTTATACTTCACAATTCCTGAAGTTCTTGTCCGCACTCTTTTCCTTCAGATGTCTTGTTCTTGCATTTACTTCGAATACTTTGTACACATTTATTATAGCCCTGTTCTCATACTTAACTCAGTTATATGCCACCGAATTTTACTCAAACTTATCCGCATTTTAGCTTCAGACTAATCCACATTTTTGCTTCAGACTAATCTGCATATACTGTTGCAGAGATGACCGAGATTCTTCCTGCAATTTGGTCCGAAAAACTCAGAGTTCTTAGTCATCAATAACTTTTTGCTATTTGTAGATGACTAAATACTTGTCCTAGATTTCTAAAAACAAGATTCATGAATATTGTGAGTTTTAGAAATCTCACTACCTTCATTATCCTTAAAACAAAATTTTCATTATTTTACTACTCTGACATTCCCTGGTTAGCCTATCACTCCTAAAAGACCCCTCATTGGCTCATGCCACTCATCTTTATCCTATTTTCCCACCCATAACCTCATCACTCTATTTTGCCTTTACCTCACCCCTCCACTTGCCAACTAGGATTACCAATCAGCCTATTATTTCCCATATTCACCAGGTGCCTCAAGCATTGATGGTCTCAAAAATATCTCTGTAGGCTCTTTAGATAAATCAAGTACATTGGATTTTGGATCTTCAATACATCAATTTGTCAAAAACTCAGTTTTTTACACTTGAAGATCCCAAGCCAAACTTTCAGTCAAAGACCAAGTCAAAAGAGCCTCCCACTAGGTCATTAGGGTTTCATAGGTTGTAGGGTTATCCTTGATGTTTTGAGCTCTGTTTTTCCTATGCAAGAAGCTGAATCAAATGTGAAAGAAGGTCAGCACCTGTTTGTCCAAGATAGATCAGAAAATCTCCAAGGAAGACCACCTTATCAAGTTGAAGTTCTGCAAAAGGTAGCTGTTCATTTTGACATTTTTGTAGGAGTGTCAAGGTGACTATCAACAGAAAAATTGGTAAGGTAAGAGGCCCGCTCCTCATTAAAGATATGCACAAGAAAAAGAAGAGGAAGCAACTTATGTTTAAGAAAAACCAGGGTTCCTAAGACTAATTGGGCCAGCAGTGTGCCAAGCAAGGAGCCAATGCAGCAAAGCACATGGAGGAGGCACACCAGTACAACCAAGCATGAATTGAATATTTTTAGAAATCATACATAAAAAAGGGAAAAAGGTGAGGTGAATTGAACAGAAGTGAATGAACTTGAAAGGGCTATAGAGAACTTAGAAGACAACACTAATGATTCTTTTGAAACAACCCAGAAACCTAAGGTTTTGGAAAGATAGTCAAAGGAGGTGAAATAAATATGATGGGCCTCCATGATGACAACAGATAGAAAGTTTGAAGAGACTGTTGTAGGTGACTTCCAAAGTTTGTTAAGGTAAAGTGTTTCACTGCCTCAAAGGGAAAGAATGCAAAGAGTATCAGTATAAGGAAAGTCAAGCCTTCATTTTTAGTCATTTGCACTCAATGATCAAAGGAATAAAAGCATAGGGTTGAGTTTCAAGATGGAAAGCCAAGCTGATCATAAGGTTGCTGTTATGTAACTGAATGTGTCAAACACCAAAAAACATCAAAAGGGGCTAAACAAGTATGTCATGGCACTTGCAAATCAGAAGTGGCCAAAAGAGGAGATATGGCAAACATGATTATAGTCATTGTAAAAGGTAAGTTTATCATGCCCAAAGATCAATGAAAAAGGGAAAAAACCATGTTCTTAAGTCACCCACACTCAGAAAGGTCAAAAGGAGTAAAACATGATTACAACTTCACCAATGCAAGCAAAGAAAGGTTTTGACAGTGCTAAGGTAAGGAAAGGTCTCTCAAAATGTTTTAAAAAGATGACCATTATTGAATAAGCTAAAAAGATGTGTTAAATTTCAAAATTTGTAGAGAAGGCAGTTTTTGGTTTTCTGCTATGTCAAAATGAGTCAGATAGACCCTCAGGCTAAAGAAGGACCATTTCATTTCTCCAGCAAGTTGTCACCAAAAGAAAAAAGAACCACTTGAAAGTTTTCAAGTCTCCTGCACAACAAAAAGGTCAAGGGATTATCAGTCAGATGGAAAAGCTCAAAAAACATTAGCAAAGTGGGTTCTTTGATTTAAATTTATTTTCCTAAAGATATAAAGGACCTTTTGCTCTCCTCCCATCTCATTTGCATTTGCAAAAACAGTCAGAGCATTCAAGAGAAATTTGGGCATTTTCAGTGAAAATTTAGGTAAGGTTGCCAAGCGCTACGCTTACAACACCCGGCGCTACACGTTCGTGAGGTTTTACAGTGTAAATTTTCACTGCGCTGCGCGTTCAGGGGAACACACTGCACGTTCAGATGGGCGCTACCCGTTCGCCCAAAACTGCCTGACAGACACAAAAAAGCGCCTGACGCTGCGCTCAGGGAGACTCGAAAGGTCCAAAAGACGTTCAAGCGCTATGCCTAGGAGACTCGACATGCCTGAACACATTCAGGCGTTGTGCTCAGGAGGCTCGACACCCAGGAACACGTGCAGGCGCTGCGCGTAGGGCAAAAGTGACCTGACAACACGTTCAGGCACTGCGCCTAAGCTAGAAGCCCTCCTCCACCTGCAAATTGCCAAAAAATGATGAAAGGACACCTCCAAGCTGCATCCAAGGACCTGCAATGACACTAAAATATGGTAAGTGGATGTTTTTCCTTGCCCTCCAATAGTTTTGATGATTTAATGGTTAAAGGAAATTGGTCAAAACCCTAACGACTAGAAACCCTAAGTCCTCATGACAAACACTTTGTTTTGACCTCCAAGCAAGAATTTATCAGTCAAGAAGGGTGTCAATTAGGGTAATTATAGTGAGTTCAAATTAACCCTTCATTAAAGCTCAAAGGAGATCAGTCATACACCTACACCTCCCTCTCACTCACTTACAAAAATTGCCTTGCACCATCATTTCATTTCACTCCTCCTACCAAGTTTCACAAGCAGGCCTAGGGTTGTTGAAAGGCAACACTAATCACCATGTCAGGAGAAGAAGGGAGTGTTAGCAGTGAAGGAGACCAAGTGCCTATGAGACAAAGGCACAAAGGTGGGAAGGTTAATAGATTTGAACCCCAAGGCACTGTGGAGCTTACTACCTCTTCCATGATTCTCACATGCTTTCAGAATGTAGGGTGCTTTTAGTTTTGTGAAAAGGTCCAAAAAGTGCAAAGTCACCCTGAGCTCACTAGGTTGTTTGTCCTCAACCTGCACAATAAAAGAGTAAATCTTATAGGGTTAGATTTTGAGCTATCATCAAATGCCATTTCCCATGTTACAGGCATACCTGATGTTGGTGAAAAATGGTTCAAAAGAGCAAAGCTGGACATAAGCTGCTATGTGCCATTCCTCAAGCCTAGGTACAAAGAAGGTTGCAAGACTATTTTCCCTTTCTCACACTTGCTGGAGAGGTATACACCTTTAATGAGGGTCATCATGAAATATTTTACCTGTGAGGGAAGGTACTCTAGAATTTACTCCTATCATATTAGATTACTCATGCATTTTACTAGGGTTAAAATGCTTCATTTGCCCTACTACTTGTATAGGAGTATCGACAAGATGTCTTCTGTTGTCCGAAGAAGGAACTATTCCCAACAAATGCAAAGTTTGTTCCATCACTCCTTGATCAAGATGGTTGTGCTACATTTGTTGGAGCAAAAAGGCATACCTTGGGAAGGGTTCATTGCTCATGAAATATTCACAAGCCCACAACCTCATCATCAACCAAATTTACCCTCATCATCTCATCCTCCCCCCTCTACTCCTCCATCACCTTCTACTGATCATGTCTTATCATCTACACAAGTATCCTCTCCTCAAGAAAACCTCCATTTCTCATCTTCTCCTAATGCATCAGATCAAGAAGGAAATGGCAGTGAACATGTAAGTGACCATGAGGGTGAGAATGACAATGAATCAATCCAAAATGAAGATGAGGGTGATGATGAGTCAAGCCAACAAGAAGCAGAAAACACGGAAACAAAGGGAGATGATAACAGTGAAGGAAATGAAGAAGCTGACAGTGGAAATGAATTAAGCAGTGATGAAGAAGAGGTTAGCAATGAAGCAGAAGACATGGAGATGGATAATAATGAAGATGAGGCAAGTGACAAAGAAACAGAGGATGATCCTAAGGACAACAGTGAGACTAAGAGTCCTAATGATAGTCAAAATAGTGAGGCTCATAGTCATGATAGAGATGAGGAAAAAGACGAAGACAGCTGCAAAAATGAAGATGATAACAACGCAAAAAATGAAGAGGCTGAAGATAGCATGGACACCAATGAAGCAAGCATCAGTGAGGAAGAAGGCAGTTATGATAGTGATGAAAACAATGAAGAAAATGAAGAGGCTGATAGTGAAAATGAAGATCACAACAATGATGAGGAAAGCAGCTACAATGAGGAACAAAATGAAAGTGCAGAAATCAGTGAAGAGGCTAAAAGTGAGGCTGATGTTGAAGGTAAAGAGGTAAGCAGCAGTCCAGGTGATGAAGAGGAATACATGGAAACAGATGATGGCATCCATGATGAAAACACCAAAATGAGCAGAGTTGAGCCTTTTTCATTGGTATACCAAAGAGGGGAAAGGCATGTGTTTGCTACCTCAAAAAGGCAAGGGGCCATGCCTTCCACATCCACTAGCCACTAGATAAAGGCAAATAAAAGGTAAAGGAAGAAGAAGAAGATCAACATGAGGTTGAGAGAGAGTTTGAAATCATTCAGATTGACAGTGACAAGGAAAATGAAGCAAGGATCTCAAACTTGCTCCTCCAAGACAAAAATGCCCAAATTGAAGACCTTCAAGCAAATCTAGATAGGGCCAAGTGTGTGAATGATCTCGTTGAGATGGAGAACATGTAGCTAGGGGCACAAATTGCCATTTATGAGGCTAGAGAAATCAGAGCCCGGAAAGAAGCTCAAAGGGCATAGGTAAAACTAGAGGAATTCATGGGCACCTATGAGGAAAGTGAAGATGAAGAAGGGCAGTCCAGAAGAAGACCAAGAACCATGGGTTTGAAGAAGGCCTTGGCAAGACAAAGAGAGCAAGAGTCCGCCCTAGCAGAGCAGCTCCCTCTAAGTGAGTTGCTTGCCATGGAGATAGATTATGATCTGGAGCCTTGGCTAGAAAGAACAAACATACACTTGGAGGCCAAATTGGAGAAAGCCAATAAAGATCTTGATCTCCAAAGGAAGATGACCAAGCATTATGCCTGGAGAAACCAAATTGCAAGGGCTAAACTCAAAAAGGCCCATGCCAAAATACAAGCACTTAAAGAGGAAAAAGACCAAGAAAACCTTGGAATCTTGGCTGAAGCTTCTTTACAGGCCTCTCAAACCCCATAAGGAAGTTATCCACCAATTTTGGGAAAATTTTGACAAATTTTGGTTTTTTGTGAATTTTGAGGCCTCTAAACGCAGCACCCTTGGCGCTACGCTTTCATCTTAGACATCCTCAGGAGGAAAGATTTGCATTTTTGGAATCCTCAGCTCAAGTACAACATGCTCACCAATTTTCAAAGCATTTGGAGCATTTTTGGTCCCTCAAAAGGGTCAAAACACCTCATTTTTCACCTTTCTGCCTCATTTTCAGGCTTGGCGCTGCGCCTACAATAGTTTTGGGAAATTCACTTTTTGGACAGGTTAATGGAGCCCAATAAGAAAACCAAGGGCAGTTTTGGAAAGTAAATTCAACAAACTTTCCAACGGGCCATCACAGAGCCAATTCCGACATCGGGAAGGTCATCAAAACTTGGCTGCAAATGGACACAATTTCTCCCTTGCAGGCGCTACGCGTTCAGATCTCACTGTGCATTTTTGGCCAAAAAGTCAACAAAACACACTCATTTATGGAAAAATGATATTTTAGTGTTTTTTGAGGCAAATCACTCCAAAGTTAGGTGCTAGGAGTTATTTTTGCATTTATTTCATGAGATATTTTGTGCCTTGGGCCTTGCATGGTCTCTTGGGCATAAATGACATTTATGCTGTTTTTGACATTTTCAAACCCTAGTTAGGGTTTTTTCCCTCCTTTGCTAGATAAATAGAGCATGAGGGCCTTATTGTAAAATGTTGGCATTTGATGACTCTTGAGAGCAATATATGGTTTTTTTTGGAGATTAAAGAAGAAATTGATTTGTGGAGTTTGTGAATGGCTTGTTTTGATTGATGATGGAGAAGCCTTGCTTGCAAGATCCCTGAGCATGGTTAATGGTGAAGTATCTCTATTTAGTTGTTGTTTCCTTATGTATCATTGTGTTTCATCTTTCTATATTGCAGTAGAACAAAGGTTTTAGACTAAGAAATGTTTTTCAAAGACACCTTAGCTCTGTTTGTTCTTCACTGCCTCTATGTTTTCTTTTGCTAGGTCAGTTTAAAGAATTCTTAATTGCTCTCTAGACCCACCCAAGCTTGTTTATCTTATGAATGATTCAATATAGTTGATATCAAAGATGTTTTTATGGTTAGCCCTGCTTGTTTGATGTCACTAAAGCATTGTTCTTGAGATCTTTCTTTAAAGTACCACTAATTAAGTTTTGCCAAAGAGGCTATGTTTCGATCATACCCTTTGTCCATGCTTGAAAGGTTGTTTTGAATATCTTTATGGCTATAATCAATGATGTTTAGGAGTTCCCTTTTCTTTGACTAAAGTTATATGTTTATCTTAAATGTTTTCTAACCTTGAAGGTGAAATCACTAGAAGTTAAATAAGTTTCTTACCTTCTATATTTCATTGGATTGTTTGTCTTAAATGCTTATTTGCTTGAGTTTAATCAGAGAGTTATTGGTGTGCCCTGTCTTATGATTACTTCTTTATGCTAAATAGTGTTGAAGGCCCTTCTTGTTAAAAGTATTTGACAAAGGATTCTTAATTTCCCTTTGCCCTACTTTGTTCACAAACCTGATGTTCATTTCATTTCACACAAACCTTGAAAATCCATTTGACCATGCTAGATTTTCCCTGTGATGCACGCTGATTCATTATTGAACTTTCCATGACTTTTTATAGACTCCATAGCCCAATGACTTGAATATTTCCTCACTCCATCTATTCTACTTGATCATCTACCCAACCAAAACAAACAAACAAACCTTAAACTTAACAATTAGCCTAAAATCAAACACTAAAAGCAAGCAAGTTCACATCCTTTGCACAAAATAGAGAGAGCCCTTTCTGTGTCCAGGAAGGCTAGGTCCTATGACTCCAAATACTGGTCTGATGTTACCCTTGTTCATTTGTTCTCATCAATCTAACAAGTTACGGGGACCTAACAAGAGTAATGCGAACTTCTGTGTGTTTTTTTTTGTACAACATAGGTAGGTATATATAGTTTTTCCAACCTATATTTGAGCCGACCTATCCATGTGTACTGAGGCCGACTTGAAAACTTGAATATAAGCCGACTTATAGAGAGTATCTTCCCACGTAATGAAGGTTGACTTGAAGGGTTTTCCAACCTTCTTCTTGATCATATTTTGAGTGTAATCTTCAAGGCTTATGTGACAGTCTGGAGGCATACAAATTAGACTTGACTCCTCATAAACATGACACTTTAATTAATACAATTTATGACTATAAGAAATATCCCTAAAGGACATCAAGAAGAAGTCCTTTGACCTAAAAACTTGCTCATGAAACCCATGAGTCAAGCATATCAAAAATATATATTATAATCTTGTATTCTTCTTTACATAAATAGATAATTACATAGTCAATATGAAGACTGATGTTAGTTACACTTTTCAACACTCCTTCAGCTGATCTGCATCCGTGGGAATCACCACCACATTATCGATATATGCCTTTAGGCCAAATTCATCTAGAAGAAAGGAGATCCTTGCCTTCCAGATGACATAGTTGGAAGAACCATCCAACCTGTCATGATCTCTCAGCCCTGCAGTGGCCATCTCTGATAAAGTGTCGAAAACTCCCTCTTCCCCTGTGCTCGACTACTGCTTTGCTACTCGCACTCCCTCCTGGAATGCGTGGCTCTTCTAGCTATTACTCTCAATCTGTAACTGGAAATTCAAACTTTCGAGACTAGAATTTCCCTAAGAGAATTTTTTCCTTAGTGCGTGCTCTTCTTCCACTCGACACACATTTTTCTTTAGTGAACTACTGCAAAACCCTCTGCGTCCAACTAGAGATTTTCTCAACGAAAAAAATACTGAGTTTCTCCCTCTGCCTCTAGAATCACTCGATCTGGAAAACTCGACTGGGCCAACCTGTCATGATCTCTCAGCCCTGCAGTGGCCATCTCTGATAAAGTGTCGAAAACTCCCTCTTCCCCTGTGCTCGACTACTGCTCTGCTACTCGCACTCCCTCCTGGAATGCGTGGCTCTTCTAGCTATTACTCTCACTCTGTAACTGGAAATTCAAACTTTCGAGACTAGAATTTCCCTAAAAGAATTTTTTCCTTAGTGCGTGCTCTTCTTCCACTCGACACACATTTTTCTTTAGTGAACTACTGCAAAACCCTCTGCATCCAACTAGAGATTTTCTCAACGAAAAAAATACTGAGTTTCTCCCTCTGCCTCTAGAATCACTCGATCTGGAAAACTCGAATTTTTCTGCCTCTCAGAAAAATTGATTTCCTCAAGCAACTGGGCCTCCTAGCAAAGTGACTACGTTTCCCCTGGTAATTTCGATATGTTTTCCACACTGAATAATGAAATTTCTCTTTTCGCTTATGAGCTCTCCGACTGATCAACTGTGCTCTGATACCATCTGAAAAATCCGAAAACCAGAATCCTATTGCAACAACTGATATTATTTCTCTTAATTGTTAATTTTGTTTAACAATTTATGTGTTGTTTGCTATGGAAAATATCGAAATAAATACACTGAAACCTTCACAAATAAAAAATGTGGAAGAATAAACGTTGGAATAAATGCTAGCACACACATAAAATTTAGAAAATTATTTTTGGACAAAAGTCCCCAGAAAAACCCAACTTGGGAAAACTTGTGCAACAAATGAGGATTTTTATTATTAAGCAGTAGTGAAATAATCTGAGTACAACTGGATGCTGAAACTGGCAATCCTACAGAGAAATACCAACAAGAAAAATATAGTGAGGGAATTTCCTCACTTCACAGGCAAATCCGGGCTTTGACCTCAGCTCTAGGTGAGTCATCCAAACTGGCTTTGCACAGTTACTGTGTCACACGATCACAATCCCTTCTGCACTTAGTTCGAACCAACTTCTCAAGTCATCTAGTCAGGTGTTTTCTAGGAAAATGTCTCTCCTGGACTCTGAAACCTCTGTCCAACTTCTGGCACTGAAACTTGTCTTTTCCTAGCAGAATCAAAATTTCCTCTAGAGGCTACTGCGTTGCCTCTGTGTCAGCCTCTCTATGGTTCTTCTGCCTCTCTACAAATGCACTCACCGGATCTGGAATTCTTCCTCCAGCATCACTGTCTCTGCCCCTCTTCCTCACTGCTTCGATCTCATTAGCCCTCTCTCCAACAATTGACTGCTTCTACATTGGAAATCAATCTGCTCATGAAATCGAACATCTCAAGTGATTTCTCCATCACCACATCGAATTCCTCTTATAATTCTCTGTTGAGACTTCAATGGCCAAGATTAAAACTTAATCAATGTCTAAGATCTTCTTGGAGTCGATCCGAGTGAGTTTCTAGATGATTCTCACCTTGAATTAATTAATTCTGATTAATTAACCATATTCCCTAAGTTTAGACTTATGAAATATTCAAAAATTAGTTAATAATCTAATTAAGCCACTTCTAGGTGGAATTTTTGTTGGGCTGCTAAATTGTCATTATTATTACCATTTCTTGACACATATTTCATCCATTTCTATCATTCTTTTATCACATTATATACCATAATTTATTATTTAATTCTACTTCATAATTATTTATGCTCTTGTGGATAAGTAATATTTATTCTCCTTTATTTTTAATAAATTGATGATTATTATGCATGATTTTGTCAATGATGGTTTATTAATCTGTTATAACATCACTCACAATTTTAGCCTCCAAGATCTCTTCCATATTGGAAATTTGATCTCCAATTCATAATCAAATTTTCAAACTCAGAAATTCGCTGGGATAAAAAGTGACGGTTTTGCGTTGGCGATTTCGGACAAATGGAGATGAATCTTGAAAATCTAAAACACAGGTTTTATGCAGAACATACCAATTCAGTTTCTTGTGGGGCAGTTTTCCCAAATTAGGTCTAGATTGAGAGAAAATGAAGGTTCTCTGAAGACGATTTTCTCAGATTTACTGTAACTGTGGACGTTTTCCAAATTCTTCCAATTCCAATACCAGATTCGACTTGTTCCAACTGAATCATGATATTTCAGATCTAATCTTGCTGATCAATTTGTTGTAGACAATCTACAATTGTAATGGTAAATCATTTTGTAATCAAATTAGTTGTAATTTCCCTTTGCTCTGTGTATTTAAATGAAAACAGAGATCAAAGAGAGGAGAATGAACAATTGTTGGATTTTAGGCAAAGCTAAGAACTTCATTTTGATGTAATTATTTCTCTCATATATTTTAATGAAGGAAGTTATCCATTGAGTTCTACATATGTTACTTGTAATTTGATCTGAATTATTATTCAAGGCGGAACTGAGCCTTCAGCAGTTGGTCCCACTACCTTGGACGAGGTGCTGCTTTGAACATCTAAAGTAGTTTAGTTGTGTGTTTGTTTTTTTGAATTTCAATTATTGTTCCTTAAAGTAAATTTCCATCTTTTTAAAGTAATTTGTTAGCTGCTGCATTTTCCATATTTGTTGTTTCCTGTAATTTCTAAATTTTATTTAATTTATTGGTCTATATTAGCATTTGAATTTTCTTGGGTGCAATAGGTTAAATTTCTAATTCAACAAGATGTGGTTTAATTTAATATTGATTCGAGTCATGTGATTAGAATAATTATTTTCTTGTCATTTACTTTCAACTTTTGAAATTTAGTATTGTTTTTTAAGCCTTACATTTTATTTCTTGTTGAATGAGTTTGGTAGTATAGAACAGAAATAATGTAGAACTAGTGTTAGCTGTTGGTATTTGCTTGCATATATTTTTCTGATTGCCTTGAAACAAAAATATGTTCATTGGATTGATAATTAATGATTAGGTGATTAGTTGTTTTTATTAAGCAATTAATTTCTCTAACATTTTGGCGCTGTTTCCGGGGGGACAGTCAAATAGCACACTAATATCTGGTTGTAGATGCATTCCTAACTCTGAAAGGGTTGGATATTGAAGACGAAAGTTAACCACCTACACATGCACCCTAACTAACTTGTGGTGAGGTCTATCCTCTGTAGGTAGTTTCAGGTCATATAACATGCATGGATAAATATATGAATCTTAGAGGTAGAAATTTGAATAAATCTTATCATTTCACTTAAGTGGTGATGTAAGAACCACCCATTTCACTAATCTATTGACAGGATCATTTGAAGGAGCTTCAAAGTAGCACATGAAGAACATATTCTATTTTGGGAAGAAATGGCACACTCGTACTTTTGATTTTCCTATCAGAGATCTAGGAGGAGTGACGCAAATGCACATCATTCCCCCATCTGCTCTACCAAATTTTTATGGTTTGTAAAATGAAGATCCAGATACATTTTTATTTGAGTTTGAAGTACTTTGTAGAGGATATGATTGTTATACTAATGATTAAAGGTTGAAAGTGTTTCCTCTTACTCTAAAAGGAGCAGCTCTCTGATGGTTCATGAGCCTTGGTGGAAACTGCATTCAAACATGGGAGGACATGAAGAATGTATTCTTGAAGAAGTACCAAGACTATTGTAATTATAGTCAAGATATTTTTAGTATGATACAAGGAGAAGATGAAAGCTTGGAGGATTATGTGGAGCGATTTCGATACAAACTTCAAAAATCAAATCATAAGCTTTGACAAAAGAGGCCTTGAAAACACTCATACTCAAAGGAATCAAAGGCGATTTTTTAGAAATCTTAAATTTGATAGGAAAAAGTGATGTTTTTCAGCTATCATATGATGATGTTTGTGATTTATGCATAAGGTATTCAAGAGGAATCTCTAAGGCTGGTAAGAATTTTAGAGAACTTTCTTCTTTCCTTTCTAAATCTGCTACAAGAACAGGAGATATAAGAACTGAAATGAGTGAGTTACTTGAACATTTTAAAATTCATTTTATTAGGTCTCTAAATTCACAATTGGACGTTTTGCAGGTTAAGAAAAATCATGAAATTTTTGAAGAAGTGTTTTTCCCTCATTGTGGAAAGAAACACCCCATGGGTAACTGCTTTTTCTTACCTGGGATGAAAGAAGCATATCAAAGATATCGAGAAGCTACAAGCTCACAACCATGGAAACCATGGCCTACATGTATGGTTCATAACACTGCCTCTCCATTTTCCTACTTGCATAATCCATTATGGAATACTCATGTGTTAGGACAACCATGCCAATCTCAATATAACCCCCACCAATATTGTCCAAAAGTTTGGCATCATTCATCTTATGATTATATGACTACTCTCCCTCATCTTGTAGCACAAACAAATCATCCATATTCTTTACCAGCTTTTCAACAACATCTTATTTGTCTACAAAAATCATCCACACAACCCAATCAACTACATCTTCAAAATCCTCCATGCCCTACACAATTTCCTACTCAATCCATTCCACACCCTCACAATAATAAAGTAGTACAACATGCTTATAGTGTTGAACTGCAAAATTTACTCACTCTTCCTACCCATTCTATCTCACATGCACCATTATAGAAAAATTATATTGAAATTGTGAAGGCTTCAAATCCAAAAATTGCAGAATTTATGGAAGAACTATCATGATATGAAAGCCATGAGAAATCAAGAGAGTCAGGGCTATATTGAAGATTGGTTTCACTCCATTTTTTTGCAGTATCACTCCATACTTCAGCAATTTTTGGCACCATATTTTCAAGGGAACTTGGTCTCTCGTACCCTGGTATTTATTAATGTGCATTTTTCTAATTTGGGTATGCATATACTTGAGGCCTTATTTTGAAAACAGTTCCATTAGAAGTACTCTTAATACATAGATATATTTCATATTTTTCAAGGTCAAGTAGGTTAGAGTAGAAAATAAAATAAATAAGTACATAAATAAGTAAATTTATTTATACGTAAAATGAGTTGTGTTTGCTACAATATGCTGTGTAAATCAATATCGGTGATAGATACTTGAATTTATATGTGCATGTAGACATATCATATTGAAAATCATATTTCTACAAACACTCATCACCATTTTAGAAAAATGTTTGTTTATCATATTTTATGGCTTGCGGGTTTATGAATTTCTAAAAAAATAGTTGGGACAGTCATGTTTTGAGGGATCAAATGGGCATATTTTAAAAACATGTTTCTATGCTACACAACCCTTGTTGACTACTTTCTAACCCAATTTGAATCATTCAATTTGGATCTAAAAATAAATAGTTATGACCAAAACAATGACAGGGTGTCTAGTAGGCAGTTCAGGAAAAAGTTTGGACAATCAATTTTTGGAGACCCAAATGACTAGATCTTTCAAACCTGTTTAAATGGTGTATTCCCCTATGAATCTAGTTTACAAGGCAATTTGAATCACTCTATTTCGATATCGTATGAGAAAGTTATGACCAACTACTGACTTCCTATCGTAGATCAACATTCTTAAAACTTTGTTTTTTCAGCTGTTCACTACCGTATTTGACCCATCAATTCTTGTTGCCTCAAAAACCCATTCCTATTGGATATATATATATATGAAAATAATTTAATCTCCAATTTGAATCAGTTCAATTTGCCATCAAACAAATATGTTATGCTTAAAATATCAACTGTTGATCTAAGTTGGGAAATCGAAAATGAATTTGTTATGCAAGATGTTCTAAGTGAATTTGACATGTCATATCATAAAAATTTTAAAACTTGTTTCTATTGGTGATATCTCTTTTAATTAGATTTCATTTGGCTTTGGAATAATTCAAATTGGACAAAAAACAAAGAATTTATGATTAAAACACTACTGGTTAGTATGGTCGACCACTACTCTCCCATAGGTGACAAATAAATTTTGCTTTATTTATCTTTATGTGGATTTGTTTTACAGACTAACTACTTGTTATTTTTTTCATATGTCTTAGATTATGAGAGTCCAATCACCTCTCTTCTTAGATGATTTTATGTTTTATTCTAGGCAGATGCTCGTTTTTTGCAGGTCCGAGGAGATTAAAAGAAGTCCATTTATGAAAAAGTGATTCTTGAAGACAACGTTAATGAAATAAGGGAATTTCATCCAATCATATATTAAGAAATTTAATATCATATGATGTTAAGTTTTTTGAGGTGTCATGATCTAAAATGTCTTATAAGATCTTTCTACAAATTTCCCGCTAATATCTGCCAACAAGAAAATGATGTGAAAACATTTTCATTACTCGACGGATTCATAACATGAAAAATGAAGAATTGAAAATTCAATTCATTGCCACCAATTTTTTTTTTCCAAAAGATCATTTTTTTCCACTCATTCACCATTAATAGATTGTTGTTCCTGGAAATAGATTGTGGTTCCCTTAAGAAACAACATCGCTGCAACATAAATCACAATTGTTATAGGTTAAGTTATTTATTTATTTATCAAACTTTTCAATACAGTGTTGTTTCTTTTCTGATTGCTCTTATGTTTTTATTTTTTAGGTGTTCAAAGTCACAACTTTTGTTCCTTCATCAAAATAAAAAGAAGTTCTTAAAGTTTCATGCTGATGCTCCACATCTATCCTTTTATTGCCCAATCTTATCAAGTATATGATTGCCTCATATCTCAAAAAAAAAACCTCTTATGTAAGTCTTATCAGGAATGATTCACTCTTAATTCCTCATTATTTTGTAAAGTGACTATGACTATTGGATGACTAATCCTTATCCATGTCACCTTGTTAGGATCACCCATTGAGTTAGTTTTTGGGATGGATTTCCACAGTCACAATTGATACTTCATGCTTACAAGATTAAAATGGTATGTGTAATTTCGAGGTTGTAACATGCAACAATAGTACTATTGAATAAAAAATTCTCGAATCATAATTGTTTCTACCTTAGCCACAGTTGTTGTTCCCTTGGTTGCGGTTGCTGTTCCCTTAGTCATAGTTGTTGTTCCCTTGGTCGCGGTTGTTGTTCCCTTAGTCACAACTGCTGTTCCCTTGGTCGCGGTTGTTGTGTCCTTAGTCACAGCTACTGTTCCCTTGGTTGCGGTTGCTGTTCCTTTAGCCACAGTTGTTGTTCCCTTAGTCGCAATCACTGTTCCCTTAGTCACAGTTGCTGTTCCCTTGGTTGCGGTTGCTGTTCCCTTAGTCACAACTGTTATTCCCTTGGATCAAAATTGTTGTTTCATGACTCACAATTGTTGTTATCTCGCCCACAACTGTTGTTCCCTTGGATCAAAATTGTTGTTTCATGACTCACAATTGTTGTTATCTCAGTCACAACTGTTGTTATTTACCAATTTTCATGTTTTTGATTCAACACTTATAGTTTTTTCTGATTTTTTTTCTCCTTGGTGAATGGAAAAAACTTTTAATGTTCTAGATCCTCTTTGACATAATGATTGGGTAGTCAATCTATCTTTGTTTATATATAAACATAATCTTACTTTTAAGGAATAATTATGCAAAGATGATTTCATCATGCCAAATTTCAACATTCCTAATTTATCAAGTCCCCGATTTTGTAAAATTTAGGATGATGACCACAAAATTTTACTTAAATCTTTCCGTCACTATCTAATGAACTGTTCCTCAACCCCAATCTTAACAAAGAAAAATATATTTATCAAGTATTTTGAAGGTTATTAGTTTTTTAGAAGCAAAACTACCCAAGTTGAAAATAGTTACTACAAAAACTTTTTATGCCATCCTTAGCTCTTAAGGACTTGACCTTCCACCCCATGTATTAAGTGATATTTTGTTGATTAAAAATAACCATAGTTGAATTAAAAAAAAAAAGATCAACTGAAGGATAGGATGTCTCATCACGAGGTGACCTACTATGATCATAGGTCCTAATAAAGTGACATTACCACTACTATTCACCAATCCAGGGTAATGGCCTTTGGTTGTAAAACCGAAAGACAAGAGGTCTCATCACGAGCTGACTTGTTCACTTTTTTTAGCTCCCGTGAATGACATTGTATTAACTGGTTACCAAGCTAGAACAATGATCTTCAGTAGACATCCAAGTGTATTGAAATTCTTTTGTAACTATGTATTTATTTATAATAGATGAGAAACTGACATCTCAATGGGTTAAAAAGGCATCCCTATCGAGGCTATGGATGCACGCTGGCAACAGTGGCCATGTCTATGGCATATAAGTTAATTCAATACTATGATCTACTTGGTTACCTTATTTTCTCAAAACTAATTACCGATAAAGCATGTTGTTGCATATATAAAGTTTGCTGGAACTCATGGTTCATGGGGTAATATTTAATCAGTGTTTAGATGATGTTGGTTATGGTTTATATTTATCATTTAGTTATCAATATTCACTTTACATATCAGAGATGGAACTTTCAGGATATTTTATATTTGACATTTTGTATAATCTAATCTATCATTCATTTATTATACTAGTTTCATATCTTTAAACCAAAGATAGTTGCTTTGCCCAATCGTTCTCCATTTATTCGTAGTTTAACAACACTATTATTATTTTGGGGTAGAGTAAAGAGACATAATTTTGATTTTGAATTCAATTAATTGGTCAGACCTTGAGAAGCAAATACTGGGATAATTAATTCTCACAATTTTCATGCTCATAACAAACAAAGCTTATTGGTATAGGGAATGCATCTTTTTCTGATCATTTTTACCCTCATTTATATTCCCTTCTTATCCATTATTATCCCATGACATTCATAACATGATTATGTCAATTTTATATATAATGAGGTAATTTAGGTGATGAATTACTGATTGCGTCTACTTATGAGATGATTTATAGAAATATTAATGACATGGCAATAATCAATTTGGGGGAAGGAAACCTCTCCTACACTTTATGATTACTTTTATTCAGCTTGCATGGCTTCCGCTTTCAGTATCACTTTCAACATCAGCTCAGCCTACATCAGCTTCAACAAATGTCAGTCCATACATAACATTCCACATTTTTATGGAGGTAAAACTTGCGTTAAAATAGCATAAGTTTCTGATTTATTAAAAGTTTAGGAGAATGTCATGAAAAACCACTGAGAATTATTCACTCATATTTTTCAACCATTAATACCCCTTCTTTACCACTTCCCATTTTTCAGAGACACAAAAGCTTTCAGTTTGAGGGAGTGTTTCTTTCATTATCATGACTATTCCATTAATATTCTTTATCATCTACCGATCTCTTTATTCTTTCTCAAAACCTCCTTTATTCCATGTTGGTGTACACCAAACAAATATTTCAACAACAATTGTAGCAACTGTTAGCAACCTATAAAAATTTTCATATCAAATGGTGGCTAAATCATTTGTTAAGCCTTCAAGAAACAATTTTATTTCCAAATTGTTAGTTCTTGAAGTCTTATGAAGATAACTTATCCTTGAATTAATCTTCACTGTTGTTTCCCTTGTAATCCTGAAAAATCTTCTTTTTTCCTGAAGAAAAAGACTGCTAAAACCCCATTTTTCCCTTTCTTTTTACCCCTCCATTCACTCATAATTAACCTCCATTTTTTCCCCTTTATCCTTAAGAAATTCCTCTATTTTCCCTCATTTTCCTTCTTTCCCTTCATCAATTCCCTTTTATAAGGTTTAAAACTCCTTTTTGCATTAAGGATTTAAGCCCCTTTGGCTTTAGCCCCAGCCCCTTTATCCCGCATAAAACCCGGAGCCGCAACCAGCGCTAAGGCCTAATCGCGCAATTGCAATAGGGCTTCCCCTCTTGTCTTGTTACCTTTTGCTTTTAAATTTTCCAATTGCGATTAAGTCCTTTGTATATAAAAACCCTTCCCGAAACATAACTTTCCTTTGTTTTTTATGAAAAACCCAACTTTCCTATGTTTTAACAAAACCCGATAGTTCATTGTTTGGTGAATTGTCAGTCGTTGATCTAAAAACGATCAACGATTGTCAGCACATCGCATCGGAGTTTTTCATTGGACGCATTGCAAAGATTTATTGCCTACCTCCGATTGCAACCTTGCGATGGTTTCCTAACCGTTGATCTGTTCCACCATACCCAGATCTAACGGTCCACATCGCTCCGTTCCAAAGCCCGCCCTTCCGCCTCTAACCTTCACAGTTAATTCCTGACCATCGATCCAGTTCTAAGATCGACGACTCTGATCCAATCGCATCGCAAAAATCATTTGTGCCATTCCTCTCTCCTCTGCCGATTGGCGAGCTTGCGATTCAATCTGGACCGTCAAATCCACAAGAACCGACAGCCCAGATTAATCAAAACTCCGCCCATTTTTCTCCGCTTTTACCCCGCAGATTCATTCTTGACCATCGATCTAGTTTTGAGATCGACGGATCTGATTCAATCGCATTGCAAAGTTTCTTGTGTGCCTTCCTCTCTCCTCCACCGATTGGCGAGCTTGCGATCAGATCTGGGCCGTCCGTTTCATAGATCTAACAGTCCAGATCGAACCCTAACTTCCTTTGTAAATTCACAAGGCCCCTCCGTTCAAAGTCTTAGGCAATGATCCACCGTTGATCTCTGCAGATCAACAGTTCACAATCGCCCGATCTCCGCCGAAACCCCCCTATCTTGTATTGCGTTCAATTCCCCAAGATTTGATCTGAGCCGTTAAACTTGAAGATCTAACGATCCACATTCGACTCGGTAGGCCCAAATCATTTGGGACCTACCTCCCCCATTGATAAATCCTGACCGTCCATCCTGTGATCCGACGGCCCAGATCAAAACTGCCTTGACCCTTCCCCCCTTCTTCCGCTTGCGCAACTTGTCTTATCGCGCTTTCATCTCCACCGTTGGATTTGCCCACCTTTGATCCAATGGCCAAGATCCCATATCATGTAATTCTGAGTCTGACAGTTAATTCCTAAAAATTACGCGATATGGGCGGTTTTTTAAGGACACATGTTGGCTGAAGACCTATATCGCGTTTTTTTGGAGAAAATCTAAAACCGCCCATTAGCGGCGTGACACCAGTGGTTTTTTGTTGCCGAAACCACCATTCCCATTCCCATTACATTTTCTTATAATAAATCTCCGCCATTGATCTCTGTGGATGATCAAATCCGACAGCCCAGAATCATTTTGAAACCCCAAATTTCATTCAACTCCGTGTTACTTCCGCCAAAGGTTTTTCACCCATTTCCTTTGTAAATTCCTCCATTTCATTATAAAGTCACCCCATCTGCATTATATAATCCTGATTGATCTCGACCATTGATCTTTGCAGATCAACGGCCCGGACTTAATCTCCACTGCCATTTACCCAACCACCTCCCCATCTGACCCCAGCGAGCAATCCTCGCCGTTGGTGGCTTTCATCCAACGGTTATGATCTAACCTAAACCTCCAAAGCAGTTTAGACCTATCCTGCAGGATTTTCCCTAATTTTTCTTTGTTTTTGCAGGTTTTAATGGTTTTTCCATTGTTTTAAAAGAAAATCAAATGCCAGGGATGATGATCCCTCGAGCCACTATTCATCAAGGGGATCGCTCTGCTGGGTTTCACATCGTGATTCACCGGTGCCTCATGAACACCGACGACATTATAAAGCCCTCTGTACGCCTGCGCAGAAATAAAACACAACAGACATTAATCAAACAAAGAGTATCAGTGTTAAAGGATAAAATCACAACAAAGATGAATAACTAAAAGTTTTTAACACAGTTTTGAGGATTACGGTGATAATTTGACGATCTAAAGCCTAATCCACGCAATTGAAGACAACATGAAGACCAGAAGACAGAAGATTAAGCCAAATTAAGCCTAACACACAGAATTAAAGCAAATTAATAGTGTTTTAAGGAAGAACAATCAGATTTATCAGTCCGACAAGCCTCCACTACCACATCAGAGGCTAATTGAATCCTCTCCAGCTGCGAGAAAGACACCTGCAGCCTCAAAGCAATCAAAGAAGGCCTAGTTATTGCCAGAACAAAAGATATTAGCATAAAGACTGCTGAATAGTTATTTTGAATCAAAGAAACTAATTTCAAACTGTCAGAGAAGTTATTACAAAGATAAAGAAATGGCCTTAAAGTCAAATATTTTTAATCCACTAAGCCTTGAGAGTAGAACAGAGTTATGAAACAGAGATATAGATCGAATGTATTCCTGCCTTATACCTTGCATGGTTTTCAAGGCAAGGAATTGCATTAACTGTAGAATTTATGATACTTGAACCCTAGAAGCTCTTCCACCTCCTCATTTTCCTATAAAACCTTCTTGAGGAGCACACTGTAAAGGATTGGTTGCTAGACTTTGATATAATACTTGTGCTCAAAACTTTCTACATGTAAATAGTTTTCAGAGGCTCTTGAAGCTCTGCTTGTGATCAAATAAGTTAGGCTGAGAAGAGAAGATGATTACTATACTGAAACATTAGACCTGAAGAATGTAACTGGATTGACATCAATATATACAAGCTGATTCTTGGGATCCTGGTCTATATCAATGGTGAAGTACTTCTTACTGTGTTATTGTTTTCCTTTCATGTATGCCATTTTGTTCACTTATTCTCTGATAAAGAACAACAAATATAGAGCTAGGGTTTACTGTTAAAAGTTCCCTACTCTCACTAATAAGCTTTATCTCGATGTTTTCCTCCAAATTCTGTGTTTAAGAATGACTTAAGTTAAGTGTAAACATTATCAAGGAATGTTGGTTTGTCCCTGTCTTGATGTGTAAAGCTTGAAAGAAAGTTCTTGAATGATATTTTAGTTATTCACTTAGTAGAGTTAGACTAGAAAAATTTATGGTTTTCCATGTCTTCTAGTTCTTTCTCCAAAGGTAGTTCTGAAAGTTTCCCTAAGAGTATGCTGAAAGCAGGTTTAGATTTAAAAGTATCTTGCTTGATCTTAGGCTGCACTTTGTTTTCTTATCTGTTTTCATCCTTTCTGAAAGTAATCATGTGGATTACTGGATTGTTTGTCTGATAAGTTAGCTTTAATACAAGCTTGTCCAAAGAAGTTTATGGTTAGTCCTGTCCTTTGGCTGGTTTCAAAACAGTTGCTTAAAAGGCTTTTCTTGTTTGGAAAGATTGATAAATCCTAGTTGAAATTATTGTCTTTTTCCACCCTTTCAATACCTTTAATGTTCCATTCCATCATTTAATCTAAAGGATCTTTTCATATAGATGACTTTCCCCTTGGACCACTCTTGAAATTGTTGCACAATTAAACCCTTTTATGACTCCACATCCCAATGGACTAAAAACCAGTTTCATATCTATCCTATCAGCCAAATCTTGTTCTGATTGTTTACATCTTCACCCCTTTGAAACTCTTTCATTTTAGGACTTTCCACTCAACTAAAAATCATGATCAACCATACAAAACCAAACAAAAACCCTTGTTATTAATAACTATCCTAATATCACACCCAAAAGCCTTAAAGATAAATCAATCTTTGCACTTATAGAGAGATCACTCTCTTGATTCAGGAGGGCTAGATCCTAGAATCCCAAAGTGGTTCCAATGTTCTCTCTGCAGCTTTAATCTCACCAATCTGCTAAAATTACAGGGAGCTAACATTTTTGGCGACTCCACTGGGGATTCTGAGTGAAATTACACCTATACATTCTTAAGGACCTCAGGAAAACACTTGATTGAAAAAAACTTGGTATATTAGCCAGTTGAGCCACTAGGCATAAAATTTCTGGCAACTCCGCTGGGGATCTGAGTCAAATTTCATCTTAGGCACCCTTAAGACTTCATAAAAACCCCTTAAGTACAAGTAGCCCTCTTCAAGCACTACCAAGAAAATGGTAATCATGATAGAACTTATTTGAGTCAGTGACAAACTAAGGAAATCTTAGAATTCTCATAAAGACTTATCAAACCTTGAAGGATTAGCTATCTTAGCCATAAGAGTAAATTTTATCTGTCTCATCACCGTAGCTAAGTGTTAAAACAGATTTAGGATACTCTTAGAACCCATAGGACTGAAAAAAAAACTCAGAAAACCCAAAAATATTTCAAGATTGGTATTCAAATAAACATGGTGGTGGACCATAAATAATTTTACCTCCAAAAGAGCTAAAAATCTCCACCTGGCGACTCCACAATTCTAAACAGACCTTAAGACTCCACTGGGAAGACCCATTATCATCATAACATCATATAAACTCAGTCAAGAGGACTTTAGGATTAAAGTTTTCTTGTTTAAAAAGACCAGTTAGCCTCTTAAATATTGTCATATTTGGTTAAAATTTTCTTGTTTAGTTGGGTCTGAAAAACACAACAAAGTGGCTCCTAGAAAGATTCATACTAGAGCCTATCCTGACCCTAACACTCCTGAGATAGTTGATAACCCTGAAAGAATCCTTAGGAAGTCTCCTAAGGCTAAATCCTCAACTATTTTCAGATCACCCCATAGATCTAGTTTTGTTCCTGAAAATGTTGCAGCTCTACAAGAATCACAAGTCGACTTAAGAAATCCATTTAGAACTAGGTCACTTGATGATATAGACCAGACAGATTTAGAGTTTTCACTTTCATCCCCAGATAGAAGTGAACATCCTGGTAGTAGAGAAACTACACCACCTGATTTACATTTCCTACATAATTTCGGTTTCTCTCAACCAAGATTAGCTCAACAATCTATTGCTGGTATATCCACTTCTGCTACCCATACACCCATTGTCCAAAACACTCCACTTCAGCCCACTTTCCCTCTTGTTAATCCACCCCTTGTAAATCCACCTCCACCTCCTATCATGGCAACATGGTATACCCCCTTGGTCCTTCCTTTACCCTTAGTCAACCTTCCACAAGACTATCAATCCAAGATACCATTGTATGATGCCAGTGGTGCCACTACTACTTCACAACATGTGGATAAAATGAATGACTACTTTGACAGAAATGAAATTGATGATGAAACTATCAAACTTAGACTATTTTCTCAGAGTTTAGGGGGAGAAGCAAGAAAATGGTTCAAAGGCTTAACCCCTGACATCATCAATGACCTTCAAGCCCTCCATCAATTATTCCTAAACAAGTGGGAAGTCAAGAAAAACCCACTTCAGATAATTTTAGATTATAACAGCCTCAAAAGAAACACTGGGGAGAGTGTTCAAGCTTACTGCACTAGATTCAATAGTGTGTATAATGCTTTAGCCCTAGAATTAAAACCTCCACAAGGTTCAGCCTTAAACAAATTCCCAGAGGGATTTGATCCTGAAATGGCTTATCAACTTAGAGAAAGAGACCCTCTGACTCTAGAAGATATGCAGAAAGGAGCCTTAGTTGTGGAAGTTAATCTAATGGAGAAGAGAGCAAGAATGAGGAATGAGAAGAAAGTATCCTTTAGAGAGGAATCTGCACCTTCCACATCTAGCTCAAAGATGGAGAGAATGATGGAGGAAATGATGAAAAAGATGAGCATCCTTGAGAGAGTACAAGCTAGTCAAAATCAATCAGCTCCTCAAAACAGAAATCAAAATCAAAATAAAATTTTTAGAAGAAACTAACCTCAAAATAGACCCAGGGAGGATGATCAACAGATTACCCCTCCTTTTCATCAAAACTATGTGAGTGAGGTTGAAGAAACAATAGAACAAACAAAGGAGGATTACATAAACATGTTGGGAATAGATAATGATACTTTTGATGTTCACTATAATAGAAAACAAGGTCTTTACACACCCTATGATGATAAGAGACCAGAGGATGAATATTACTATCAAGAGCTGGAAAATGTCATCATAGAAACTCCAAAAGAATATGACCTTAGTAGTAAGAAGAATCAGGAAATTCCCAAAACTAAAAGCTCTGAAAAATCTGCACAAAACAACCCTGTAAACAAACCCAAAATTGTAAAACATAAGGACAAAACAATGGCTGTAAATTCTGATAAAAAGAAAGAAAAGAGCACTCAGATTAATGAAAAACGGAGTGTAGATCTTAGTAGCGTTAGCATATCAGCTAGTGCTCCTGTTAAAACAATTTTAACCAATGTAAATAGAGAAAATCAACACGTTGATCTTGCTGATAAAATGGTGGTTAACAAAGTTGAAACAAACCTTGTAAAAAGTCAGCTGCCTTTTAGTTTGGAGCAGGAAATTGCCAAGATAAAAATTTCTATTCCCCTTACTGAATTAACCACCCAAAATGTATATAGATCCCAAATTTTGAAGGCTTTTAACATAGAAGAGAATAAAGACACTGTGAATGTTAATGATGACCAACCATAGCTCATATTCGGTCCTAAGATTGAGGGTAGATATCAAAAAGGACCAGTTCCTCCTTTTTATGTTAGTTTACAGATTCATGACAAAATTTTACACAACACTATGCATGATTCAGGGGCCTCTCACAATTTAATGCCCAAAGCTGTAATGGAGAGCCTAGGTCTTGAAATCACCAGACCATACAAAGATCTTTACTCCTTTGACTCAAGCAGAGTGAAATGTTTAGGCTTAATCAAAGACCTCTGTGTAAACTTAGCACAAATTCCAGCCAAGTGTCTAGTAATGGATATTGTTGTGGTTGATGTACCCCCAAAGTATGGTATGTTGTTATCAAGATCTTGGGGAGCTAAGTTACAAAGAACTATGCAGATGGATATGACATATGCTACTATCCATGTTTTTAATCAAACTAGAAGACTTTACAGGGAGTAACATATGCAATACATGGTTACTAGCCAAGAGAGACCACAAAACTCTCATCTTTATTCTGTACACACAGGAGTTGACTCGTTTATCATTTTTAATGATGAAACAGTGTGTGAGAAAGTAACCTTAACTGAATTAATGGCAGGTATAGAGAAAGAGGAAGACAAGACAGGGGTGTCAAAACAATTTTCTAAATCAGAAAAATACAACAAACAAAACATAGGTCTAGAGCTACAAATCAATCATCCATTACTTTTTAACCTTGAGAGTAAGGAGAGCAGTCCTCAACACAATGAAAAACTTGAGGAATTAAAACAATTCAACAAATTGTTGATTTTCAAGAACAAGCTAAAAGCACACTAGTTGAAGAGGATAGTAACCAAACTGCTGAACCCAAAACTAGTCCTCTTTGGAGTATGAACTTTGATGGGTCTTGCACCAAGAGCAATGCAGGTGCAGGCATTTGGATCCATAACACTGAAAATAACCACACTGAAGGCCATTCCTACAGATTAAATTTTTAGTGTTCTAATAAGATAGCTGAATATGAATTCCTTCTTTTAGGCTTACACTTGTTGAAGAAATTAGGAGCCAAGAGAATAAAAGTGCATTGGGATTCAGAGTTAATTGTTAGGCAAGTAAATGGGGAATACAGTGCCAAACACCCCAGACTTAGAGCCTACATGAATTATGTCATGGATTTATTGAAAAATTTTGAGGAATCCCAACTTATTTTTGTCCCAAGAGAACAAAATATCCTCGCCCACAGTTTAGCTTTTATTGCTAGAACATGCTTAACACCATATAAAACCAAACAATGCACCACCCAAATTAAATTCAGCTGTCCCAGACAATGAGAAATATTGGCAAGTGTTTGATGGAGACAAACAAATAGAAGACTTCCTACAGTCCAAAAATGAATATGAACTACCGAGTTCAGATTCAGATTATGAGGATGACTGTCCTCGTGAAGAAAATCTACTTGAAGAAGAAGAAAACTCTCCATATATTGCTAATATAAATTTGTTGTCTAACAAACTTGAAAACACACCAGAAATTAGTTCATAGTTAGGTAAAGAAGACCTAGAAACTCTGCAATCTAACAATCAAAGTTTGCCAAAGGGATTGGTCCCCTTAGAAGAGTTGTTTGATTTCAATGATGTGGCCAAGAAGCCAAAGCTGGAGCCTGTTGAAACTGAAGTTGAAGAGTGTAATATAGGCAGTGAACTAGAACCAAAGATGATCAAACTGTCTAAAACTTTACCAGCTCACATCAAATTGAAATACATAGAGCTTTTTAAAGAATTTTCTGATGTTTTTTCATGGAGTTATGAGGATCTGAAATCCTATGACACTGAAATAATTCAGCACAAAATACCTCTCAAGGAAAACCAAAATCCATTTAAACAAAAACTGCGCAGAATAAACCCTGTTCAGTTACCTTTGGTCGAGAAGGAAATCAAGAAGATGTATGAAGCTGGTATTATTGTTCCCATTAGATATTCAGAGTGGGTGTCTATTTTAGTGTCAGTTAGGAAGAAAACAAGAGAGATAAGGCTTTGTATAGACTTTAGGAACTTAAACAAAGCCTCATTGAAGGAAAACTACCCTTTACCCAAGATGGATCACATTTTACAAAAGGTAGTTGGGTCTAAAAGAATTTCTTTGCTTGATGGCTTCTCAGGGTATAATCATATTTTAGTACATCCCGATGGTCAATTAAAAACAACTTTTACTACACCTTGGGGCACTTTCATGTATGTGAAAATTCCCTTTGGTTTAATGAACGCTGGTGCTACATTACAGAGAGCCATGGATATTGCATTCTCGGAAGAATTAGGCTGCTTCATCATTATTTATCTTGATGATATCACTGTGTTTTACAAAACAGATGAAGAACACCTAGAACACTTGAGAAAAGTCTTCGAGAAGTGCAGTAAGTATGGGTTATCCTTAAATCCCAAGAAAACCATGTTTGGTCTCCAAGAAGGTAAACTACTTGGACACATCATTTCAGAAGAGGGGATAAAGATAGACCCAAAGAGGATTGATGGTATTTTGCAAATCAACCATCCAAGAAACATCAAGGAACTTCAATCTTTCATTGGAAAGATTAATTTCTTGAGAAGGTTCATACCCAACTTAGCTAAACTCCTTAGGAACATAACAAACATGCTCAAAAAGGAAGAAGGGGTTAAGTGGACTTTAGAAGCAAAAAAATCCTTTGAACTGGTCAAACAAGCATTAACCAAAACACTAGTTCTTATAAGTCCTGATTTCACAAAAGATTTTTTCATTTTTTCATTTTGCATCAGAACACACAGTGGCTACTGTCTTATTACAGAAAAATTCAAAGGGACAAGAGCAGCCAATTGCATTCTTTAGTAAGGCATTGAGAGATGCACCTCTGAAGTACAATATTATGGAAAAACAAGCCTTTGCCTTGGTTAAAGCCTTGAAAGACTTCAGAGTTTACATTCTACACTCTCACATAATTGCATTTGTGCCTAACTCAGTGGTTAAAGACATTCTAACACAGGACCCAGATGGTAAGAGAGGTAAGTGGATAGCTATGATACTTGAATATGATTTAGAAATCAAGCCCACTAAACTCATAAAAGGCCAAGGACTAGCAAGATTAATGGCTGAGTCTAATTTTTAAGATCTAGATATAAACATGATAAATGCATTAGATGAACAAGAGGAACTATCAACTCCCATTTTTGAAAACCATTTTATGAATTCCTCTTGGTATGCTGATATTCTATATGTTTTGCTTAATTTGAATACACCTCCTAGTTTGTCAAAAAAAAAGGCAAGGTTTTTAAAGTTAAAAGTTGCAAACTACTGCATTGTAGATAAATGTCTATATTGGAAAAATGCTAGTGGATTACTGCTTAAATGTTTGCTTGAGAATGATGTAGATAAGGTTAAGCACGAGTTACATGAAGGAGAATGTGGAGGCCACCTCTATTGGAAGACAACAACCAACAAAATCCTTAGAGGTTAAGTCCCTATATTAATAGTATAGCCCCTTATTATTGTTATTGTAACCCCCCTTATTGTTATTATTGTACCCTTGTAACCCCCATTTTGTTATTATTGTGCCCTTAAATTATTATTGTTAGGTCGGCTAGGATTACATTGTGGCCCACTAGGATTACATTATGGCCACATGGACTCCTATATATAGAAAGGAGGTTTGTAAATTGTATCATCCAAGAATTGTTCATTTATGTAATGTATTGGAGGTTTCCCCCTCGAAGTGGCTTATTTCTAAGGCGTGGATATCTCTTTTCTTCTATTTTTGGAGCTGGTTACACAACATTTGGTATCAGAGCCTTGGGATTCTAGGGTTTCGCTGCTCCAAACAGGTCATCGTGGCATTTTCGCTATAACTTTTTTCTACGAAGTTTCAGAAGCTGAAATTTTTAGGGTGCGAAGAAAAACTCTACGAGGAAGTTTGTGTCTGAAAATTTCGAGTTTGATTCCGCAATAATTTCGGGAGATATGATCTGTGGAAGTCGGTATTTTTCGGGCTCCTAAACGGTCATCGTGGCATTTTCGCTATAACTGTTTTTCTATGAAGTTTCAAAAGCTGAAATTTTTAGGGTGCGAAGCCGAAATCTTGAGGAAGTTTTTCTAAAAATTTCGGAGCTTGGTTCACAATATTTTCGGAGATATGATCTGTGGAAGTTAAGTCTTTTTTCAGGCTCCTAAACAGGTCATCGTGGCATTTGTGCTATAAATTTTTTTCTACGAAGGTTCAGAATCTGAAATTAATATGGTGCGAAGCTGAAATCCTGAGGAAATTTGTCAAAAAATTTCGGAGCTTGGTTCGCAATATTTTTGGAGATATGATCTGTGGAAGGTAGTGCTTTTTCAGGCTCCTGAATTTCATCTCAAAGAGGTGATCGTGGGAAAATTTCAATAACTCTCTCTCTGGGCAGTGGATTTGAGTGCCGTAAAAAGTGGTCACAAGTACACGGACTGTAGTTTCTTGGCTATCAATTTCAGAGACAAAGGATGAAACAGTGACACGTGGCAAGTCCTACAAGTGTGCTCTACTGAACCAGTCCAGAATTAGGTCATTGTGGGAGATTGGACACAACTTTGTCTTGGGGAATCCAAATTAGATCAGACCTGTGGAATTTGAAAGAAGCTTCAGAGGGCTACTACAGGGCTGAATTTCAGATATTGAAGATTTTCAATTACAGAGATAATTCAATTTCAATATCGAGCTCCTAAAAGCAAGAAAAAGGTGTGTATTGTTTTTTCCGAATTGCATAAGTCTTGTTTGAAGAATCAAGTTGAATTGATTCCAAGGGAATATTGAAGAATTTTTGTTAGTAATGGGTTCTATTATGCCTCCAAAAAATAATTCCATACCCATTAAGCCCTCAGAAAGCTATACTATGACGCATGAGGAGGAAAAATTGCAATATGAGATATCAAAATTACGGTACCAAGTGCAACAAATTTCGATCTTACGAAGAGCAACCGAAGATGAAATAGATGGTTTAAAAGCAGAAATGGAGGCTAATTTGGATGGTTTGAAGGATCAAATAATAGCTAATATGGATGATAAATTAGTGGAAGATCACAACGAGCATCAACAACAAGTTCTCCAACTCTCAAAGGATAACCCAACTTTGGTGCAGAATCTAATGAAACAACAAGAAGATCAACATCACATCGAAAGAAGTTATGAAGCAGTCATAGAAACAAGAACTCTACAAGTACGATCAATTTCAGAGTATCTCAGCAAGTGTAATAACTTTCTTGTAGAATATTTCACATGGGAGGATGAGAATTTTATACAGAAGCATCAAGAAATAATCAAGCGTTGAGGACAACACTTGTTTGAAGGAGAGGGGCATGTTAAGTCCCTATATTAATAGTATAGCCCTTATTATGTTAGTGTAGCCCCCCTTATTGTTATTATTGTACCCTTGTAACCCCCATATTGTTATTATTGTGCCCTTAAATTATTATTGTTAGGTCGGCTAGGATTACATTGTGGCCCACTAGGATTACATTATGTCCCCATGGACTCCTATATATAGAAAGGAGGTTTTGTAAATTGTATCATCCAAGAATTGTTCATTTATGTAATGTATTGGAGGTTGCCCCCTCGAAGTGGCTTATTTCTAAGGCGTTGATATCTCTTTCTTCTCTTTTTGGAGCTGGTTACACAACAGTAGAGCTTGTTACTTTTGGCCCACCCTCTTTCAAGATGTACATAAGATGATAATTGCCCTGTCATAATGTCAACTCTTTGAAGGCAAAAAGAAAATTCTTGCTATTACCTGCATCCAATCACCTGCTGAAGCTCCTTTCAACAAAGGTCTAGACTTCATAGGAGAAATCCATCCAATCTTCATCCTCCGCCCAGCACAGATGGATTCTACTACAACAAACTACTTTACCAAATGGATAGAAGCCATCCCCTTCTAGGCAAGCTAATGAATCACATCATGTAAAATTCATTGAGACTCATATCCTCTCTAGATTTGGTTGTCCTAGGAAGATCATCACTGATAATGCTGCTGCATTTGGATCCAAGAAGATGGTTGAATTCTGTCACAAATATTAGATAACATTGGGTCATTCTACTTCTTATTACCCTCAAGATAATGGGCTGGCAGAATCTTCAAACAAGAGTTTGGTAAACATAATAAAGAAGTTGCTGGAGGAAAACAAGAAGTCTTGGCACACAAAGCTAGTACATGCACTATGGGCTGACAGATTAACACTTAAGAAATCTATTGGAATGTCACCCTACCAGCTTGTGTATGGAGTAGATGCAATTTTTCCAACCAGCTTAGGTGTGCCAGTTATGAAGCTGATCCAAGAAGTACAGTCTGAAGATAATGACATGATCAGAAGGATTAATCAGACTATACATCTTCAAAAAACCAGAGAGGAGGTCTACAACAGAGCATTACAAAAGCAAGAGAGCATCAAGAAGCTTTTTGATAGAAGGACAAAGGCCAGTAATTTTAACATCGGTGACAAAGTCTTAAAGTGGGATTCAAGGAGAGAAGATAAGGGAAAGCATGGGAAATTTGATAACTTATGGCTTGGCCCTTATCTCATTCATTCTACTGCTGGTAAAAATGCTTATTTCTTGCAGGAATTGAATGGAGCTGAACTGTTTGGAGGTCCTGTCAATGGCAGGATGCTCAAACATTATTTCTCTTGACCATATCATGTTTGGAAGCATTTTTATTTTTTCTCATTGTGAATATCATACTCATCATTGCATTCAAAGTTATAAAAAGAAAAAAATACAAAAACAATAGAAAGAGAAAAGAGGGCAGATTGTAAAACAAGAAAGGTACAGCCCCATACCAAAAAAGAGAAACAAAATCTGAAAGTGTGCAAGCTCAAATGCCACTCCTAAGAAACACACTCCTAGTTAGTCATACAACCTAATCATGACTTATTAGTTTTAAATTTACTGCTGATAGGTTAGTCAAATAGATCTGCCAAACAGTTTAATCTTGGCTTATCAGTTAGGTAGATTAGGATAGAAAAATAAAGGTTCAAACAAGCTCAAAATCTGAACCTAAGATTCCAAAAGAAAGAATGACTCTAATTTGTTTAAATCTTGAGTCAAAGATAGAAGTAAATTGGTTCTGACATGATCAAAAATTGAACCAGTTAACAAAGCAAGACAGCTCAAATAAACTCAAAAACAGAGCTGACGAGAAGAGGATGTTCTTAAAACTTTCAGATCTTAAGCCTTCATCATTTTGATTTAATTTTCTGTAAATAATAATCTATGTGCAGCTTGTTTTCATGCCATAGATCAGCAACAAGTTAGACTGTTCAATCCTGATTTGATTGCTTTTTAAATTTCTTGTTTTTAGAATTTAGAGAATAAAAATCTGTTAGACAGTCTAATCCTAACAAATAGTAGTCAGGTAGAGAAGCTTATGAACTCAACTGTTTAATCTGAGTTCATAGAGAAATAAGAAGTAGAATTAGATTATTTTTATGTTTTCAAAAGAATAAAATGTTTGTAAAAGAGTTTGCCAATCCAAATGCACTCTGAAAGAAGAAAAAATGTTAGATCAGTAGGATTGGGTAGGTAGAAAGCTTGTTTTGATAGAGTTCTATTGTTTTTCATGGCTGCTAACATTATCAGAACAAAATAAGGTTAGAAAAGTGAAGAAAGTTGCAGCCCAATGGATGAGGCATTGATCAGCTCCCAGAGAATACAGGTCTGAAGTTCTTGACACCTTCAAGAAGGTGCCATCCCCATGTGGAGCCACTGTTAGCCACCTATAAAATTTTTCATATCAAATGGTGGCTAAATCATTTGTTAAGCCTTCAAGAAACAATTTTATTGCCAAATTGTTAGTTCTTGAAGTCTTATGAAGATAACTTATCCTTGAATTAATCTTCACTGCTATTTCCCTTGTAATCCTGAAAAATCTATTGTTTTCCTGAAGAAAAAGACTGCTAAAAACCCATTTTTCCCTTTCTTTTTACCTCTCCATTCACTCATAATTAACCTCCATTTTTTCCCTTTTTCCTCAGGAAATTCCTCTATTTTCCCTCATTTTCCTTCCTTCCCTTCATCAATTCCATTTTATAAGGTTTAAAACACCTTTTTAACCTTATCGAAAACTTTCAAAATCCTTTGAAAACCCTCAAAAAATCATAAAAACTATGTTTTTGCATTAAGGCTTTAAGCCCCTTTGGCTTTAGCCCCAGCCCCTTTATCCCACATAAAACCCAGAGCCACAACCGGCACTAAGGCCTAATCGCGCAATCGCAATCGGGCTTCCCCTCTTGTCTTGTCACCTTTTGCTTTTAAATTTTCCGATTGCGATTAAGTCCTTTGTATATAAAAACTCTTCCCGAAACATAAATTTCCTTTGTTTTTTATTAAAAACCCAACTTTCCTATGTTTTAACAAAACCCGATAGTTCATTTTTTGGTGAATTGTTAGCCGTTGATCTAAAAACGATCAACGATCGTCGACACATTGCATCAGATTTTTTCATTGGACACATTGCAAAGATTTATTGCCTACCTCTGATTGCAACCTTGCGATGGTTTCCCGACCGTTGATCTGTTCCACCATACCCAGATCTAACGGTCCCCATCGCTCCGTTCCAAAGCTCGCCCTTCCGCCTCTAACCTTCACAGTTAATTCCTGACCGTCGATCCGGTTCTAAGATCGATGGCTCTGATTCAATCGCATCGCAAAAATCTTTTGTGCCATTCCTCTCTCCTCCACCAATTGGCGAGCTTGCGATTCAATTTGGACCGTCTAATTCACAAGAATCGACAGCCCAGATTAATCAAAACTCTGCCCATTTTTCTCCGCTTTTACCCCACAGATTCATTCCTGACCATCGATCTAGTTTTGAGATCGACGGCTCTGATTTAATCGCATCGCAAAGTTTCTTGTGTGCCTTCATCTCTCCTCCACCAATTGGCGAGCTTGCGATTAGATCTGGGCCATCTGTTTCATAGATCTAACGGTCCAGATCGAACCCTAACTTCCTTTGTAAATTCATAAGGCCCCATCATTCAAACTCTTAGGCGACGATCCACCGTTGATCTCTGCAGATCAACAGTCCACAATCGCCCGATCTCTGCCCGAACCCCCCCCCGTCTCGTATTGCGTTCAATTCCCCAAGATTTGATTTGAGCCGTTAAACTTGAAGATCTAACGGTCCACATTCGACTTGGTAGGCCCAACTCATTTGGGACCTACCTCCCCCATCGATAAATCCTGACCGTCCATCCTGTGATTCGACGGCCCAGATCAAAACCGCCTTGACCCTTCCCCCCTTCTTCCGCCCGCGCAACTTGTCTTATCGTGCTCTCATCTCCACCGTTGGATCTGCTCGCCTTTGATCCGACAGCCAAGACCCCATATCACGTAATTCTGAGTCTGACAGTTAATTCCTAAAAATTACTTGATATGGGCGGTTTTTTAAGGACATGTGTCGGCTGAAGATCTATATCGCGTTTTTTTGGAGAAAATCTAAAACCGCCCTTTAGCAGCGCGACACCAGTGGTTTTTTATTGCTGAAACCACCATTCCCATTCCAATTACATTTTCTTATAATAAATCTCCGCCGTTGATCTCTGTGGCTGATCAAATCCGAAGGCCTAGAATCATTTCGAAACCCCAAATTTCATTCAACCTCGTGTTACTTCCGCCAAAGGTTTTTCACCCATTTCCTTTGTAAATTACTCCACTTCATTATAAAGTCACCCCATCTGCATTATATAATCCTGATTGATCTCGACCGTTAATGTTTGCAGATCAACGACCCGGACTTAATCTCCACCGCCATTTACCCAACCGCCTCCCCATCTGACCCCAGTGAGCAATCCTCGCCATTGGTGGCTTTCATCCAGCGGTTATGATCTAACCTAAACCTCCAAAGTAGTTTAGACCTATCCCGCAGGATTTTCCCTAATTTCTTTTTGTTTGTGCAGGTTTTAATGGTTTTTCCATTGTTTTAAAAGAAAATCAAAGGGCAGGGATGACAATCCCTCGAGCCACTATTCATTAAGGGGATCACTTTGCAGGGTTTCACATCGTGATTCATCGGTGCCTCATGAACACTGGCGACATTATAAAGCCCTCTATATGCCTGCGTAGCAATAAAACAAAACAGACATTAATCAAACAAAGAGTATCAGTGTTAAAGGATAAAATCACAGCAGAGATGAAGAACTAAAAGTTGTTAACACAGTTTTGAGGGATTACGACGATAATTTGACGATCTAAAGCCTAATCCACTCAATTGAAGACAGCATGAAGACTAGAAGACATAAGATTAAGCCAAATTAAGCCTAGCACACAGAATTAAAGCACATTAACAGTGTTTTAGGGAAGAACAATCAGATTTATCAGTCCGAGAAGCCTCCACTGCCACATCAGAGGCTAATTGAATCCTCTCCAGCTGCCAGAAAGACATCTGTAGCCTCAAAGAAATCAAAGAAGGCCTAGTTATTTCCAGAACATAAGATATTAGCATAAAGACAGCTGAACAGTTATTTCGAATCAAAGAAACTAATTTCAAACTGTCAAAGAAGTTATTACAAAGATAAAGAAATGGCCTTAAAGTCAAATATTTTTAATCCACTAAGCCTCGAGAGCAGAACAGAGTTATGAAACAGAGATATAGATCGAATGTATTCCTGCCTTATACCTTGTGATGCAGGGGCATTAGACACTAGCCAACAATGTAGGAGGTTTTGTCCACATGTTGTGGCTAGGAGGATTCGAAATCATCGAATTGTAACAGCTAGGTGTCAATACCTCAGTTGACTGTTTCATTTAGATTTGTTAGAATTGTAGAAGTTGAATAGTTAGATTCGATCCATTTGTCATGTTTCAGTTAGTTGAATTATTCTAATTAGGCTTTTGATTTTCTGAAACGGTCCTCATAGAGGAATCGAAGAGACCAATTTTGATGTATAAATGTAATCCCTCGGATGTATTGAAAAAAGAGAAAGAGAGAAGAGAGCTTTCTGTAATAAAATATCTGTGTGTTAACAATTGTTTCCAGTTAAATAAATTCAGTGCTCGTTGGCCATTGAATTGTCTTGAACTGTTAATTGTGAAGAATTTTTTAATTGTGAGGCGATTGTGTACTGGTAATTCTGTTTCTCTGTCTTTGATTTCCCGTAAATTGTTTGGATAAACTCTGTGAATTCATCCCACTCGCAGGCGAGGTCAGAGTAGGAAAGCCATTGTCGTGGAGCTCTGTTTTATGATAATGGAAACCCCAATAAATAAAGAGATAAGTCGGGACTAAACCCTGAGTCAGTGAACAGAGCGGATATAAGAATAGTGCAAACCAGACTTAAACCGCGGTCAAACCCTATTCCAAAAAACGTGAGTGGATTTGCAAACTCGGGTTGCCCATATCGCACCGCCTTTCGCAGATAAGCGATATTTCCTGGTTGGGGAGCGATTCCATAGAGTGCTCGACACGTGGCGAGGTGGACGCCCAGAAAACCGCCGTTGCTGTGTGCCATCGCACGTTATCGTTCGACCAAGGAAGCCGAGCGATATTGTGGCACGCTGTTGATATGAGAAGGAGATATCGGACGGTGATCATTGGATGGAGATGCGCGGACGATAGCTGAGGTACAATGTGCATTTGATTGGCCGCCGATTATGTATGTGGGGCCAGAACCGAAGGTTTATTATAAAAATCACTTATTCAAAAGGCGTTGGTTATTAACATAAAGTTCAATTATATAATTTAATTGCCAAGGGCTGTGGATAATGTCTGTTTATCAAATTTCGTGAATTTGATAAATAGAATCCCGAGAAAAGGAAGAAGACCACGTGGAGCAAGGAACGGGGTTTCAGAAGGAGAATAGTGACAGAGTCATGATTACAGTAGACCAAGCTCTCCTCAGGGGTGAATTTCGGCTTCGTTGCCGTCATTTGTGGTATCAGAGCCAGGTTGAGTTGTTTTTGCAGAGAATGGAAATCCGAGTTGGTAGAGGTGCTGGCAGAAGGAGATCCGTTGCCAACGCAGAGGTGTTGGGGATGTTGCAGAGGGTCGAGGCCAAAATGGATGTCATAGAGCGAAGATAGCCCAAAGATCCTGAAGACACCAGTGAATGTGAGATAGAGGAAGCGGAATAAAATGTTGAGATTCCTCCTGACAAGAGGCTCCTCAGAACTGTTCTGGGGTCTGCAGTTAAGCCCAGGATTGAAGTATCAAATTTTGCAGGAGGATTGAATCTAGAGGAACTGGTGGACTCGATTAATGAAATGAACAAGTGCTTCGATTATGAAGAAATAAGCGAAGATAAAAAGGTCAAGTTTGTGGTGACAAAGCTGAAGGGACATGCTGCACTTTGGTGGGATGGAGTGCAGGCAGAAAGAAGGAGAGTTGGCAAGCAACCTATCAAGAGCTGGACCAGAATGATGGCTAAATTAAAAGGTAAATTATTGCCTAGTGATTATCAGCTGACATTGTATAGGCAAATTCAGAACCTGAGACAGAGGTTGCTGATAGTAAAAGAATACACAGAGGAATTCTACAGAGTAAGCATAAGAGCTGGGCAATTCCATGACACACCAGAGAAGATTTCCAGATATGTGAATGGTCTCAAGCTGGAGATCCAAGATGAGATTGGCTTTCTGTCTCCTAAAACAGTGGAAGAGGCCTACCAGATGGCCTTGAAAGCAGAGGAGAAACTCCTGAGGAAACAGTCTGCCATGAAGAGAGGTACTTTCCAGGGAAAGGGAAGTCAGGGTGGTAGAGGAAAGCCTACTACACCTAGGGATGGAGCTAATAGTAGCTCACCTCAGAATGCATCTACAGAGGATGATGCAAGGGGAAGAAGGGGTTCTTAAAGAGGTAAAGGAAGAGGAGGTAGAGACAGAGGCAGAGGTAGAGAATTGAGGTGCTATAGATGTCAACAAGTGGGAGATAAGCACTATGAGTGTCCAGATAATGTGGGCGTTGGTCCAAGAAATGTTGTTGTTTCTAGGTTGGAGAAGAGGCAGAAATCAAACAATAAATTTTGCTAGAGAGGGGAGATTCCTTAGTGGTAAATAAGGTTCTATTGAAGCAATCCAAAGAGGTCACTAAGCCTGCACAAAGGAAGACCTTGTTTAGGAGCATATGCAAAGTCCAAGGGAAATGCTGCCAGCTAGTCATTGATAGTGGCAGCACAGACAATCTGGTTTCCACTGAGGTGATAGAGAAGCTGAAGTTGAAGACAAGGGAGCATCCAACTCCCTACAGGGTGTCCTGGCTGCACAAAGGGCACCAGCTGGTTGTAAAAGAACAGTGTGAGATAGAGCTGCAAATGGGAAAATATAAAGATAAGGTCCTGTGTGATGTAATGCCCATGGATGTGTGTCATATACTGCTAGGTAGACCTTGGCAGTTTGACAGAGTAGCAGTGCATGATGGCAAGAAGAACACTTACAAGTTCTTCAAAGATGGGGTACACCATACATTGATACCCATGGAAGAAGGAGAGCCATCTAGTAGAGTGATTGATCCAAAGACCTTGTTGCTGAGCGGGAAGGAATATCTGCAGCAGGTAGAAGAAGAAGAGGTAAGTTTTTCTCTAGTTTGCAAACCTAAAGTAGTTCTTACTTCTACAAAGATTTCTGATTTTCCAGTAGAAATCCAAGAGATGTTAGACAATTATTGTGACATTATTGTGGATGATTTACCTGATGATGCCACCTGTGAGAAAGATCATCCATCAGATAGATTTTATCCCTGGTTCAAATCTGCCAAATAAGGTACCTACAGAATGAATCCCAAGGAAAATGAGGAAATCAGGAGACAAGTACAGGAATTGGTGGAAAAGGGGCTGATCAGAGAAAGTTTGAGTCCATGTGCAGTACCAGCAGTATTGAGCCCAAAGAAAGATGGAGGCTGGAGAATGTGTACTGATTCCAGATCAATTAATAAGATCACAATTAGGTACAGATTCCCTTTGCCCAGAATTGAGGATTTAATGGACTGTTTGAGTGGTGCTAAATAGTTCTCAAAGATAGATTTAAAAATTGGATACCATCAGATTAGAATAAGAGAGGGTGATGAGTGGAAAAATGCCTTTAAAACAAATGAAGGACTGTATGAATGGATGGTAATGCCTTTTGGGTTGTCAAATGCACCTAGTACTTTTATGAGACTTATGAATGAAGTATTAAAAGAGTTCATTGGTAAATTTGTGATAATGTATCTGAATGATATATTAGTTTTCAGCAGAACTAAAGAAGAAAATTTAAGGTATCTTAATCATGTATTGAAGAAGCTGCACCAAGAGAAACTGCTGATAAACTTAAAGAAATGCTCATTCATGAAGGAAGATTTGCTGTATTTGGGTTTTGTTGTTTCTGCAGAGGGATTGAAGATGGACCCAGAAAAGGTTAAGGCAATTGTGGAGTGGCCTTCACCCAGGAATGTTTTTGAGGTAAGAATTTTCCATGGACTTGCTAGTTTTTACAGAAAGTTTATAAGAAACTTCAATAAGATAAATGCACCCATAATTGAGACAATAAAGAAGAACAAACAACCATTTAATTGGACTGCTAAAGCAGAGAGAAACTTTAAAGTTTTGAAGCAAAAGATAACTGAGAAGCCTATTTTGATCCTGCCTGATTTTACTAAACCATTCCAAGTAAAGTGTGATGCCAGTGGAGAAGCCATTGGAGCTGTGTTGAGTCAGGATGATAGGCCTGTGGCATATTTCAGTGAAAAGCTGAATGACACCAGAAGAAAGTATTCCTCTTATGAGAAGGAATTATATGCAATTGTTCAGGTACTGAAGAAGTGGAGACATTACTTGATGTCCAGGGAATTTGTATTGTATTCTGACAATCATGCTTTGTAGTATATTGTACAGTAGCCCAAGTTGAAGCATAAGCATGCTAAATGGGTTGAGTATCTCCAAGGTTTTAATTTTGTTTTGAAACATATACGTGGCCAAGCAAATAAATTAGCTGATGCTTTGAGTAGGAGGCACATGCTTGTTCAAGAAACTAATTTTGAAGTTGTAGGGTTTGAATTTCTCAAAGAATTGTACAAAACAGATTCAGATTTTAAGGAAGCATTTGAGGCATGTTGTAACCCTGTTTTAACAGATAGAAGCCAGTGGCTAGATTATTTCTTGCAGGAGGAATTGTTATTCATAAGAAACCAACTATGTGTACCAAAATGTTCCATGAGAGAAAATTTGATCAAAGAGAAGCATAGTGGTGGACTTGCTGGACACTTTGGTACTGATAAGACTTATGAGCAGTTGAGTCACTTCTATTACTGGCCCAAGATGAGAGTAGAAGTGGATAAGTTTGTGAAGAATTGAAAAATCTGTCAATATGCCAAAGGAAGAAGCCAGAATGCAGGATTGTACACTCCCTTGCCTATTCCAGACAGGCCTTGGGACATGGTGAGTATGGATTTTGTTCTAGGATTGCCCAAGACTCAGAGAGGGAATGATGCAATCTTTGTTGTAGTGGACAGATTCTCCAAAATGGCACATTTTATTCCATGCTATAAAACTAGTGATGCCACCCATGTTGCTAACTTGTTTTTCAAGGAAGTTGTTAGATTGCATGGGTTGCCCAAGAGTATTGTTTCAGACAGAGACACCAGATTTGTGGGTCATTTTTGGATGACATTGTGGAAGAAACTTGGTACCAAACTGATTTTTAGCTCAGCTTATCATCCTCAAACTGATGGACAAACTGAGGTAGTGAATAGGAGTCTGGGAAATTTGTTGAGAAGTCTTGCAGGAGAGCATCCCAAGCAGTGGGACCATATTTTGCCCCAGGCAGAGTATGCATATAATGACTCACCAAACAGAAGCACAGGGCAGAGTCCATTCCATATTGTTTATGGAATGCACCCCAGAGGAATATCAGAGTTAAGAAATCTGGGAAAGGCAGAGCTAAGGAGTGCAGATGGTGAGGAATTTGCTTCAGAGATCCAGGCCATACATGAACAGGTGAAACAGTAACTACAGGGCAGTAGCATCAAATACAAAATCAGATCAGACTTGAGCAGAAAAGAAGTTCATTTTGAAGTAGGAGATTTGGTTTTGGCACACTTGAGAAAGGAGAGATTCCCAAGGAAGCAGTATAACAAACTGAAGTTCAAAAATATTGGGCCATGCAAGATACTTAGAAAGTTTTCTGCAAATGCTTATGAGATTGAATTACCTCCTGATGTTGGAATATCTCCCATTTTTAATGTTGCATATTTGTACAAGTATGAAGATGATGGTGCAGAAGAAAGATCAGCAGACAAGGGATAGATTGAGTGGAAAGAGCAGCTACCTCCAACACAACCATTGCAACCAGAGAAAATATTGGACAAAAGAGTGTTCAGGAAGACCAGAGGACAAGAGTACTTTCAGTACTTAATCAAATGGAAGGATAAGCCAGAGGAAGATGCCACTTGGATGACTAAAGGAATGTTGCAGAAGATAGGCAGATCAGTGGAAGAGCTCATGGACAGGAGCCCATGAAGAAAATTTCCCTCGGGAGTCTGATGCAGGGGCATTAGACACTAGCCAGCAATGTAGGAGGTTTTGTCCACATGTTGTGGCTAGGAGGGTTCGAAATCATCGAATTGTAATAGCTAGGTGTCAATACCTCAGCTGACTGTTTCATTTAGATTTGTTAGAATTGTAGAAGTCGAATAGTTAGATTCGATCCATTTGTCATGTTTCAGTTAGTTGAATTATTGTAATTATGCTTTTGATTTTCTGAAACGGTCCTCACAGAGGAACCGAAGAGACCAATGCTGATGTATAAATGTAATCCCTCGTATGTATTGAAAAAAAGAGAAAGAGAGAAGAGACCTTTCTGTAATAAAATCTTTGTGTGTTAAAAATTGTTTCCAGTTAAATAAATTCAGTGCTCGTTGGCCACTGAATTGTCTCGAACTGTTAATTGTGAAGAATTATTTAACTGTGAGGCGATTGTGTACTGGTAATTCTGTTTCTCTGTCTTTGATTTCCCGTAAATTGTTTGGATAAAATCTATGAATTCATCCCACTCGCAGGCGAGGTCAGAGTAGGAAAGCCATTGTCGTCGAGCTCTGTTTTATGATAATGGAAACCCCGATAAATAAAGAGATAAGCCTGGACTAAACCCTGAGTCAGTGAATAGAGCGGATATAAGAATAGCGCAAACCAGACTTAAACCGCGGTCAAACCCTATTCCAAAAACCGTGAGTGGATTTGCAAACCCAGGTTGCCCATATCGCACCGCCTTTCGCGGATAAGAGGTATTTCCTGGTTGGGGAGAGATTCCATAGAGTGTTCGACACGTGGCGAGGTGGACCCCCGGAAAACCGCCATTGCTGCGTGCCATCACACGTTATCGTTCGACCAAGGAAGCCGAGTGATATTGTGGCACACCGTTGATCTGAGAAGGAGCCATTGGACGGTGATTGTTGGATGGAGATGCATGGACGATAGCCAAGGTACGGTGTGCATTTGATTGGCCGCCAATTATGTATGTGGGGCAGGAACTGAAGGTTTATTATAAAAATCACTTATTCAAAAGGCGTTGGTTATTAACATAAAGGTAAATTATATAATTTAATTGCCAAGGGCTGTGGATAATGTGTGTTTATCAAATTCTGCGAATTTGATAAATAGAATCCCGGGAAAAGGAAGAAGACCACGTGGAGCAAGGAACGGGGTTTCAGAGGGAGAATAGTGACAGCGTCATGATTACTGTAGACCAAGCTCTCCTCAGGGGCGACTTTTGGCTTCGTTGCCGTCACCTTGCATGGTTTTCAAGGCAGGGAATTGCATTAACTGTAGAATTTATGATACTTGAACCCTAGAAGCTCTTCCACCTCCTCATTTTCCTATAAAACCTTCTTAAGGAGCACATTGTAAAGGGTTGGTTGCTAGACTTTGATATAATACTTGTGCTCGAAACTTTCTACATGTAAATAGTTTTCAGAGGCTCTTGAAGCTCTGTTTGTGATCAAATAAGTTAGGCTGAGAAGAGAAGATGATTGCTGTACTGAAACATTGGACTTGAAGTATGTAACTGGATTGACATCAATATATACAAGCTGATTCTTGGGATCCTGGTCTATATCATTGGTGAAGTAATTCTTACTGTGATATTGTTTTCCTTTCATGTTGCCATTTTGTTCACTTATTCTTTGATAAAGAACAACAAATATAGAGATAGGATTTACTGTCAAAAGTACCCTACTCTCACTGATAAGATTTATTTGTATGTTTTCTTCCAAATTGTGTGTTTAAGAATGACTTAAGCTAAGTGTAAACATTATCAAGGAATGTTGGTTTGTCCCTGTATTGATGTGTAAAGCTTGAAAGGAAGTTCTTGAATGATATTTTCATTATTCACTTAGTAGAGTTAGACTAGAAAAGTTTATGGTTTGCCTTGTCTTCTAGTTATTTCTCCAAAGGTAGTTTTGAAAGTTTCCCTAGGAGTATGCTGAAAGCAGGTTTAGATTTAAAAGTATCTTGCTTGATCTTAGGTTGCACTTTGTTTTCTTATCTGTTTTCATCCTTTCTGAAAGTAATCATGTGGATTACTAGATTGTTTGTCTGATAAGTTAGCTCTAATACAAGCTTGTCCAAAGAAGTTTATGGTTAGCCCTGTCCTTTGGTTGGTTTCAAAACAATTGCTTAAAAGGCTTTTCTTGTTTGGAAAGATTGATAAATCCTAGTTGAAATTATTATCTTTTTCCACCCTTTCAATACCCTTAATGTTCCATTCCATCATTTAATCTAAAGGATCTTTTGATATAGATGACTTGCCCCTTGGACCACTCTTGAAATTGTTGCACAATTAAACCCTTTTATGACTCCATAGTCTAGTGGACTAAAAACCAGTTTCATATCTATCCTATTAGCCAAATCTTGTTCTGATTGTTTACATCTTCACCCCTTTGAAACTCTTTCATTTTAGGACTTTCCACTCAACTAAAAATCATGCTCAACCATCAAAAACCAAACAAAAACCCTTGTTCTTAATAACTAGCCTAATATCACACCCAAAAGCCTTAAAGATAAATCAATCTTTGCACTTATAGAGAGATCCCTCTCTAGATTCAGGAGGGCTAGATCCTAGAATCCCAAAGTGGTTCCAATGTTCTCTATGTAGCTTTAGTCTCACCAATTTTCTAAAATTACAGGGAGCTAACAACAACCACCTCAATTTGTTTTCTAGTGTAGCATGAGGGCATGATAATTTTCCACTTAGGGGGAGGAGTTGTTATGCATGGTGGATGTTTTATCATTTCTTCCTCGTTTAAGCTATACAATTTCATTTTTATACAGTGCAACAATTGATTCACATATATCTTTAAAACTATCAACTGGATTCTTGTGATTTTTGGACAACAACGAGGTATAATTGAAATACAAAAACGCATAAAATTTCAATATAAACGAGTTTGTAAAATTTCAAAAATTATGGATTGTTACCTACAACCATTTTTTTTATATCTCGTGATCTGTGCATCAGACGACTTTCATTTTTAGATTGGAGAAACATTCCTGCCAAATTTCAGCAAAATCTAATTTGTAGTTTTTGAGAAAATGGTTAATGAAATTTGTTGTTACTTGTATCATATTTTTTTGCCACTTCATATACATATGGTTTAATGTAAATATGAAAATTGTTATAGCTTCACCAACATTTCTAGAATTGAATCGCCATTGCATTGAAGAAGCCTTTGGGGAAGACATTTTTTTTCCCCATCAATATCCGCAGTTGGAGTAAGTGTCTTAGTTATTGAATCACAAATTGGATGGTACATAGACATTGGGTTGCATGAGGACATTCAACATGTTCAATTTGTGAGAGATGTTGGGCCACTAAATTGTCATTATTATTACCATTTATTGACACATATTTCATGCATTTCTATCATTCTTTTATCACATTATATATCATAATTTATCATTTAGTTCTATTTCATAATTATTTATGCTCTTGTGGATAAATAATATTTATTTTCCTTTATTTTTAATAATTTGATGATTATTATGCATGATTTTGTCAAATATGGTTTATTAATCTGTTATAACATCACTCACAATTTTAGCCACCAAGATCTCTTCTAGATTGAAAATACGATCTCAAACTCATAATCAAATATTCCAACTCAGAAATTCACTGGGATAAAAAGTGATGGTTTTGAGTTGGATATTTTGGACAAATGAATATGAATCTTGAAAATCCGGGACATGGGTTTTTGTGTAGAAACCCTAAATTTGGTCTAGATTGAGAGAAAAAAAAGGTTATTTGGAGACAATTTTCTCAGATTTGCTGTTGTGGTTGTTTTCCAAATTTTTCCAATTGTGATACCAAATTCGACTTGTTACAGCCAAATCATGATATTTCAGATCTAATCTTGTTGATTAATTTGTTGTAGACAAACTACAATTGTAATGATAAATCGTTGTGTAATCAAATTAGTTGTAATTTCCTTTTGCTCTCTGTCTATTTAAATGAAAACAAAGATAAAAGAGAGGAGAATGAACAATTATTAGATTTTAGGCAAAATGAAGAACTTCATTTTGATGTAATTATTTCTCTCATATATTTTAATGAAGGAAGCTATCCATTGAGTTCTACATTTGTTACTTGTAATATGATCTGAATTATTCTTCAAGGCAGAACTTAGTCTTGGGAAGTTGGGCCCACTACCTTGGATGAGGTGTTGCATTGAACATCTAAAGTAGTTTAGTTGTGTGTTTGTTTCTTTGAATTTCAATTATTGTTCCTTAAAATAAATTTCCATATTTTTAAAGGAATTTGTTAGCTATTGTGTTTTCCATATTTGTTGTTTCCTATAATTTCTAGATTTCATTTAAATTTACTGGTCTAGATTAGCATTTAAATTTTCTTGGGTGCAATAGGTTAACTTTCCAATGCAGAAGGTGTGGTTTAATTTAATATTGATTCAAGTCATGTGATTAACATAGTTATTTTCCTGTAATTTATTTTCAGCTTTTGAAATTTAATATTGTTTTTTAAGTCTTACATTTTATTTCTTGTTGAATGAGCTTGGTAATATAGAACATGTTAGGTCCTTGTAATTTGTCAGATTGGTAAGACCAAATAAACAAGGGTAACATCAAACCAACTTTGGATTCCTGGGACCTAGCCTTCCTGGACTCAGAGAGGGCTCTCTCTATATTTGTATAAAATATATAACTTGTTTGCTTTAGGATGCTGATTTTAGGCCAGTTAAAATGACAAGGTTGTTTGTTTTGTTTTTTTTGGTTGGGTTACTTGTTAGGTAGAATAGATAGAGTAAGAGAAATTCAAACCATTGGGCTATGGGGTCTGTGAAAGGCTTGAAAAGTACAAAAATAAATCAAGGGTGTTTCATAGGGCAAGTTAACAAAGCCAAATGGATCTTAAGAGCTTATGTGGGTGTGAAATGAACATTAAATTGTGAGTTTAGTAGGTTTAAAGGGCAATTAAGAATCCTTTAACATATACTAGAACAAGAAGAGTCTTTAAGATCACTATGCTTAAGAAAGAACCAACGGATAGGGCACACCATAAACTTCTTTGGCCTAGCTTTATCAAGTAAACTTTGAGACAACAATCTAGCAAACCCTAGAGAGCAGGGAACTCCTAAATTCTCTAGCTATTCACTTTCAGACAAAGAAAATATTTAAGATAACAAATAAGAGATGATTAAAGAGCAGGGAACTCCTAAATTATTCAATTAGACTTTAAAAGACCTTCAAAGTGACTATTCAATATGAACCAAAGGACAAGGAAAACCATAAACTTCTTTAGCCAAACCCTAATAAGTAAACTTCAAAGAAAGGCTTTAAAAACAATGTTTCAAGCTACACCAAAGGACAAGGCATACCATAAACTTCTTCGGTTTGACTCTTATTAAATCATTTTCAAGAAAAAAAATCTAGGTGGACTCAGAAAGAAATTAAGAATTCTCCAATCGGACCCAGCAGAGGAAAACATTTAAACAACAGAGAGCAGACAAGATTAAGGTGCTTCTAACAACATATATTAACCTAAATTTTATGCTTTATCATAAGAGAAAAGATGAAAAATATGAAAAAATAAAGAAACAAGTATAAGATAAGAACAACATCACCATTTAACAAAGTTCATGAATCATGTGAATGTTCTTGCTCCATTAACATTCAGTCCAAAACAGTTACAAAGCTCCAAAGCCAATTTCTTCACAACTCAAAATCTATGTAATATTCAGCTCAACAATCAACCAACAAAAATTATGAAGCATAAATGCAGTATTTATCTGCAAAATGAGGAGGTGAAACCCTAGCTATGGTTTTAGATGTCATTTATTACACAGTTAAATGCATTTTTACCTTTGAGACCATGCAAGGCCCAAGGAAAAATATCTAAAAATCATTCATTGCAATAATAAATTCTAATATAATTATTGAGATAATTTTGGAATAAGTTTGACTCTAACGCTTCAAAATATATTTTGCAATAACTCTTGGTAACGGCGCAGCTCTGAGGTATAGGGGCGCAACGCCAGTGCAAACGCGGAATGCCAAGACTGAGAAAATGGCCTATTTTGAAGCTAACTTTTGGAGGCCTTCCTGGTGTCCAAATGAGCTACATGATGGCTCATTGGAAAGGTCTCTAAGTCTATTTTCCAAATATGCTTTCAATTTCTATAATGGTGCCCATTTTAATTGTCAAAAATCATTTCTCCCAAGAATGCAAAACGCGCAGCGCCAGTGCCAAAAAGAGGGCAAAAAGGTGATTTTTTGGTAGTTTTTGGCCTTTTTGAGGGACCAGTTTTGCTCCAATCCTTTGAAAATTTCCGAGGTTGATGTAATTGGCATGAGGAACCTGAAAATTTTGACTTTTCTCCAGTTGGATGGCCCAAAAAAGAGCACAGCGCTAGTGGTGCAACGCGTTTGGCCAATTTTTTGCAAGTCAAACTGTCAAAATTTCAAAATGTGCAAAAAGGTGCCAAAATTGGAAATTAGCTTGCTGATTAAGATTTAGTGGCTTGGAGGGACACACTAGCAAGGATATTGAGCTTCTCTTTCTCCTTTTCCTTGATCAAAACCCTAATCTTTGCATGGGCACGTTTGAGCTTGATGCTTGAATTCTGTTTCTCATGGCATAATGTCTTGCCATCTTCCTTTGAATGTCAGTGTCTCTCTTGGCCTTCTCTAGTTGACCCTATAGGTGAAAATTGTCTCTCTCTAGCCAAGGCTCTCTATCCTTGCCAATTTCTATGGCAAGAAACTCACTTGGAGTGAGCTACTCTACCAATTCTGCCTCTTTTTTCCTTTCCCGAGTTAAAGCTCTCTTCAATCCAATGGTCTTTGGCCTCTGTCTAGGAAGCTGATCTTCCTCATCCTCACTGCCATCAAAACTTCCCAAGGTCTCATCTAGCAAAGCCTTGGCCTTTCCAGCCTCTTTCTGAGCTTTGATTTCCCTGAACTCACTGATGGTCTGCTTTGTCTTCAATTGCTGATTCTCTAGCTCACAAAAGTTAATCATATTCTTTGCCCTACCAAGATTAGCTTGAAGCTCACTAATCTTGGCATCCTTGCTTTTGATCAACATATTGGTAATTCTCTCCTCATCCTCATACTCAAGGTCAATTAATTAAAACTCTTGCTCAGTTTCATGCTTGTCCTCCTCTTCAACAGTGATAGGCTTTGTGACCTTTCCTTTGCCTTTACAACCTGTTTTGCTGATGAAGAAGGCATGGCCCCTTTCACCTCAAGTGAGCCAAACACATGCCTGTAACCTCTCCGGTAAGTCAAAGGAAATGGCTCAATGTGAATCACTTTAGTGCTAGCTGTTACAATGTCCCTATCACTGCTTGATTGCTTTGACATCATGACATGAGGGTGAAGGGTTGTGGAAAGGTGATGAGAAAGGATTAATATGAGGTGACTGGATGTGAGTGGATGGTGATGTATGAACAACGAGATGTGATGGAGAAGGGGATAAGGGAGGATGAGTTTATGAAGGAACATCCTGCTGATGATGGCCATGTGGAGTAGTGAAAACCTCATGGGCAATGAAGGTATCCCATGGAATTTTCTTTTGCTGGAGCTGGTGCATAACTGCCATCTTGATAAGTGAATGATGAAAAAGGCTCTGCATTTTCTGATTGTAGTCTTTCTTTTGCAAAATTTAAGCCATTTTGTGAATGCTACGGAAAAGATAATATGGTATATGCAACATCCTAACTCTAGTGAAATTCATAAGAAGACATATATGGTATGAGTAGAGGCAGGAAAACCTTCCCTCACAAGTGAAATACTTCATTATTATTCTCATCATGGGTGCATATCTATCAAGCAGATGAGAAAAAGAGATGATGGACTTGTAGTGATCTTTATACCTAGGTTTGAGGTATGGTTCAAAATAACTCATGTCCAGGTTTTCTTGTTTGAACCACTTCTCTCCCACAATGGGTATCCCTGTAGTAGCTGCAATGGCATTAGTAGAAATCTCAAATTTAACCCTGGCAAGATGGACCTGCTTGTCATGTAGATTGATGATGAATAGTCTTGTTAGCTCCGAGTGATTTTGGACTCGCTACACTCTCTCACAAAACTCGAAGTAGCCCACATGTTTAAAATAAGACACAGTGAGAGTAGAGGCCATGAGTTCCCTTGTGGTGATAGGTTCAAATATGTTTATCTTCCCTCCCTTGTGATCATGTCTCCTTGGAATTTGTGCCTCACCAACGATGCCACTATCTTCTTCCTCATACATGTTAAACTTTGTTTTATAAAACCCTAGAGTGTAAGTGGAAATGAGATGAGGGGAAAGGAATGAAAAGGAAGCTTTGAAAAATGAAGGGAATGATTGTGAATAAAGGGAATGTGTGAAAGGGAATGGGTGTTGTGACAAACTAGATGAATGAAAACCCTCAAGCAATGTAATTACCCTTGTTTATGACTGATTTTCTTTAAGGAGGATGAAATAGGAATGAAACGGTGATTTCAAGCTAAAACTTAGGGTCTCTTTTAGGGTTTCATTTCCATTGATTAAATGATGACCAAAATAGTTAAAAAATGGGTTATGGTATGCACTTACCACTTAACAGTGCTTTGGAGAACCTTGGAAAATATTTGAAGGCAATTTGAAGTGATTTGGGCTTTTGGAAGACTCAGAAACCCTTTCTATCTAAGTGCGCAATGCCAACCCAAGTGCGCAGCGCTAGTCTTTGAGCACGCAACACCGATGCAATTTTACATAGGGTGTTGTCGGGAAAGGGCGCAGCGCTGAGTTCTAGGCACGCATCACCTTCAAAAATTGCATTGATGAAACCTAGCAAGGGCACAACACCAACTCCTAGGCACACAGCGCCAAGCCAAACGTGCAACGCCAAGATACTTAGCCCGAATTCACTCAGAAAACCCACAAACTCTTCCTTGCTGAATGCTCTTGATCTTTTGAAAGGCAACAATGATTCATTTGAAATGTAAAATGGGCTTTTATAGGCTTGTAGATTTAATTTAACTTGAAAAACCCACTTTCTAATGTTTTGAAGTCTTTTTACTTTGTCACTAATACTCTTTGACACCTTTTTGCTTTGCAAGTTGCTGAAGTCATGAAGTTGGCTTTTCTTGGCTCATTAAGGCTTGACATGCTCATTTTGACAACTTTAGGATTTAATTATTACCCATAGTAGCATCTTCAAAATCTTCTGCAGTTTCCACCATAAAACTCTACTCATCTTTTCCACATTCTTTGGCTACCTTTTCCAAATCTCTGAGTGTCTGCAGTTCTTTATAGCAATCATCAGTGTTGTCTTCTAATTTATCTATAGCCATTTCAAGTTCATTCATTTCTGTCTAGTTCACCTTACCCTTTGCCATATTCCATCAATATTTTCTGATAGACTTTATTCAATATTTGTCCTTGTGTGCTTCCTCCATGTCATTTTCCTGCAAGTAATCACTACTTTGGCACTCAAATGGACTAACAAGTTTATAACCCTAGTCACCTACAAGACCAATGTTTTCCTCTTTCCCTTGCTGTAAGTTGTTTTCATTCAGGGGTAGACAGTCTACATCATCAGTACTTTCTATTGATATATTTTCCAACACCTCTGTAGAAGTGCCAAGCTTTGTCCATTTTTCTTACTTGCAGGTTCTGAATTGAGAAGAGAATCCTCCTTGGAAATTTTAGGTCCTTCTTGAATAACAATTTATTGACATTCTATTACATCTGAGCCAGATTCTAGCAAAGGAAAAGCAATGCCTGAAATATCCAAGGAATTTTGGGAGCCAGAAGAATGTTTGTCATAATCCATCTTTCTCATATGTGTGCTAACCTTATCATAATGAAAGGATGACCTTGAAAAAATGAAAAAACCCTAATGACCTAATGGGGGTGCCCTTAGACCCGATTTTCACTGAAATTTGACTTAGATATTTTCAAGTGAAAACAAAGCATTGTTATAGGTTAATATGCCCAAAGGGACATGGGAATGAGTCAGCAACAATAAATCTTAGAGGGAGGATGGAGTTCATTGAGAGGGGAAAATGGGGAAATGAGGTCTTAGGCAGGAAAGAAGGATGAAAATGAGAGGTAAAAACCCATAATGAGTCTTTTAAGAGCAACAGGGTGACTTTGAAATAGAAAATTGATAGATAGGGAAAAATATTCTGTTAAGATAATGAAGGCAATGAGATTTATGAAACTCAAAATATTCAAGGAATATTGTTTTCAAAAAATTATAACCATTATATAGTCATCCAAAGATAGTGAAAAATACTGATGACTAACAGTGGCTCCACTTGGGGAGGGCAACTCCTTTCAGGTTAAGAACCTCAGATCTCTGATTTTGCAGGTGAAATGCCTCACTTGTACTTGGCAGACTTCTCTTTCTTCAATTGCTGATTTGTTGGTGTTCTTGGGAGCTGTGATTTTTTGAAGATCTGAAATCATGCTTGCTTCAACATCAACTCTACCTACTCGTCATACTTTTCATAACATTTTTTCTTCATTTGGGTGCATTTAGATTGGAAAACCCTAGACATCATTTTTTCTTTTGAAAGAAAAAACTATCTACTTCTACCCTTATATCATCCAGAGGCTCAGATTATACTGATGAGCTCTTTTATTCTCTACCTAATCTAATTATCCGTCAAGATTAAACATTTTGACAGATTTTCAATCTCTAATCTATCAACATAAAATTTAAAACATGACCTAATCAAGGTTAAGCAGCTTGATTTGTCATGAGCTGTGGCATTTTGAACAAGTTGCACACAGTTTTTATTTTTGCACAAAGTAAGACAAAAAATTGAGGGCTATAATCTGGAGCTTTTCATTCATCCCTCTCTTTTCTCTTTGGTTCAAATTTGAGCTTTGTGAACCAATAGCTTTTCCTAACCTAATCTACTGATAATCCAAGTTTAAACTATTTGGAAAATATTCATTTCTAACTTATCAGTAATCGATTTAAAACCTTGTTCAATCATGATTAGGCTGTATGACTGAAAAAAACTTCCTTCTTCAAAGGTAGTGGCATTTGGACTTGCACAATTTCAGAGACATTCCTTTTTGGTATGGGGCTTTACCTCTTCTTTTTATCTGCCCTCTTTTTCTTATTTTCTTTGTTTTTGTGCTTCATTTTTCTGATCTTTTATTCAAGCAATGTTATGTACAATTAACAAAGCTTTAAAATAATATTTTCAATAAAAATAATGCTTGAGCATCCTGCCATTGACAAGACCTCCAAATAATTCTGTTCCATCCATTTCTTGTAGAAAGAATGCATTGTTACCTCTTGATGAATGGATGATGTATGGACCTTTCCATAGATTTTCAAATTTTCCATACTTGCCTTTGTCATCTCTTCTTGAATCCCACTTCAATACTTTGTCTCCAATCCGGAAATCATTGGCTTTAGTCCTCTTATCAAAGTTTTTCTTAATATTCTCTTGTACTGCTTGTGTTCTTTTGTATACTTCTTCCCTTGATTGTTGCAATTGAATGGTTTGGTTCAGCCTCCTTTGCATATCATTCTCCTCTGATTGTACCTCTTGAATCAGCTTCATCACTGGGACTCCCAAGGATGTTGGAAAAAATGCATCCATGCCATACACTAGTTGATAGGGAGACATGTTAATTTATTTTTTGTTTGTTAATCTGTCTGCCCATAGTGCATGCACTAATTTTCTGTGCCATGACTTTTTTTTATCTTCCAACAATTTCTTGATGATATTTACCAAAATTTTGTTAGAGGACTCAACCAACCCATTACCTTGAGGGTAATAAGCTGTAGAATGTCCTAATGTAATGCGATACTTGTGACAGAAGTCCACCATTATCTTGGATTTAAATGCATTAGCATTGTCGGTAATAATCTTTCTAGGACAGCCAAATCTAGACAAAATGTGATTTTCAAGGAATTTGATGATTACTGAGTCAGTGGCAGTCCTTGAAGGGATGGCTTCTATCCATTTGGTGAAATAGTCAGTTGCAATGAGGATCCATTTGTGTTGGGCAGAGGAGGTAGGGTGGATTTCTCCAATGAAATCTAAACCCCATTGTTGAACAGGTGTTTCAACATTGATAGGTTGTAAAGGAAAAGGCAATAGTTTTCTCTTTACCTCAAAGATTTGGCATTTATGGCAAGTCCCTACTAGCTTGTGGACATCAACGAAAAGAGTAGGCCAATAGAAACCAACTCTAAGGATTTTGTTGGCTGTGGTTTTCCAATAGAGATGACCTCCACACTCTCCTTCATGAAACTCATGCATGATTCTATCTGCATCTTCTTCAAGTAAACATTTAAGCAAGATACCAACATGATTTTTCCAATATAAAGCTTTATATAGAATACAAAAATTTACAGCTTTTTAGTTTCAAAAATCTGGCCTTTGTTTTGGACAAACTAGTAGGAGCATTTAGATTAAAAAACACATATAATATATTAGCATACCAGAGTGAGTTCAGAAATGCTTCTTCAACAGGTGGAGTCGCCAGCTCGTCTTGTTCATCCAAGGAATGTATCATGTTTATGTCCAACGCTTAAAAGTTTGCTTCATCCATCGGTTTGTCTAGTCCTTGCCCTTTGATTAGCTTGGTGGGCTTGATCTCTAGATCATACTCTAAGATGAAAAAAATCCATTTACCTCTTTTACCATTAAGATCCTGAGTTAGTATGTCCTTAAAAACTGTATGAGGAACAAAAGAAATGACATGTGAATGCAAGATGTATACTCTGAAATCTTTTAATGCTTTGATTAAGGCAAAAGCTTGTTTTTCCATAATGTTATATTTTAGAGGAGCATCTCTTAGTGCCTTGCTAAAGAAAGCTATGGGTTGTTCTTGTCCCATTATGTTCTTTTGTAGCAATACTGTAGTAATTGTGTGTTCTAATGCAAATGAGAAGATGAATAAGTCCTTAGTGAAGTTAGGGCCGATGAGGACTGGTGTTTGGGTAAGTGTTTATTTTACCAGTTTGAAGGATTGCTCTGATTTCATGGTCCATTTGACTTCCATCTCTCTTTTCAGCATGTTTGTAATGTTTCTTAGGAGTTTTGCAATGTTTGGTATGAACCTTCTTAATAAGTTGATATTTCCAATGAAAGATTGCAGCTCTTTGATGTTCCTAGGGTGACTGATCTACAATATCCCCTCAATACTCTTTGGGTCTATATTAATCCCATCTTCAGATGGATATGGCTTAAAATTTTTCCTTCTTGAAGACCAAACAAAGTTTTCTTAGGGTTTAAAGATAGACCATACTTTCCACATTTTTCAAAGACTTTTCTTAGGTGAACTAGGTGTTTTTCATTGGTTTTTGGATAACAGTTATGTCATCAACGTATATCACAATGAAGTAACCTATTTCTTCAGAAAAAACAATGTCCATGGATCTTTGAAAAGTGGCCCCAACATTCATTAACCCAAAAGGCATTTTTACATACATGAAGGTGCCCCAAGGTGTAGTGAAGGCGAGTTTTTATTGATCATCTAGATGTACTAGCACTTGATTATACCCTGAAAAACCATCAAGTAAAGATATTATTTTGGAGCCTACTACCCTTTGTAGTATGTGATCCATCTTTGGTAAAGGGTAGTTGTCTTTCAGGGAGGATTTGTTTAAATTTATGAAGTATATGCATAGCTTAATTTCCCCTTTTTTCTTCCTCACTGATACAAGATTTGAGACCCATTCTGAGTACCTGAGTGGGACTATTATTCCAACATCATACATTTTCTTTATTTCTTTCTCAACCAGAGGCATTAGGACATGATTTATTCTGCACAATTTCTGCTTAAATGGTTTCTGGTTTTCCTTGAGATAAATCTTATGCTGAATGATGTTTGTTCATAGGACTTCAAGTCCTCATAACCCCATGCAAACACATCCTTAAATTATTTCAACAACTCAATGTATTTATATTTTATAATAGCTAGTAGTATTTTGGACAGTTTAATCGTTTTAGGTTCTTCCTCACAGCCTATGTTGCATTCTTCTACACCTATTTCGGTGGATTCCATTTTAGGCTTCCTAGCAACATCATTGAAATCAAACAGTTCTTCTAAGGGTGCAAGTCCTTTTGGCAATAGATTGTCTTTGCATTGCAATAACTCAAGGTCCCATTTGTCTGGATCTCCACACAATTTTTCCTCATGAGGGTGTTCTAACAGATTTATATCGGCAACATAAGGTGGCTTTGTTTTGTGTGTCTTTTCCTCATCAGAGCAGTTCTCTTTATGATATGAGTCTGGTTTTGGCTTTTCAAACTCATTTTTGGATTGCAATAAGTCTTCAATCTGTTTGTCACCTTCAAAAACTTGCCAATAATCTATGTTATCAGGGACTGTCAGTCTTCTTTTTAACTTTACCGTGTATTGTTCATTGGTACGAGGCAGTTGGCAAGTGCTGGCAGCGAATGCTAGTTCATTTGCGAGGATGTTTTGAGTTCTTGGGACAGAGGTAAGTTCATATTTTTCAAATGTTTTTAGGAGGTATAAGGAAGCATTTCTATATTATCTTAACCTGGAATTTTTGGCTGAATATTCTCCTTTAATTTTCCTAATAATTAGCTTAGAATCTCCCTGAATGGAAATATTCTTAGCTCCTATATTTTTCAACAATTGCAAACCTAGGAGAAGAGCTGCATACTCTACAATATTGTTTGTACATTGAAAATCTAGCTTGTAAGAGTGACCTTCATTAGTGTTGTGTATCCAAACACCTACTCCTGAACCAAATTTTCCATAAGAGCCATCAAAGCTCATGTTCCAAAGATTTTCAAGTTCAGATTCACTATTGTGTTGTTGTTCATGGCTTCTAGGGTTTTGACAGTTATGTTCTTCATTTTATGCTTGGTTTGACTGTTCTGACATGTCTTGATCTTCCCCTTTTTCAGCTACTTGTTCATTATTGCCATATTCATTATACAAAATAAATGAATCAAGGTTTTAATGGAGAGAATAGAGAGGGGTGTTGTTTGGCTTATCTTGGCTGCTTACCATGTATTTCATGTGAGATTATCTGTACAGTCTTCTTGTTTGGTTAAAGACTAGAATGGTAGCATAGGTCATGTCAATTTGGAGGGTTCCTTGGAGTTTGTCTCCCCATGATCTTAACAAAAGCATGCCATATTTTGGGGGAATTTCAACCACTACAATATCCATTACAATACTCTTGGCTGGTATTTGTGCCAGATTGACACATCGATCTTTGATTAGGCCTAGACATTTAACTCTACTCAAATCAAAAGAGTACAAGTCTTTGTATGGTCTGGTTATGTCAAGGCCTAATATTTCCATCATTACCTTTGGCATGAGGTTATGTGAAGCACCAGAGTCTAGCATGGCATTGTGAAGGATTTTGTCATGGATGTTCAAACTGACATAGAATGGAGGCACAACTCCCTCTTGAAACTTTCCCTCTACCTCTGGTACAAACAATAGTTCTGGCTTGTCATCAGTGATATTTAGAGTATCGATGCCATTTCCTATGTTTAAATCATTCAAGACTTGAGATCTATATACATCTTGAGTCACTAATTCAGTAAGGGGTCTGGCTATTTTTATCTTGGAAATTTCACTCTCAATACCAAATGGTGTCTGTGTTCTTGGTAGATTTACATCAATTTTACAAGAAATTGTTCTTTCAACAACTTTAGCTTATTGATTTTTAATTGGAATTTCAGTTAAAGCAGTTTTTTCAGGGCCGCTAGTTGATGTACTAGGGAAACTTTGGTCACCATCATGTTGGCTGATTTTGTTTTTGCTTTGATCAGAATTCTTGGCCATGTTGTTTGTAATTTTTGTTGTCTTTTTAGGAGTGACTTCAAGGGTCTTCCTAGTAGAAATTTCTAGTTTGTTCCTCTTGGGGATATCTTGGGTTTTCCTACTTCTGAGGTCATACTGCTTATGAACCTCCATCATAGCATTTTCAAATCCTAGTTTGTATTCTTCAGAATCCTCATATGTTCTTTCAGCTTGGTTTGAGTAAAACAAACCTTGTTCTTCTTCTGTGAGAAAAACAACGTCCTCACTACTAGAGCCTATTAGATTCACATGGTTTTCCTCTGGCTCCTCAGTCTCTCTTTCCTCTTCATCTAGATAGTTTTCTTGGAAAGGAGGTATGATTTGCTCGTCAGTTTCTCTTTGTCTTATTTGAGGAGGATCTCTTTTGAAGTTTTGGTTTTTTGTTTTTGTTTTGAGGATTTGTTTGGTTTTCCCTAGGGGGTTCTTTTTCATTTAAGTTAATTCTCTCCATCATCCTTTCCATTGTCCTAACTAGACTGTCAATTTTAGCATCAAATGTGGAGGCCATAGATTCCTCTTTGTTTGTAACCCTCTTCTCTGTTCTCATTCTAGCCCTTTTAGTAATAAGATTGGCTTCTACACTCATTGCTCCCCTTTGCATGTCTTCTAGGGTAAGGGGATCTCTTTCTCTTAATTGGTAAGCCATTTCTGGATCAAATCTGGAAATTTTGCTAGGGCTAGGCCTTGTGGGGGTTTCATGTGGGGAGGAAGTGCATTATATACACTATTGAACCTAGTGCAATAGTCTTGAACACTCTCCCCAACATTTCTTTTAAGGTTTTCATACTCTCATAAGATTTGAAGAGGATTTTTCTTAGTCTCCCACTTGTTTATGAATGTTTGATAAAGGGAAGGGAGATCATGAATGATATTAGGAGTTAAGTTCTTGAACCATTTCTTTTCTTCTCCCCCTAAACTTTGGGCAAAAATTCTCATTTGGATGGTTTCATCTTCTATTTCTTGGTAGTCAAAAGCTTCATTCATCTTATCTACATGCTGTTGGGCAGTTATAGGATCAATTCCATTAAAATGAGGGATTCTAGATTGATAGTCTTGAGGCATAGGCAATAAAGGTTGTGGTAGTACCAGGGGGGCATACCATGCTGCCATGATGGGAGGTAATGGAACCCAAAGAGGATTTACAAGAGGAGGGTTTACTAGTGGATGTGGAGGATGAAATGGAGTGGTTTGCACAGTGGATGTATGAGTGGGGGTAGTAGATGTACTTGGAATAGTTAGCTGATATTGACCAAATTTGGAATGAAAGGAGTCAAAGTGTTGGAGAAGCTGAAAATCAGGAGGAGTGGAAGGAGAGGCTTCTCTACTAGGACTCTGCTATAAGCTAGTGGGCTCAAGGTTTTTCTGGTCTATCCAACTTTGAGACTTAGTTTTGAATAGGTTTCTTCTATGGTGTAAGTCAAATTTGGTATCGTGCAAGGATGTAAGGTTTTCAGGAAAGGAACTTGCTTTGTGAATTGGTCTAATAATAGTTGAATCTCTAGTCCTAGAATTTTTTCTTAAGATTCTTTTTAGGTCATCAACTATAGCAGGAGGGTTTGGGTCAGGGTGAGATCTGGTGCTGATTCTTTGTGAAGCCAGATTTCAGACCCACAACACAGAGAGGCTGAAAGAGTTTCGAAAACAAACCAATCTATAAGAATACTAAAATCATATAGTATGAGACTGGGCTTTATACTATTAGGACTGGTTAATACATTTCCAGAGGAGTCTGTGAGAACTAGTGGAGTCAACAGGCCTACTGAAAACCAGTCGAGTCACCAGGTGGATGAAGCTAACTGTTTTGAGGATTTTTTTGTTGTCCACCATCAACACTTTGATATAAATCTTTCGATATTTTTTGGGTTTTCTAATTTCTTTATATAACACTAATATTTTCAATAAGTGTCCCCAGTGGAGTCGCCATTATGTTAGGTCCTTGTAATTTTTCAGATTGGTAAGACCAAATAAACAAGGGTAACATCAAACCAACTTTGGATTCCTAGGACCTAGCCTTCCTGGAATCAGAGAGGGTTCTCTCTATATTTGTATAAAAGATATAGCTTGTTTGCTTTAGGATGTTGATTTTAGGCTAGTTAAAATGATAGGGTTGTTTGTTTTGTTTTTTTTTGGTTGGGTTGCTTGTTAAGTAGAACAAATAGAGTAAGAGAAATTCAAACCATTGGGCTATGGGGTTTGTAAAAGGCTTGAAAAGTACAACAATAAATCAAGGGTGTTTCATAGGGCAAGTTAACAAAGCCAAATGGATCTTAATAGCTTATGTGGGTGTGAAATGAACATTAAATTGTGAGTTTAGTAGGTTTAAAGGGAAATTAAGAATCCTTTAACATATACTAGAACAAGAAGAGTCTTTAAGATCACTATGATTAATAAAGAACCAAAGGACAGGGCACACCATAAACTTCTTTGGCCTAGCTTTATCAAGTAAACTTTGAGACAACAATCCAGCAAACCCTAAAGAGAAGGGAACTCCTAAATTCTCTAGCTATTCACTTTCAGACAAAGAAAACATTTAAGATAACAAATAAGTGATGATTAAAGAGCAGGGAACTCCTAAATTCTTCAATCAGACTTTAAAAGACCTTCAAAGTGACTATTCAAGATGAACCAAAGGACAGGGCAAACCATCAATTTCTTTAGCCAAACCCTAATAAGTAAACTTCAAAGAAAGGCCTTAAAAACAATGTTTCAAGCTACACCAAAGGATAGGGCATACCATAAAATTCTTCGGTTTGAATCTTATTAAATCATTTTCTAGACAAAAAGCTAGGTGGAATCAGAAATCAATTAAGAATTCTCTAATCAGACCCAGCAAAGGAAAACATTTAAACAACAGAGAGCAGACAGACTTAAGGTGCCTCTAACAACATATCTTAACCTAAATTTTCTGCTTTGTGATAAGAGAAAAGATGAACAATATGAAAACTGAAGGAAACACGTATAATATAAGAACAAAATCACCATTTAATAAGGTTCATGAATCTTGTGAATGTGCTTGCTCCATTAAAATTCAGTCCAAAACAGTTACAAAGCTCCAAAGCCAATTTCTTCACAACTCAAAATCTATGTAATATTCAACTCAACAATCAACCAACAAAAATTATGAAGCATACATGCAGTATTTATCTACAAAATGAGGAGGTGAAACCCTAGCTATGGTTTTAGATGTCATTTATTACATAGTTAAATGCATTTTGACCTTTGAGACCATGCAAGGCCCAAGGAAAAATATCTAAAACTCATTCATTGCAATAATAACTTCTAACATAACTACTGAGATAATTTTGGAATAAGTTTGAATTTAAGGCTTCAAAATATATTTTGCAATAACTCCTGGTAAGGGCGCAGTTCCAAGGTACAGGGGTGCAGTGCCAGTGCAAACGCGCAGTGCCAAGATTGAGAAAACGGCTTGTTTTGCAGCTAACTTTTGGAGGCCTTCCCGGTGTCCAAATGAGCTCCATGATGGCTCATTGGAAAGGTCTCTGAGTCCATTTTACAAATATGCTTTCAATTTCTAGAATGGAACCCATTTTATTTGTCGAAAATCACTTCTCCCTAGACTTCTAAACGTGCAATGCCAGTGCCAAAAAGAGGGCAGAAAGGTGATTTTTTGGTAGTTTTTGGCCTTTTTGAGGGACCAATTTTGCTCCAAATCCTCTGAAAATTTCTGAGGTTGATGTACTTGGCATGAGGAACATGAAAATTTTGAATTTTCTCCATTTGGATGTTCCAAAAAAGAGTGCAGTGCCAATGGCGCTGCGTGTTTGGAAAAATTTCTGCAAGTCAAACTTTCAAAAATTCAAAATGTACAAAAAGGTGCCAAAATTGGAAATTAGCTTGCTGATTAAGATTTAGAGGCTTGGAGGGACACATCAGAAAGGATATTTAGCTTCCCTTTCTCCTTTTCCTCGATCAAAACCCGAATCTTTGCATGGGCACATTTGAGCTTGGCCCTTGCAATTGTGTTTCTCATGGCATAATGTCTTGCCAACTTCCTTTGAATGTCAATGTATCTCTTGGCCTTATCTAGTTGACCCTACAGGTGAAAATTGGCTCTCTCTTGTCAAGACTCTCTATATTTGCTAATTTCGATGGCAAGCAGCTCACTTGGAGTGAGCTGCTCTACCAATTCTGCCTCTTTTTGTCTTTCTCGGGCTAAAGCCCTCTTCAGTCCAATGGTATTTGGCCTCTGTCTAGGAAGCTGATCTTCCTCATCCTCACTGCCATCAAAACTGCCCAAGGTCTCATCTAGTAAATCCTTGGCCTTTCCAGCCACTTTCTGAGCTCTGATTACCCTGACCTCATTGATGGCCTGCTTTGTGTTCAACTACTAATTCTCTAGCTCAAAAAAGTTAATCACATTCTTTTCCCTACCAAGATTAGCTTGAAGCTCACTAATACTGGCATCCTTGATTTTGATCAACATATTGGTAATTATCTCCTCATCCTCATCCTCAAGGTCAATTAATTAAAACTCTTTCTCAGTTTCATGCTTTTCCTCCTCTTCAACAGTGATAGGTTCTGTGACCTTTCCTTTGCCTTTATCAACCTGTTTTTCTGATGAAGAAGGCATGGCCCCTTTCACCTCAAGTGAAGTAAACACGTGCTTGTAACCTCTCTGGTAAGTCAAAGGAAATGGCTTAATGTGAATCACTTTAGTGCCAGCTATTACAATTTCCCTATCACTGCTTGATGCTTTGGCATCATGACATGAGGGTGAAGGGTTGTGGAAAGGTGATGAGGAAGGATCAATATGAGGTTGTTGAACTCTTAGTTAAACTAAGAGGGGGGGGGGGGGGGGGTTGAATCAGTTTACCACATTCATGGATTTTTTAAGCTTTTCATTAAAACTTATTTACCCTTCATTTCATGTCCAACTTAATATGTGAGTAATCTTAGAATGTGAGCAGCAAGTATTAATATAATATAACAATAGACTTTAATATGAGAGCAGCAGGTATTAAGCAGATGATATAAATCAGATCAACACATAAACATCATGCACAGAGACACCAGATATAAGTGGAAACCCATAAAGGGAGAAAACCACATCTTATTATTGTTGTGATGCAAAGGCAAGCTCCAACTCCCTCTCACCACTGTTTTTCTGCAGGCACCAACCTACAGGAGGCTCCAACCTCAATTCTGCAAGCTAAAACTTGCAAGGAAGCACCAAATCCCTTCAATTTTCTGCAGGCACCAACCTACAGGAGGCTCCAACCTCAGTCAGCTACAACTGACAGCTATCAAGTTGCAACTTGATAGGGAAGCTCCAACTTCCTCAATTTATCAAACTAAATGTTTGTTGAGTTACCTCAGATATCAGCTCTGTTCTGTAGCATCTCTTTTTGCTCCTCTCTCCCTTATCTTCTCTGCCTTGATCTTCTATACTTTTCATTCTCTATCCTTATCCTCTCACTTCTCTTTGTGCATATCAATGTGATATTATATATAGAGTTCATCATATGACTCTTTACATTCCTCAGGGAATTTGAAGTGAATAGTCCTAACTTTTTGACTTCTGTCTTCTCATTCCTTTATCCAACTCATTTTAAAATTATAATAATATGTAAAAATTTCCATGCTACAGTAAGATTTTTCTTTTCCTTAGGATACTTGACTTTGCATCACAAACAATATAAAAAAAAAATTATTTACATTTTCAGTTGCACATTTCAATACCACTCAGTTCCTTTTCTGGACTTTCTTCGGCTTTACTGGATTTGTCTCTTCTGCTGCTGTTGAGTGTCTGTTATGTATATTTCTATTCATCATGCCTGAAAAATTCCCTATGACTTTTTCAGTTCCTAAATTCTTTGTTTACCTCTGTTAGGCCCACATTTTCATCCCTATGTTTATTCACCTATTCACTGTACTTTTGTGCACCTGCTGCATATATAACTGCTTTTTAATATAACAACTGATTTTAAATCTGGGCAAACTCTCAAGGTTCTAATCTCTTGGGCTAGCACTTTAATCAACTGTGGAGGATTCTTATACTCACGATTATAAGACCCATAAAATACATAATATGCTCTTGTAATAAACCCAATCAATGTTTTAATACAATTTCGGAGCAATATTACAGCTCACTATACCCCATTCTCCTCTACGTGGTCTTCCTCAAATTCCTTTTGATTTCACACACACAGTCATACGTATGCATTTTATAATTTATCCTCTTCCATATTATGACTATGGAAACCCTTAAATATGTTCAGTCGCCGTCTTATAATAAGTTTGACGCCCTTATATTAATAACCGAAGTTTTTAATAAATTACTATAAGCCTTGGCCCCACCATACAATCTACGGAATCAATCAATTACACACGCCCGTACCTTAAGTTAATCTTCGCGCATCTTCCCAATATGATCACCTTCCGATGGCTTCCCTCCAGATCAACGTCTTGTATCAATATCGCACGGGGTCCTCAGTCGAGAGTTAATGCGTGATGGCGCGTAGTGAGAGTGGTTTTGCCAACTTGCTCTAGGACATGCGTCGTCCATCCTGTGGAATCGCTCCCAACTCCTCAAATACTACCCACCGTGTAAAGGTGGTGCGATGAAAACCATAAACCACCGTCACTGTTCATCTGGTCATGGTTCTGCCCTTTTGGCTCGGGGTTCCGCCTAACTTCGCGTTCCGCTACTGGGTTTCGTCCTCCGAGTTCCGCTTAGTACAAGGTTCCGCTCCCTTTTGGCTCAGGGTTCCGTCTCGCTTATATATATGAATTCCGCTCTTCACCTTCAATGGAACTCGCTTCTGTCCATACACAGAAATTGCCTCGATTCTTCTGGGCTACCACCATATGACTCAGCTCAAGGTTCCGTCAATTTATATTCTAACCCTTTGGTTCATCGATGTTTCAACACGACTCCTTTGCATACCATAACGCGCTGCTTCATCAATTATACATTCCCCATTTCTTACTGTATCATGGCAACCCTATATCTTATACATATTCACGAATATACCCCTTCCACAGAGCTTACGATGTTTACAAACCATGAGTAAAAAATTCATTTTTCCACAATAAATTCAAGAAGTCTACATAGGCATAATTTTCCATAGAGACTCAAATATCCTTCCTACTGAATTCAATCAAGAATATACATATAATTCACAGAGAATTTAGAAGCAATCCCTCATCATTATATACAAATGTAACCACTTACAAGAGCATTCACTTATTCTATTCAATGGCCTTTTTCTCCTACTCTGTCTCTGGACTTTGCTACTTTGCTTTTCTCTTTTCCTAGTTACTGTTTTAGATGCTCCTCCTTTGCCAATTCCTTTGCCATCAATGAAAACATTTCCAACAGTCTCCCCCTTTGGCATTGATGGCAATACTCTTCCTCTGTTTGCCTTATAGAAGCCCCTTTTTTCTTTTCCTCCCCCTTTGACATTAATGGAAAAGGGTTTCTCATTTCCTAGTTTTCTTTCTTCATTTCCTCTTTCTGAGATCTTCTGACTTTGTACCCTGCTGCTCCAAGCTTTGGATTAAATCTAAAATTCTGACCCTGTAGCCTTTTCTTTAACTCTTTTATACTGGGTGTATTCTTTCCATAATCCTTTGACCCTAAGGACCTGTTTCATGCTTGCCTTGCTGGCTGATCTCCCCTTGGAATGATATTTTCGTTTCTGTTCTCCCCCTAAAACTGTGCTTTCTCTTTATATCAGAGAGTAGCATCTACAGATACTACCCCTAGTCTATCTCTCAAATATTCAAATGGTTCTCTAGCAAGAGGTTTGGTAAATATATCTGCTGTTTGTTCTTTTGTTGGCACATACTCTAGCTTTACTATCTTCTGAGCCACTTGTTCTCAAAGAAAATGATACTTGATTGGGATATGCTTAGTTTTTGAGTGAAGCACAGGATTTTTAGATATACTTATAGCACTTGTATTATCACATTTTATTGGGATAGGTTCATCAATGCTTACTTTCATGTCTTCGAGGGTTTGCTTCATCCACATGACTTGTGTACAACATGCTGCTGCTGATATATATTCTGCTTTTGCTGTAGACAGAGAGATAGATGTTTGTTTCTTGCTTAACCATGCCACCAGACTTTCTCCTAGATAGAATGCACCTCCACTTGTACTTTTCCTATCATCCACACAGTTGGCCCAATCTACATCTGTGTATGCTAATAAAAATGAAGTTTTTGCCTTTAGGATACCAAAGCCCATACAGTGCTGTTCCTTGTGGATATCTGAATATTCTTTTTACTGAAACAAGGTGATTTTGTTTAGGTGCTGCTTGATATCTCGCCACTATTCCTACTGCTAGCATGATGTCTGGTCTTGATGCTGTCAGATACAACAGACTTCCTATCATGGATCTGTAGAGTTTTTGATCTATATCAGCAGATCCATTATCAACACACAACTTGCATCCCGTGATCATGGGAGTTGACACAGGTTTGCAGTCCTCCATTTTGAATTTTTTCAACATTTCTTTTAAGTATTTTTCCTGTGAGATGAATGTACCTGTGTTCTTTTGCTAAATTTGAAGTCCTAAGTAGAAACTGAGCTCTCCAATCACAGACATCTCAAACTCTGTTTTCATCTCATCAGCAAACCCTTTTGCTAGTTCTTCTTTTTTGGTTCCAAACATAATGTCATCAACATATACTACAACAATCAGGAGTTCATTTTCATGGGCTTTTATGTATAGATTGCTGTCTACTCCACCTCTCTTAAAGCCTTGTTTTTTCAAATATTTATCCAGTCTTGAGTACCAAGCACGGGGAGCCTATTTCAGTCCATATAGAGCCTTCTTCAGTCTGCACACATAGTCTTCTTTGTATGTTAAAGAGAAACCTTCTGGTTGTTCCATGTAGACTTCTTCTTCTAGATCTCCATTCAGAAATGCAGATTTCACATCCATTTGATATAATTTGAAGTTTTGGTAGCAAGCAAAGGCCAGAAACATTCTGATGGCTTCCATTCTGGCTACAGGGGAAAATGTTTCATCATAATCAAGTCCTTCGATTTGTGAATATCCTTTGCAGACCAGTCTGGCTTTATTCCTGATTACTTGTCCTTGCTCATTCATTTTATTTTTGAATACCCATTTTGAGCCTATGACATTTTTCTCAGTGGGTCTAGGAACTAATTCCCATGTATTGTTTTTCTCAATTTGGTCCAATTCTTCATTCATAGCATTTACCCAAGACTTGTCCTTGCTGGCATCTTCAAATTTCTTTGGCTCTATTTGTGACAACATGGCTATGTATACCTCTTTAGTTTGTTCTGTTAGCTGCCTTCTTGTTTGGACCCCTACTCTCTTGTCTCCAATGATCTGATCTTCAGGATGGTTCTTATGAGTATATCTTGAGGGAGCTTTAGAACTTAGCTCTGTATCTTCTGTTGTCTTGCTTGTTTCCTCATCATATTGGTTTTCTTCTTCATGGTTGTCTGATGGACTGCAGCAGTCTGTATCTCTTGTATTGTTTGGAAGTTCTTCATCAAATCTCACATCAATGCTTTCTACTATTTTTCGAAGAGTCTTGTTGTAGCACCTGTACCCTTTACTTTTGGATGCATATCCTAGAAATATCCCTTCATCTGCTCTTGCATCAAATTTTCCAAGATTTCAATCATTATTCTTTATGTAACACTTGCTTCCAAAGATTCTAAAATGTTTGATTGAAGCTGGTTTCCCATGCCAAAGTTCATAGGGAGTCTTGTCACTGCTTGGCCTTAAGTGAGCTTTATTAAGGATATGCACCGCTGTGTGTACCGCTTCTGCCCAGAAGGTTTGAGGAATATTATTCTCTTGCATCATGGCTTTGGAAATTTGTTGAATAGATCTGTTTTGTCTCTCTGCTACTCCATTCTGCTGAGGTGTCCCTGCAATAGTAAATTGTTGTTTTATGCCATATTCATTGCATGGATATACAAAGTCATAATCTGTGAATTCACCTCCTCTGTCTGATATGATGCATTTTAGCTTACATCCTGTCAGATTTTCAGCTAATGCTTTGAATATTTTGAATTTTTCCAGAGCTTCCGATTTATTCTTGAGAAATGCAACCCATGTCATTTTGGAGAAATCATTGATTATTAGCATGAAGTAGGATTCTCCACTTGGTGTTTTAGTTCTTGCAGGTCCACACAGATCCATGTGCACAAGCTGGAGTGGTCTACTTGTTGATAAATCATCTTTGGCCTTAAATGATTTATGGGTCTGTTTACCCAATTGAAAAGATTTACATATGGTATTAGAAGGCCTTTTTATTTCTGGCATGTCTCTGACCGCTTTCTTTTTGCTCAGTCTGATAATATGATCGAAGCTATGATGTCCCAATCTCCTATGCCATAACCATGACTCCTAAAGTTTGCTAAGATGGCATGATTCATCTTTATCTTTCACGATGTAAACATTTCTCTCTGTTCGAACACCTTTGAGTAGAGTCTTACCTGTGGTGCTTGATCTGACTTCACAGTCTTGTGCTCTGAAAAGAACTTCGTAGCCTTTATCACACATTTTACTGACACTCAACAAATTTTATTTCAGCCCATCTACAAATAGTACATCTTGGGCCTTACCTCTACCATTATCTAAGCTGACTGAGCCCTTTCCCTTTATTTTTCATGATTTATCATTGCCAAAAGTAACATTACCAGTTTTCTTTTCATCAAAAGTTATAAACTTTCTTCTGTCTCTAGTCATGTGTTTAGAGTAGCCACTGTCCAAATACCATTGGCTTTTCAGGACTTGAGTAGTTAGAGCCAAGTCACATTTATTCACCTTCTTTATCCACTGGTGGCACCCTTTTTTTTGGTATCTTTTGTGAGGTGATGAACTACATCTTCTTAGAGGACATTTGGAAGGTATATGTCCAACTTGATTGCATACACAACATTTGATCATAATTTTTGTAGAATTATGAGTATGAACAAAATTTCTTTGATTCATAAACCTCCTTGAGGTGTTAAACATCAATATTTGTCCATACTTTCTACACTCAATGATTTTATGGCCAAATTCCTTACAATAAAAACAGTAACCATAGAAACTATTTGCATACCTGATGTAAGGTTGTCTCTTCCATTTGTTTCCTTGAGGCAGTCTCTTCAACGTTTGCATCTTTTGCTGGTTTGAATTACTCCTCCTTGCATCACAATATGCAGCAATGTGTCCCAGCTCATGGCAAGCATAACAGGTGGCATTCTTCATAGGAGGGAAGAATCTCCTTTGATGGTTTCCAAATTTTACATACTCAGGGGTCTTAGTATTTATTACATTCTTTGCTACTAGTGGTTTCTTCTAATCTCTGTCTTCCTTATTATAGGTTTCTTCTTTTGTAGGAATTGTTGAGCCTCAAGATTGTGCTTTCTTTCATCTTACTTTACCTCATTTTCCTTTATCCATTGTTATCCCAGACCCAATTGATCAATGAATTTAGTTAAAATTACTTTTAGAATGATTAACATGACTAACTTGCTAAGTTTTGTGATTTTTGTCATTGTAATGCATTTTGACCGGAACTAGTTATAGAATGCAGACATTCCGTAGCTAACCGACAATTCTACAGCTGTCTTCACGTTCAGGCATGTTCCAGGTGGCCTCTCAAGAAAAACCACATATGGGTATATTCCACGTCATGTCTACATTGTTCGTTGCTCACCATGAAGGAAAAACTGAATTCTGGATATGGTTTTGATATGTGGGAACTCATTTAAGGAAGCAGATTTCTAATAGGACTGTCTTAGTCCAGATGTCCTTTTCCTTTTTACCCTGCCACTTTAAGAGTCCTAGTATGATTTCGATAAGGAAAGACAATGATCCTCGAATTGTTGCAAGTCTTGTTATGTAAATTTGTTATAAAAACACTTGGGAAACCGAGAGACAGGCTAGATTTTGCTTAGATTTGGTGCTACATTTCTGAAGACGCAGATTGCTCTGTTCAAGTTATTTCTCTTTTAATGAAGAAGATAGTATTGTTTTGAAAGCGTTGATTTGATTTGGAGTTAGATTCCGTCTGGTGGTAGAGGGCCCCTGCCTCCTACACGGCTTTACTTGTGTAATTTAGATAAGTATCTTAGTTGTCTTTACGTTTTTGAAGTTTGAGTTCATAGTTAATTTCATTAGCCACTATAGTTATACTTGTTCTAAAAAATCTTCCAAAAGAAGAAAATATTCCAAAAGATCAAGATAATGAATGGGAAATGACTATAGTGTTGTAGGATTTAATTGTAATTTCTTTTGATTCACTATCACAGTTGAACTTATACTATGCAAACTCTTCTGAAAGAAGAAAATCTTCCAAAAAATCCTTATGATGTCTAAGGCATGGCTGTGATAATGAATTTTTCATTTGTTTGTTTTTCACTAAGTAACATAGCTGACCGTGCTCTTAAAACGCTCTTCCAAAATATCATAATGATGGGTAGGAGACAGCTGTGATATCTTAGTTTTTAAATTGCTTTCAGTCTTTATGTTTGCATTTGCACTGAATTGTACAGCCAGGATTGTTCTAAGAAGCTATTCCAAAATACCAATCATGATGGACAAACAAACTGTATAATTCCATAGATTAATGCATGATAACTTAGTTAGGATACTCCGGAGTCTAATTGCATTTAACTCATGCTCTGTTATTTTGTTTTGAGTTTGATAATGGCTTGTTAGTTCAGCACTGTTTTAGACTAGTGACATCTTAAGTTCAGTTTTAGCTTAACTCATTGCATTTTCACTCCACATTTAGTTGTCATCCACTGCATATTAGATTACTTCAGTTGTTAAACTTAACCAAACAGCCTTCATTATTTACAAAACCTCTTCTTGTTCCAAATCTATAGTTGATTCATAACCATATGAACATAAGACAGTATCATTCCAAGGCCTGAGGTACTTTTGTAACTTCCTTTATCACCTCACAAACAAACCTTTCCTCAAAATACTATTCTAAAAAAATCTATAACCTTTGAGTGAAGTGTAGAGGTGTCAAACGAAATTGCAGAATAAAGTTAGGAACTAGTCTTAGAGTAGAAGATCTTATGATGTCAACAATATTTTTCTCCAAACATGTTTCCACAAATCTTTAATCATGGATAAAATGTTGTCTCATTATAAGCTGATTGTTTAGTTGTTTAGTTAGAAGAATTTGTATACTTAGCTGACTATTTCTCAAAACTCTCCCAAAATACCTTTGATGAAAGAATTGGACAAGTTAAGTTTATGTTTTGATTCATTTCCTTAAAGTCATTATCAAGCTTGGTATTCTGCTTAGTCATAGTTTAGGTTTGATTTTGTTTCAGTATTTGCCTTTGCATTTGTCACTTGTCATCAACCAATTAGGCTTTACTCTGTTTTCAATCATTAGCTTCTTTCCACTAGCTTTCTAGTCATTTTCCTTGTGAACATAAAACTACCAAAAGACCAAAAACATCATAAATCATCACAAAAGACCAAAAACATCATAAAACACTAAACACAACGCATTAAGAGACAAACACCTAGGCACATACGGTGCACTTCACTTCAGCAGTTTACCAACCTTGGTTGACAATTAAATGAACTCAATTTAGGATACTAGGTTGAGACCAAACATTTTGGCGCCATTGCCGGGGAAGTGAAAACTAGGTAACCTTTGTTTCTTAGCATCCAAAAAAAATTATATGCGTAGGGAGAGAGATTCAAGGGGAAGATTTATAAGCAACAGAAGCAGAATTTTGATTTCTAGAATACCACTTGTTTCATCTAGATCCAGAGCTAGTACACCTTCAACTCAGACCCACATTCCATCCTTTACTGATCTTGGACTTCTAGAAGATCTAAGGTCAGCTATTCCATTAGAGAAACCTTCCACTTCATCCACTAAACCTGCCATAGAAGAAGATTTAAAAAGTAGAGGTAGAGGAGAAGGAGGTAGAGGTGCAGATGGAGGAAGAGGTAGAAGAGAAATAGGAAGCTCTTTTGGGTTCCCTATAATTGATGAAGAAACCACTACAACCATGAAAAACATTTCACCCTCTGTCCTTCCAAACTTCTATGGCCTTAAAACTGAAGATCCTGAAACCTTCTTATTTGAATTTGAAGTTCTGTGTAGAACTTATGACTACTTACAAGATGCTCAAAAATTGAAATTATTCCCTTCAACTTTGAAAGGAGCAGCATTGAAGTGGTTTATGAGTCTGATCAACAGTTCTATTAGAACATGGGAAGACATGAAACAAGCATTTCTAGAGAGGTATTTGGATTATTGTATGCCGGTCAATCATAAGGAAGAAGTGTTTAAGATGTTACAAAAAGAAGATGAAAATTTGGAAGATTTGTTGGAGAGATTTCATTACAACATCAAAAGAGCAAAAATGGAAAACCTAGATCAAGACACCTTAAAAGCTCTTTTTTTGAAAACAATTAGGGATGAATGGTTGGATATCCTTAACATGATGGGAAAAGGGGATATATCACAGCTCACATTACCTGAAATATCTGAGTTATGTATCAACCTTTCAAGAGGGAAATCTAAACCTGTCAAAGGTCCAAGAGATCCTGCTCTTGCAAGGGCAAGTAAGTCTGCTTCTGGGACAGTAAGTAGATCAGAAATAGGACACATGCTTGATGATTTTAAATCTGACATCTTAGGGAGTCTTAGTGAAAAAATAGACACCCTTAAGGTACAAAACAGGCAAAAGGCTGAATCTGATGCCTTGGAAATCTTTTGTCCCAAATGTAGAAAGAAACATGCCTTGAGAGAGTGTCCTTTGGATGTAAAAGTTGTAGAAACCTGTGTCATTTGTTCTGAAAAACATGAGACCAAGAATTGTCCTTCTCTTCCTGGTCTCAAAGCTGTCTTTTAGGAGGAAACTCATATAGATTCCATAGATTCTATCAATTTTGTATCTAGAAGGCCTTGGCAGGGACCTCAAACACAAGGATTCCATGATCAAATGTATAATCAACCTCCACCTTGGAATTCTTGGCAGCAACCTTGGCCCCAATTTCAAAATCAATCTCAATCTTGGGCACAAGTAACACAAAGTCCCTATGGAATATACTCTCCATACTATCAATATCCACCATCCTATCCACCATACTCACATTTTTATCCTCAAAATCCTCAACAAAATTTTCCTCAAAATCTTCAACAAAATTTTCAACAAAATCCTCAACAACATCATCAGAACCTGCCACATCAAAATCAACCACTCCCATTACCATTTCCTCAAAAATCAAATCAATTGCCTGCTCAACCCATACCAAACCCTAATAATAAAAATCCTCAGAACACATACATGATAGAAGGCCAACAGTTTCCAAATTATTTAATTACTCCTCTAGACCTTAGTGATGTTCAACTTAGGTCTGGGAGAATACTTGAAAAGAGGAAACCTTCTGTGGTCATATAAGAACAAGATAACTCTGAGGAAGACTCTCTACGGGTGAATAAAAGTCTTGAGGAAGACACATCCTTTCAAGACCCAAACACTGAAAAATCAAAGCAAAAAGATCCAATAATCTCAACTCCTGTATTAGAGCAACCATCCACATCTACTTCTATACCTCCCTTTCCAGAAAGATTACAAATTGATAGAGGTGTAGAAAAACAAATCATGGTGCCTAATTATGATTTCCTAGATGAGCTGAGAAATGTTTGCATTAAAATTCCATTATTACAAGCCATCAAGGAAATTCCAAGTTTAGCCAAAACAATAAAGGAATTGAGCATGAAGAAAACAAGAAAAAGAATAAGAGAAACAAAGAAAATTCAACTGGCAGGACAAATAGCAGACATTATGATGGGCAAGATTTCTATTCCAAAGTATCTTGACCCAGGAAATCCAGTTGTCAAAATTCACATCAATGGAATTGAAATCCAAAACACACTCATTGATTTAGGAGCAGCATTGGGACAAAAAGATTTTATTCCCTATGCCATCTATTATACCAGTAAAAATTTGACTCCTGCAGAGTTAAATTATACTGTAACTGAAAAAGAGTTTTTAGCTGTTGTTCATGCCATAAACAAATTCAGACACTATATAACAGGCTATGAAACTTTTGTTCACACTAATCATTCTGCAATTAGATACTTAATGAACAAATCAATTACTAATGGCAGAGTCATAAGATGGTTATTTCTCTTGCAAGAATTCAACATTACCATTCTAGATAGGCCTGGAAAACAAAACACAATAGCTGATTTCCTATCTAGACTCCAAAATATCAAAGATGACACTCCAGTTGAAGATCAATTTCCTGATGAATATCTTTTTGCAATTTCTACTCAAACTCCATGGTTTGCTGATATTGCTAATTATTTAGTTTCAGGAAAATTTCCTTCAATAATGAATGCAAGGGATAAAATAAAAATCATTTATGACAGTGAAAAATATTCATGGGTTGCTAATGAGTTGTACAAGACATGTCCATATTTGATCATTAGGAGGTGTGTTCGTGAAGATGAGATTCCTGAGATTCTCAAAGCATGTCATGATGAACCGTGTGGCGGACACTTTGCTGATAAGAGGACAACCTATAAGATCCTTAATTTAGGATATTATTGGCCATCCTTGTTTAAAGATGCTAAAGAGTATGTCAAAAGGTGTGAAAGTTGCCAAAGGGTAGGGAAACCTTCTCCTTCAGGTGAGATGCCATTACAACCTCAGGTACATATTGAACCTTTTGAAAAATGGGCTTTGGATTTTGTAGGACCTATTAGTCCTCCATCAAGACAAAAGAGATATATATTAGTTTGCACTGATTATGTTACCAAATGGGTAGAAGCCAAGCCATTACTTGTTGCTAATGAATCATCTGTAGTTACTTTTCTTTTTGAGGATATTTTTACTCGTTTTGCTGTCCCAAGGGAAATTGTTACAAATCAAGGAGCTCAATTTACATCAAAGCTAGTGGAGCAAATGATGGAGAGGTACAAAATCAGGCATAGAAAATCTACTCCTTATCATCCACAAGCAAATGGTCAAGTGGAATCTACTAATAAGGTCATTGAAGGAATCCTAACAAAGACTGCTCATTTACATAGAAGAGATTGGGTAGATAGGCTTCCTGAAGCCTTGTGGGCCTATAGAACTACATGGAGAAACACAACAGGCCATACTCCTTATGAACTTGTTTATGGAAAGCAAGTTTTGTTTCCCATAGAGTTCCAGATTCAAACTTTCAAAATGGCAGTTCAGCTAAGACTTGATTTAACGGAGGCACAAAAGCATAGACTGGAGCAGATTAATGAATTGGATGAGATCAGACAAGATGCAGTTCAGAAAACAAGTCTAGTCCAACATCAAAGGACTAGATGGCATGACAAGTACATCAAAGAGAAGAAATTCAAAGAAGGTGACTGGGCTCTCTTGTTTGATTCAAAATTCAAGGATTTTCAAGGTAAATCAAACACATTGGCTTGGACCATATGAAATTGTTGAAATTTTTGACAATGGAGCAGTAAAAATCAGGACAATAGATGAAGAAGAGGTCACTTTTCTTGTGAATGGTCATAGATTGAAGCTGTATCACAAACCACTCTCAAGGGAAGAATTTGTCAAGAAGTTCCAAGAAAGCAGTGATGTGAAGTTAATGAAGAAGAATCTCTCTTCTTCATCAACTTGATTAAATTTTCTGAAGCATTTCTCTTTGAAAATATATATAAATATATAAATAAAAAATAAAAAATAAAAAAATAAAAAATAAAAATAAAAAATAAAAGTATAAACATGAAAACCAATCATTGATTGGCATGTTTATACAGAAAATATAGGGTGAAAATCAGAGTCTCTCTGACACTCTAACTTTTCCATTTTGTTTTTGCAAGCAGCTATTACAAAATCATAAGTTCAGATCCATTGTACTTATGATCCATCTCATTTCATTTCATTCCATTCACTTATCCATCCATACTCCATTTCATTCATTCATTCATACTCTACTTCATTCCATATTTCATTCATCTCATTCCATACTCCATCCATCTCATTTCCATGTCAAAATTTAAAAGTTTCATGTCTTGCTGCAATTGAATAACACATGTCATGGATTGCAGGGCAGTTCTTATATTCTTCCACTCTATTTCATAAACTGAATCCATTTCATTTCATCATCCACTTCATACATATCATGTCTCATCATCCATCTTCATTCATGCCATATAAAATTTCACTTATATTCCAAACAACTCCATTCCATGATTAAAATGCTCTACAGGTACATTCTGCAGCTAAACAGACATTCTGCAGCTGATCAGACTTTCTACAGCCAGACAATCATTCCGCAGCTACAAATCCTGAAGGCACTAATCAGCAGACATTTGAATTGCAACAAAATGATCCAGTGTATCCATGAATAAGAAGAATCAAGAAGGATTATGAAGACTCTTCCAAAGGAGAACAAAGAAGACAAAGACCACAAAAAGCAAATGAAAAGCAAAGGTAACAAGTTTTCATTATAATGGCATATCATAAAGTTTAGCATAGTTTTAGTTATGAATCATTCGAAAAAGTTGTTTTGATTATTTTTATTGATCATGACCAATATACCCTCCACAAACTTTGGATAAAAATCTCTCATTTCAAATTCTATACCCGACCATCATTTAAAGTGGTTAAAAAGGCTGAAGTGTTTGATTTCCTTACGTCACCCAACCAAATCATTCAATGATGATTTTCTTTTCCGTTGTAAAAATCTCCGCAGTCTTTTTACTCATTAATTCGTTTTCTCCACCTCACTCCATTAACTCATTCCGTAACTACTTCCATCACTCCATTCTGTAGCCAGCCCTTCATCACTTCATTCCGCAAAACAAAGATATCCCTATCACCATGAGTAGAGCAAAGGGTATATCAGTTTGAATATCAAACCACTATCACTATGAGCATAGATTAAAGTACTATCACCGTGAGCAGAGATTGAGCATTATCACTGTAAACGCAGAGGTATAGCAGTGTGGAATTTGAAGCCATTTGTCATCGAGAGACAGAGGTATAGCAGTGTGGAATTTGAAGCCATTGTCAGTGTCAACCAAAGGCATATCAGTCCGAAGTTTGAGGCCATTGTCACTGTCAACCAGAGGCATAGCAGTCCGAAGTTTGAAGCCATTGTCACCGAGAACCAGAGGTATATCAATTCGAAGGTGGAAGTTATTGTTCCCGTGGGGAGAAAGAAGTATTAATCTGAAGATTGAAGAAAGAATTATGTGTTTCATTGTAAGAACTGAACCAGTGGGTACAAAATACCTGGAAGGCTACCCTCAATGTAAAGAAATGTTGCAACAGGTAGGATGGCTACAATTTCTTGAGAAATTTAATGGCTTCCACAAAGAAGTCACTAAAACATTTGCAAGGTCATTTAGAGGAGCTAAGGTTGAAGTGGGAGATGTAAAATTCACTGTCACTGAGGTTTTCATTGCAGAAGCAACGAGATTGCTTAGAAATGGAGAGAGATGGTTCAAAAACAGAGAATTCCATAATGAATCATGGAAACAAATTCTAAAATCACCAGGTATGGATGTCACTGTGTTTAAGAAAGGAATCCCAAGTTCTACATTGAAAAATAAATGGAGAAATATCTTGCTTATTCTGCAAAAATTTATTACATGTGAAGGTAGATATGGCACATTTTATGTTTACCACATTAGAATGATAATGCATTTTCTGGAGGAAGAGTTAAATTTGCCCTATTTCTTGCTTCAAAGTTTGAAAAAGATGGCTTCTTGTGTTCAAAGAAGGGTTCAATTCTTAGAGACAACTCTATATCATCATGGCTTGGTTAAGATTTTAATTGAACACCATTTAGCCAAAAAAAATGATACTTGGGATAATTTCTTGATAAGAAATCATTTTGAAGAGCCAAAAGAGCCCTCACCTGAAAAACAGCCTACAAGGAGAAGCATAAAATGGAGAGCTTCTAAAATTGAAATTGACAAAACAGTCCAGGAAAGTAGTGAGGAAATAATCTCAGAGAAGTTGACTCAAATTAAGAGACAACTTAAGAAAGAGAAGGTAATCAGAAAATCTGCCACAGAAAGAGGAGAGGGATCTTCCCAGCCAAGAAGAAGCCATAGACTAAGGGGGAAACTAAGGAAAACTCAGATCAAACAAACAGGGGTGATAAATATAGAAGATGAGGAAACATCTATTGAAGAAGATGTTGAAGAGGATTTTAATGAAGGAACCCCTGAAATTGACCCTGCTCAGCAAGAAGTTTATGATTATGTTGAAACTTTGGAAAGGAAAGCTTCAGAGAGTAGAGAGAGAACCCCTAGTCCTCCACTGTCCGAAATAGATATGTTAAGAAGGGATAGGTATGACCTGGAAATACTTAATAGACACATCAAAAATGAGAATGATATTCTGAAGGAACAAGTCAAACTCAAAACCAATATGAACTCAACCTTATCTCTACATATGGACAAAGTGGAAAACGCTAATGAAAAGTTGAAAAAGAGGAACAAGAAGCTAATCAGGGCACTTACCAACTTAAGGTTCAAACTTGTCATTAGAAAACCTAGAAGATCTTTAGCTTCCAGGCAAAGGAGAAGGAGAGGATTAGATGTTCTTTCAGAAGCCTCTGAGTTTATGGAATAAGTTGCATGAGGACATGCACGAAGTCAGCAGTGGGGGTATGTTGAGCCTCAAGATTATGCTTTCTTTCATCTTACTTTACCTCATTTTCCTTTGTCCATTGTTATCCCAGACCCAATTGATCAATGAATTTAGTTAAAATTACTTTTAGAATGATTAACATGACTGACTTGCTAAGTTTTGTGATTATTGTCATTATAATGCATTTTGACAGGAACTAGCTGCAGAATGCAGACATTCCGTAGCTAACCGGAAATTCTGCAGCTGTCTTCACCTTTGGGCATGTTCCAGGTGGCCTCTCAAGAAAAACCACATATGGGTATATTCCACGTCATTTCTACATTGTTCGTTGCTCACCATGAAGGAAAAACCGAATTCTGGATATGGTTTTGATACGTGGGAACTCATTTAAGGAAGCAGATTTCTAATAGGACTATCTTAGTCCAGATGTCCTTTTCCTTTTTACGCTGCCACTTTAAGAGTCCTAGTATGATTTCGATAAGGAAAGACAATGATCCTCGAATTGTTGCAAGTCTTGTTATGTAAATTTGTTATAAAAACATTTGGGAAACCGAGAGATAGGCTAGATTTTGCTCTAGATTTTGCTTAGATTTTGTGCTACATTTCTGAAGACGCAGATTGCTCTGTTCAAGTTATTTCTCCTTTAATGAAGAAGACAATATTGTTTTGAAAGCATTGATTTGATTTGGAGTAAGATTTCGTTTAGTGAGGCCCCGCCTCCCGCACGACCTTACTCGCGAATTATGTTTTTGAAGTCGGAGTTCATGGTTAGCCACTATAGTTATACTTGTTCTAAAAACTCTTCCAAAAGAAGAAACTCTTCCAAAATATCATGATAATGAATGGGAAATGACTATAGTGTTGTAGGATTTAATTGTAATTTCTTTTGATTCACTATCACAGTTGAACTTATACTATGCAAACTCTTCCGAAAGAAGAAACTCTTCCAAAAAATCCTTATGATGTCTAAGGCATGGCTGTGATAATGAATGTTTCAGTTGTTTGTTTTTCACTAAGTAACATAGCTGACCGTGCTCTTAAAACGCTCTTCCAAAATATCATAATGATGGGTAGGAGACAGTTGTGATATCTTAGTTTTTAAATTGCTTTCAGTCTTTATGTTTGCATTTGCACTGAATTGTACAGCCATGATTGTTCTAAGAAGCTCTTCCAAAATACCAATCATGATGGACAAACAGACTGTATAATCCCATAGATTAATGCATGATAACTTAGTTAGGATACTCCGGAGTCTAATTGCATTTAACTCATGCTCTGTTATTTTGTTTTGAGTTTGATAATGGCTTGTTAGTTCAGCACTGTTTTAGACTAGTGACATCTTAAGTTCAGTTTTAGCTTAACTCATTGCATTTTCACTCCACATTTAGTTTTCATCCACTGCATATTAGATTACTTCATTTGTTAAACTTAACCAAACAGCCTTCATTATTTACAAAACCTCTTCTTGTTCCAAATCTATAGTTGATTCATAACCATATGAACAGAAGACAGTATCATTCCAAGGCCTGAGGTACTTTTGCAACTTCCTTTATCATCTCACAAACAAACCTTTCCTCAAAAGACTATTCTAAAAAAATCTATAACCTTTGAGTGAAGTGTAGAGGTGTCAAACTAAATTGCAGAATAAAGTTAGGAGCTAGTCTTAGAGTAGAAGATCTTATGATGTCAAAAATATTTTTCTCCAAACATGTTTCCACAAATCTTTAATCATGGATAAAATGTTGTCTCATTATAAGCTGATTGTTTAGTTGTTTAGTTAGGAGAATTTTTATACTTAGCTGACCATTTCTCAATCTCTTTCAAAATACCTTTGATAAAAGAATTGGACAAGTTAGGTTTATGTTTTGATTCATTTTCTAGAAGTCATTATCAAGCTTGGTATTATGCTTAGTCATAGTTTAGGTTTGATTCTGTTTTAGTATTTGCCTTTGCATTTGTCACTTATCATCAACCAATTAGGCTTCACTCTGTTTTCAATCATTAGCTTCTTTCCACTAGCTTTCCAGTCATTTTCCTTGTGAACATAAAACTACCAAAAGACCAAAAACATCATAAATCATCACAAAAGACCAAAAACATCATAAAACACTAAACACAACGCATTAAGAGACAAAACACCCTACACACGGCACTTCACTTCACAGCTTTAATAACCCTGTTGACAATTAAATGAACTCAATTTAGGAGACTAGGTTGAGACCAAACATGAATTGTTTGAGTTGCTTCATCATTCTTCTTTGCTTTTACAAAAATAATCTCTCTGTTTTCCTTTTCTTTGCTTTTACTTGATTCTCCTTCATAGCCTATTCCAGTTTTTATCATAGGAGATCTTTGAGCAACCAGAATTTAATTCAACTTACTAGAGCTTGTTGTTTGAGAAGAATTTATAACCACTTTCCTTTGAGCATTTTCTAATTTCTTCCTTAGACATACTACTTCTTCTTCCAACTTCTCTTGTTCTTGAGTTTTCTCCTTGATTTGCTTAACTAACATGTCCTCTATCTTCTTGGCTTCTTCAAGCTCTATCTTTAGCTGCATCAGGACTTCTGAATTATGTTCTTCTCGTACAAACTTGAGGAGAATGTCCTTTTGTTTTCTGCATTTCAGCTTGAGTCTATCAATCTCTTCCAGAGCACTTCTTAGCTCCCCCTCAAGGTCGACTTCACCTTCTTCTTCTTCATCTTCTAGCAGGATACCTTCAAGTTATTCTATGGCCATCAATAAGAATTCAGAGGTTCCTTCTTCACTTGAAGGTTCATCTGAGTCTTCAGATGCACTACTGTCTTGTTGAGCATAAAAGGATTTTCTACTGAACTTCTTTCCTTTCTGCCAGTTTTTTGATGTATTTTTCTCTGTTTCTTGAGCCCGATTCCTTACTTTCTTGTGAGGACACTTAGCAGCATAGTGTCCCACTCTTCCACAGTTAAAGCATTTGAAAGGAAGTTTACCTTTGTATTTACCTGAGCCTCTATCCAATTTCTTGACAAAATTTTCCTCTTCTTCATCCGAGCAAGAGCATATGTCTTCCTCTTCTTCTTTCTTCTTTTCTGTTTTAAAGGCTGCCTCCCTCGTACTTGGCTTCTTCTGTGGGAGCCTCATCTCGTATGCTGTTAAATTTCCAAGTAGCTGGTTCATGGTCAAGGTCTCCTAATCAGTTGTTTCTTCTATTGCAGACACCTTGGGATTAAACCTAGATGGAAGAGATCTTAGAATCTTTTGCACAATTATACTTTCTGGCATGGTTTCTCCAAGAGCTTTCATATTGTTATCAATTTCTGCAACTTTTAGGAAGAAACTATCAATGTCTTCATCATCATTCATTTTTAAGTTCTCAAACTGGGCTCTATAGACTTGAAGTTTGGCAGTCTTTACTTTCTTGTCTCCTTCATGGATGTTCTCCAGAGTATCCCACATCTCTTTGGTAGTGTCTTTGTGCATTACTTTGATAAAATCTGCTTCACACAATCCATTCAAGATAGCATTCATGGCTTTTGCGTTAGCTACAAAATCTTGTTTGGATTCTTTCTCTGATTCAGTTGACTTTGGGGCATATCCTAATTCCACAACACCCCAAACTTCTATTCCTAGAGACATTATGTATGTCCTCATCCTGATTTTCCAGAAGGCATAATTTACACCTATAAAGAAAGGGGCTTTATTTGTTGAGCATCCTTCTTTACTAGCCATTCTGAGAACCTAGAATCTCCTTTCAGTTGTTAAACTGGTACAAAGGAACCTGCTTTGATACCAATTGTTGAACTCTTAGTTAAACTGAGAGGGGGGGTGGGGGTGAATCAGTTTACCACATTCATGGAATTTTGAAGCTTTTCATTAAAACTTATTTACCCTTCATTTCATGTCCAACTTAATATGTGAGTAATCTTAGAATGTGAGCAGCAAGTATTAATATAATATAACAGTAGACTTTAATATGAGAGCAGTAGGTATTAAGCAGATGATATAAATCATATCAAAACATAAAAATCATGCATAGAGACACCAGATATAAGTGGAAACCCATAAAGGGAGAAAACCACATCTTATTATTGTTGTGATGCAAAGGCAAGCTCCAACTTCCTCTCACCACTTTTTTTCTGCAGGCACCAACCTACAGGAGGCTCCAACCTCAGTCAGCTACAACTGACAGCTATCAAGCTGCAACTTGATAGGGAAGCTCCAACTTCCTCAATTTATCAAACTGAATGTTTGCTGATTTGCCTCAGATTTCAGCTTTGTTCTGTAGCATCTCTTTCTGCTCCTCTTTGCCTTATCTTCTCTGTCTTGATCTTCTATAATTTTCATTCTCTATCCTTATACTCTCACTTCTCTTTGTGCATATCAATGTGATATTATATATAGAGTTCATCATATGACTCTTTACATTCCTCAGGGAATTTGAAGTGAATAGTCCTGACTTTTTGACTTCTGTCTTCTCATTCCTTTATCCAACTCATTTTAAATTATAATAATATGTACAAATTTCCATGCTACAGTGAGATTTTTCTTTTCCTTAGGATACTTGCCTTTGCATCACAAAAAATATAAAACAAAAATTATTTACATTTTCAATTGCACATTTCAATAACACTCAGTTCCTTTTCTGGACATTCTTCGGCTTTACTGGATTTGTCTCTTCTATTGCTGTTGAGTGACTGTTCTGTATATTTCTGTTCATCATGCCTGCAAAATTCCCTGTGACTTTTTCAGTTCCTACATTCTTTGTTTACCTCTATTAGGCCCACATTTTCATCCCTGTGTTTATTCACCTGTTCACTGTACTTTTGTGCACCTGCTGCATATATAACTGTTTTTTAATATAACAGCTGGTTTTAAATCTGGGCAAACTCTCAAGGTTCTAATCTCTTGGGCTGACACTTTAATCAACTGTGGAGGCTTCTTATACTCATGATTATAATACCTATAAAATACATAATATGCTCTTGTAATAAACCCAATCAATGTTTTAATACAATTTCGAAGCAATATTACAGCTCACTATACCCCGTTCTCCTCTACGTGGTCTTCCTCAACTTCCTTTTGATTTCACACACACAGTCATACGTATGCATTTTATAATTTATCCTCTTCCATATTATGACTATGGAAACCCTTAAATATGTTCAGTCGCCATCTTATAATAAGGTTTTCGCCCTTATATTAATAACCGATGTTTTTAATAAATTACTATAGGCCTCGGCCTCACCATACAATCGACAGAATCAATCAAATACACACGGCCGTACCTTAAGTTAATATTCACGCATCTTCCCAATATGATCACCATCTGATGGCTTCCCTCTAGATCGACGGCTTGTATCGATATCGCACGGGGTCCTCAGTCAAGAGTTAATGTGCAATGGTGCGCAGTGAGAGTGGTTTTGCCAACTTGCTCTGGGACACGCGTCCTCCATCCTGTGGAATCGCTCCCAACTCCTCAAATACCGCCCACCGTGTAAAGGTGGTGCGATGAAAACCATAAACCGCCGTCACTGTTCATCTGGTCATGGTTCTGCCCTTTTGGCTCGGGGTTCCACCTAACTTTGCGTTCCGCTACCGGGTTCCGTCTTCCGAGTTCCACTTAGTACAGGGTTCTGCTCCCTTTTGGCTCAGGGTTCCGTCTCGCTTATATATATGAATTCCGCTCTTCGCCTTCAATGGAACTCGCTTCTGTCCATACATAACAATTGCCTCGATTCTTCTGGGCTACCACCATATGACTCGGCTCAAGGTTCCGCCAATTTATATTCTAACCCTTTGGTTCATCGATGTTTCAACATGACTCCTTCACATACCATAACGTGCTGCTTCATCAGGTTATACATTCCCCATTTCTTACTGTATCGTGGCAACCCGATATCTTATACAGATTCACGAATCTACCCCTTCCACAGAGCTTACAATGTTTACAAACCATGAGTAACAAATTCACGTTTCCACAATAAAGTCAAGTAGTCTACATAGGCATAATTGTCCACAGAGACTCAAATATCCTTCCTACTGAATTCAATCAAGAATATACATATAATTCACAGAGAATTTAGAAGCAATCCCTCATCATTATATGCAAATGTAACCACTTACAAGAACATTCACTTATTCTATTCGATGGCCTTTTTGTCCTACTCTGTCTCTGGACTCTGCTACTTTGCTTTTCTCTTTTCCTAGTTACTATTTCAGATGCTCCTCCTTTGCCATCAATGACAACATTTCTAACAGAGGTGAGTGGATGTGAGTGGATGGTGATGTATGAAAAACAGGATGTGATGGAGAAGGGGATAAGGGAGGATGAGATGATGAAGGAACATCCTATTGATGATGGCCATGTGGAGTAGTGAAAACCTCATGGGCAATGAAGGTATCCCATGGAATGTTCTTCTGCTGGAGTTGGTGCATAACCACCATATTGATAAGTGAATGATGAAAAAGGCTCTGCATTTGTTGATTGTAGTCTCTCTTTTGCACAATGTAAACCATTTTGTCAATGCTACGAAAAAGATACTATGGTATATGCAACATCCTAACTCTAGTGAAATGCATAAGAATATGGATATGGTATGAGTAGAGGCGGGAAAAATTTCCCTCACAAGTGAAAAAATTCATTATTATTCTCATCATGGGTGCATATCTATCAAGCAGATGAGAAAAAGGGATGATGGACTTGCGATGATCTTTATACCTAGGTTTGAGGTATGGTTCAAAATAACTCATGCCAAGGTTTGCTTGTTTGAACCACTTCTCTCCCATAGTGGGTAGGGCCTGTAGAAGCTACAATGGCATCAATGGAAATCTCAAATGTAACCCCAACAAGATTGACCTGCTTGTCATGTAGATTGATGATGAATAGTCTTGTTAGCCCTGGGTGATTTTGGACTTGCTGCACTCTCTCACAAAACTCAAAGCAGCCCACATGTTTAAAACAAGACACGATGAGAGGAGAGGCCATGAGTTCCCTTGTGGTGATAGGTTCAAATATTTTTATCTTCCCTCATTTGTGATCATGTGTCCTTGGCATTTGTGCCTCACCAACCATGCCACTGTCTTCTTCCTCAGACATGGTAAACTCTTTTTTATAAAACCCTAGAGTGTAAGTGGAAATGAGATGAGGGGAAAGGAATGAAAATGAAGATTTGCAAAATGAAGGGAATGAGTGAAATGGAATGGGTGTTGTGACAAAATAGATGAATGAAAACCCTCAAGCAATGTAATTACCCTTGTTTATGACTGATTTTATTTAATGAGGATGAAATAGGAATGAAACAATGATTTCAAGTAGGGTTTCTTTTAGGGTTTCATATGCATTGATTAAATGAAGACCACAATAGATTAAAAATGGGTTATGGTATGCACTTACCACTTAACAGTGCTTTGAAGAACCTTTGAAAATATTTGAAGGCGATTTGAAGTGCTTTGGGATGTTGGAAGACTCAGAAACCCTTTTTGTCTAAGCGCGCAACGCCAGTAGTTGAGGGCGCAACGCCAACCCAAGCTCGCAGCGCCAATCTATGAGTGCGCAGCACCGATGCAATTTTACACACGGTCCTGTTGAGCAAGGGTGCAGTGTCATGCTCCAGGCGTGCAGTGCCTTCAGAAAATGTGTTGATGAGATTTGGCAAGGGCACAGTGCCAACTCCCAGGCACGCAGCGACAAGACAAATGCGCAGTGCCAAGAAACTTAGCCTGAATTTGCTTAGAAAATGCACAAACTCTTCCTTGCTGAATGCTCTTAATCTTTTGAAAGGCAACAATGATTCATTTGAAATGTAAAATGAGATTTTATAGGCTTGTAGATTTAATTTAACTTGAAAAACCCACTTTCTAATGTTTTGAAGTCTTTTTACTTTGTCACTAATACCCTTTGACACCTTTTTGCTTTGCAGGCTGCTGAAGTCATGAAGTTGGCTTTTCTTGGCTCATTGAGGCTTGACATGTTCATTTTGACAACCTTAGGATTTAATTATTACGCATAGTAGCATATTCAAAATCTTTTCTAGTTTCCACCATAAAACTCAACTCATCTTTTCCACCTTCTCTGGCTACTGTTTTCAAATCTCTGAGTGTCTGTAGTTCTTTACATCAATCATCAATGTTGTCTTCTAATTTCCCTATATCGCTTTCAAGTTCATTCATTTCTGTCTAGTTCACCTTACCCTTTTCCATATTCCATCAATACTTTCTGATATACTTTCTTCAATATTTGGCCTTGTGTGCTTCCTCCATGTCATTTTCCTGCAAGTAATCACTACTTTGGCACTCAAATGGATTAACAAGTTTATAACCCTAGTCACCTACAAGGAAAAATTTTTCCTCTTTCCCTTGCTGTAAGTAGTTTTCAATCAGGAATAGATAGTCTACATCATCAGTACTTTCTGTTGATAGATTTTCCAACACCTCTGCAGAAGTGCCAAGCTTTGTCGATTTTTCTTACTTGCAGGTTCTGAATTGAGAAGAAAATCCTCCTTGGAAATTTTAGGTCCTTCTTGAATAACAATGTCTTGAAATTCTATTACATCTGAGCCAGATTTTAGCAAAGGAAAATCAGTGCCTGAAATATCCAAGGATTTTGGGGAGCTAGAAGAATGCTTGTCATAATCTATCTTTCTCATATTTGTGCTAACCTTATAAAAATTAAAGGATGACCTTTAAAAAATGAAAAAACCCTAATGACCTAATGGGGATGCCCTTATACCTGATTTTGACTGAAATTTGACTTAGAGATTTTCAAGTGAAAACAGAGCGTTGTTATAGGTTATTATGCCCAAAGGGACATGGGAATGAGTTAGCAACAAGAAATCTTAGAGGGAGGATGGAGTTCACTGAGAGGGGAAAATGGGGAAATGAGGTTTAGGTAGGAAAGAAGGATGAAAATGAGAGGTAAAAACCCATAATGAGTCTTTTAAGAGCATCAGGGTGACTTTGTAATGGAAAATTGATAGATAGGGAAAAAGGTTCTATTAGTATAATGAAGTTAGTGAGATTTCTGAAACTCAAGATATTCAAGGAATATTGTTTTCAGAAAAATATAACCATTCTATAGTCATCCAAAGATAGTGAAAAATACTGATGACTAACAAAACAAAAATCATGTAGAACTAGTGTTAGTTGTTGGTATTTGCTTGCATATATTTAGCTGATTTACTTGAAACAAAAAGACATTATTTGGATTAATAATTAATTATTAGGTGATTAGTTGTTTTTATTAAACAATTAATTTCCTCGACAATTTCTAGAAACGATTTATGCATTTTGGTGATATCATGTATTCTAGTCTCTCCACAAATTTTCGTTGCTTGAACACATCCGATGCTACAAAAACTAACATATATTGCTGGAGGAATTAGAGTTTCTGGAGTTTTTGTAGCATCTTGAATACTAAGGTTAGGGTTTCATCCCTTGGAGACATTGGAGCTATGGTTTTGTGATTAAACATTAGATTGTATTTGTTGAGGAGTGTAAAAGAGCACACATTTCACTTTGGAGAACTTGCTAGTGTGATGCTTTCTTATTGGAGCTTTTTGTTCTTGGCTATGGCTTTTATTATTTTTCCCTAGCTAGGGTTTTGGATAGCTAAAGGATTCTATTAGAATTTGGATGAGGCTATGACATATATATATATATATCAAGAATTTTGATTAACCTCTTACATTCTTAAGGTTTGGTAGACCATATAGGTCTTAGTGGACGTTAATCATCATCACACAAAAACACACACGCACACACACACTCATGAAGTTTTCACCTCCATTGTAGATTTGATTTGCAACCGTCTATTCTTTGTGGTTTGGTAATTTTTAACACTATGATCCAGATTTATACAGGAACGCAATAGAATACAGAAATAACCATAAACATAGAAATACAACGGAGATAAGGCTTCATTTCATTAATATCAAATCACAGAAATATGCTTACAAACATGATGGAAATAAATTAGCTAGGGTGCTGGTAGCAAATCTTTGAGAAGAGATGTGGCGACTACAGACCTTTGAACTGTATTACAATGAGGCTTGAGGGCCTATTTATTATGGAGAAACAATGGAGAATTCTAAACGTCAAAAAACCTAACCCTAGGAGATGAAGCGCCAAAATTGTGGGCCCCATTTGGGTAAATTGGTGTTTCAACTTCCCAAGGACGTAACTTTGGCATACTATCTCCGTTTGGGGCTTCAAAATGGCTCCGGAAGTTCAGGACCCGAAAAACTACTAAAAATAGTAAGTTGTGACAAAAACTGAAAGAGACAATGGTGGGGCCCCAATTGGAATAGGCAGGTGGCCACCAATATCCACCTGGATAATTTCTCCCCCCTCAGGAAGAAATGGTCCCCATTGCGTTGAGTTCCTCCATGAGATGAGGAAAATTCTGTTGAACTTGGTCCCTGGTGAACCACTTGCCTTGGTGTAGGAGTTGGCCAACTTTGACAACCCGATACATTTGGATCTTCTGTCGGCGAGTGTTCTTGATTTGCATGTCCATGATACAGTCTGTGGTGGCTTGTTCCATGCAGTCTGGGTTTAATTCTTTTGGTGTGATTTCTTCTGCAATGTCAGAGGTGTCCAATATAGGTGGGAAGTAGGGACGAAGGTGGTCTACATTGAATACTAGGTGCAGACCAAGGAATGGTGGAATACTAAGCTCGAAGGCATTGTTCCCTGCAGCCTTGGTGATGGTGTATGGCCCATATCATAGCGGGTGAATCTTACGGTGGGGTCTAGTGAGGCGCTCCTTTTGCAAATGTAGCCACACTTTTTCAACCACCTAGAAGTTGTGTGGCACATGATGTTGATCATGTTGTTGCTTGTACTTAGCATTAGATCTGTCCAATATGTCATGAACCTGTTGACGGATGTGCTAAATGTGCTTGATGAAGTTGTTTGATTTGTCAGCTTTAGACTGGATATGAGCCAAATTGGCCTGAGTAGCTGCAAATGGCATGGATACGTCAATGGGACATAGTGGCTGGAATCCCAAGCGCACCTAAAAGGGGTTGTGGCTGATTGAGCTGTGGAGAGCCTGGTTATAATTGTGTTGTACATAGGGAAGGCTCTTATACCATGTGCATGGATTCTTTGAATTTTACATGCATAGAATGTGTACAATCATCCTGTTGATGACCTCTATCTGGCCATCAGTTTGGGGATAGAAAGATGTGAACTTGGTGAGATTGGTGTCCAACATTGACCAGAGGCTGGACCAAAATGTGCTGAGGAAACTGCTGTCACGATTGAATATGATAGATTGTGGGATCCCAAAGTGCATCCACACTCGTTCAAATAAGAGTTTAGCAGTGGCTTTTGCTGTGATATTCTTCTTGCAGGCCGCCATAATGGCCATCTTTGAGAATCTATCGATGACCACAAAAACAAAGTCATTTCCATGCTTATTAGAAGGAAGGCCTAACATGTAATCCATGGAGATGGATTCCCAAGGTAAACTAGGGGTAGGTAGCGGATTATAGAGCCCTTGCTTCTTGATGGCCAGTTTGGCAATGGCGCAAGCAGTGCAGGATCTGATGTACTGCCCAACATCCTGTCGAAGGTTCGGCCAATAGAAATACTTCTGCAATACTGCCACTATTTTCTCGACCCCAAAATTCCCAACGACTCGACTGTAGTGCGCTTCCCATATCATCTTGGAACGCTCGCTTGAAGGAACACAAAGGTGTCCTAGGTGGCATAATAGTGCATCTTGGAGATGAAAATTTGGAACTTGCATACCCCAAAAGAGTGCCTTGTATGTGTAGCTGAATTCTGGATCGCTCTTGTAGAGAAGCATCCAATCAGAAGTCTCATACCCACAAGATTTGAGAACGATGGTTATGGCCACGATCGGTGGTCAGCTCAGGAAATCTGCAACATTATTGGTGCTACCCTTCTTGTACTTGATGTTCAAATGAAATTGTTGTATATATGTGGAAAACTTCTGATGGCGATCGTTCTACAACTTCCCTTGTGTCTGTATGAACTGCAGGGGTTGGTGGTCTGTGTGGATGATTGTCTCCTTTCCCAAAATGTAATGCTTCCATTTTTTACAAGCCTGCATAATGGAATACATTTCTTTGTCATAAGTGGGATACTTTCGAACTGTGTCGGACAATGTCTCATTGTGATATGCCACTGGATGCCCCTGTTGAGTAAGAACTGCCCCAATAGCATAGTTAGAGGCATCTATCTCGATCTCAAATGCAAGTCTGGTAATGTGAGCACTCGGGTAGAACAGAGGCGATGTTTCAATTCTACGAATGCCTTCTGTTGAGATTCTGACCAACAGAATTTTACTTTCTCTCCTCCCTTGGTGACTTGACTCAAGAGCCAAGTGATATGAGAGAATCCCAACACGAACCTACGGTAGAAATTAGCAATACCCAGAAAGATGCGAAGCTCTGTTAGGGTGGTTGGGTATGGCCAATCCCGAATGACTTGGATCTTGGATGGATCCACATGCACCCCCCTTTCATCAATAATGTATCCTAGATATTGAAACTGCGTCATGCCAAAAGTGCACTTCTCCAAATTGGCACACAAATTGTGTTGCCACACTGTTTGGAGGACTTCTCGGATGTGGTGGAGGTGCTCTTCCCAAGTCTGGCTGAAGATAATAATGTCATCCAAGTATACCACTACAAATGAGTTGGTGAATGGACGTAAGATTTCTTCCATCAACCTCATGAAGGTTGTAGGAGCATTTGTCAATTCGAAAGGCATGATGAGCCATTCGAAAAGGCCCTCCTTGGCTTTGAAGGCAGTCTTCCACACATCAGAGGGTTCGATTGGTACCTGGTGATACCCAGACTTCAAGTTGATCTTGCTGAAATATGTTTCCCCTTTGATTTGGTCCAAAAGGTCATCAATACGTGGGATTGGGTACCTATTCCAGAGAGTGATCTTGTTCAGTGCTCGATAATCAATACAAAGTCTCCAAGTCCCATCCTTCTTCTGTACCAACATGATCGGGCTCCCACAGGGCGATGAACTTGGCTGGATATGAAATTTCTGCAAAAACTCCTGAATCTACCTCTTGATTTCATCATTCCCTAGAACAGAGCACCTATAGATCAGTCCATTGGGTAGCGGGGCACCTAGGGTCAGGTTAATGGGGTGCTTGACCTGATAGTGTAGAGGCACCCCTATGGGTGAGGTGAAGATGTCCCTGTAATCCTCCACAACCTTGTCCATTTGTTGTTGTCGTGAAGAGGAGCCATATATGGAGGTCATGGCCATAGTCTTCTTCTTGCCTTGGGGGCGGATCATCAAGAAAACAAATTTCTTGGTTTGGGAAATGAGCTTACTACATTGTTTTGTAGTAACCAAAGAGATAGTGGGAGGCGGTGGTACCTCTGGTATCCTGTACAATTTATTTCCCAAAATAACAATAACAACGTGAGTCCGGGACTCATACAGAGCATGTCACTTCCAAAAGTATGGTTGGCCTAATAATATATCAAAAACATCAATAGGAGTAATGTCACACAATACCTCATCCGTGAAGGGCTTGATGCTATAGGGAAGGTGGCACTGTTGGCTGATGCGGAGATCCCGTCCTTGGTGAAGCCACCGGATCGTGTATGGTTGTGGGTGTGCTGTGGTCGGCAAGCCCAACTGCTTCATGAGGTTAGAAATAACTATAAACATAGAAATACAACGGAAATAAGGCTTCATTTCATTAATATTAAAACACAGAAATATGCTTACAAACATGATGGAAATAAAATAGCTAGGGTGCTGGTAGAAAATCTCTGAGAAGAGATGTGGCAAATACAGACCTCTGAACTATATTAAAATGAGGCTCAAGGGCCTATTTATTATGGATAAACAATGGAGAATTCTAAACGTCCAAAAACCTAACCCTAGGAGATGAAGCGCCAAAATTGTGGGCGCCGTTTGGGTAAATTGGTGTTTCAACTTCACAGGGACATAACTTTGGCATACTATCTCCGTTGGGGGCTTCAAAACGGCTTCGAAAGTTCAGGACATGAAAAACTGCTAAAAATAGTAAGTTGTGACAAAACTGAAAGAGAAAATGGTGGGGCCCCAAGTGGAATAGGCGGGTGGCCACCAATATCCACCTGGATCACACTAATATGTCTCACTAATTTGAGATAATTTGAGGTTAAAATTGTTGTTATTTAACATTAATGTTGAATAAAATAAGGTATATTTACATTATAGCTATCATAAAGTGAATTTCATATTTGATTTATGCGTGATAAGATTATCCTAAAGTGCTAAAAGATAGTGTTGCATTTGGTATAGTTTCTCTTGGATTGTCTTATTGATTGGGATTTCTACGATGTGAAATAGTGTTTGTTGTTGCTACTATTTTGACATATTTCATAACAATCCCAAGGATAAAAAATCACAAGGATAATATTAAGGTAAGCTCTAGGGAAGAGGTGAAATTTTACGAGTTTCATCAATTTCCCTTATTTTGGAAAATCACTACAAAGTAATGTTTTCATCATGATGGGGGCCATGAAAGCAAAGTCAGGGTAAGAATAAGAGGGATAAAATCTTGTTCTTAACCTAAGTCAGAGTATGATGTTTGAAAATCTTGGAACTCTGACTTAGGGTCAAAATAAGAGGGTAAGTCTCCCCTCTTAAGTAATATTTGGTTGATTAACAATAACCATAGTTGAATTTCAAAAAAAAAAATTCAACTGAAGGATAGGAGATCTCATCACGAGCCGGACTACCATGATCATAGGAACTAATAAAGTGACATTACCCTTACTGGTCACCAAGCTAGGGTAATGGCCTTTGGTAGTAAAACTAAAGGACAAGAGGTCTCATCATGAGTCGACTTGTTCACTTTTTTTAGCTCCCGTAAATGGAATTGCATTAAATGGTTACCAAGCCAAAACAATGATCTTCATTAGACATCCAAGTGAATTGAAATGATTTTGTAACTGTGTATTTATTTATAATATATGGGACATTGGCATCTCATGTAGAAATTTGCTGAATAATGATTAATTATCCATCGAGACTATCCTGATCACATACAATTCGAATTTATATGCAACACATAATCTCTTCCACTCAAATCATCACACATGCGGAAATAAAACAAGCGATAGCACATCAAATCATCATACACATTAACACAGTATGTATGGGGAAAGCTTATAGCTGAAAACCCCGCAGCTATTGTGTATATTATAATGGAGAAATCATGTAACAAACTCAGTACAATACTCCTCACAAGTACTCAGTACTTTCTCATAAAGTTACACACAAACTAGCTCAGTTTTGAACAGGTTACTGGTTCAAAACTCACCGCCAATTTCCTTGCCTCTATTGCGCAATCATGGCCTGTCTATATAGAGATCCAAGGTTCGAATCTCCTTGGCTTGACAGCGCAATCATCATGGGCAATTCCTCCAAGTGTGGTGCAAATCTCATGCACAACTGATGTCGCCACTGATAGCTAACTCCACCCTTTCATCTACCTCTTTCACTGGTCTCCACTGAACTGATCATGCACTGTAGTGAACTGATGTGTTCTTGAGTTGAATAATGAGTTACTAATTAATGAATTAAATAATATTTAATTCACTCCACTCATAACTAATTGATTATCTAGTTAAACTAATCTCAACTAGTTCAACTAAAATAGACAGAACACAACTCCACTAGCTGTCTCATTAACTCCACCAAACTTCTGCCACTGAAGTCCTAACTGAAGTCAACCATGCATGATGCCATCAAACCCTTAGGAATAGTGTAATTCCTCTGTAAGATGCATGAGCCACTTCCAAGGCTCGAACTGAAGTGCTCCAAGAGAGTAAATTGCTGTTTAGAGTCCAAATATTATTAAGGGTAAATACTATTTGACTTCCCTATTTTTAGGAGAGGCAGTCTAAAAATAGACTTCGACCTCTTCGACCTATAGGTCACAAAAATAGAGTCCCATCTATTTTTACCAACATGACCAATGCTCCAAGAATCTCATACTGGAATCCCCGGACCATGCTCCATATGTCTAAAAATAGACATAGTCTAAAAATAGACTTTTGCGCCAGAATTTGCCTGCGGGCCCACTTAGTGAAGGCGACTTCATTTCACTAAGCTCCATCATCTTGCTGCATTTTCAACACTCCCTCTCAGCAAGATATGGATTATCTGCAACCCCTATCCTGCCTCTGTGGAATTCGAACTTGCTCCCGGTGAGCGCCTTCGTCAGGATGTCGGCATCCTGATCCTCCGTGGGAACATATGAAAGCATCATGATTCTCCGCTGAACACAATCTCTGATATGATGGTACCTGATGTCGATATGTTTGGACCTATCATGAAATACTAGATTAGTCGAGAGCTTGATGCAGCTCTGGTTATCACAGTAGATCACTGTAGGCTCCAAATGCAACCTGAACAAACCTGCGAGGATCTTTCTCATCCAAATAGCCTCGCATGCAGCCAAACTTGCTGCCATGTACTCGGCCTCTGCTGAACTGAGTGCCACGGATCTCTGCTTCCTGCTGTACCAGGAAACTGCTGTCGACCCAATGCTAAAAACTCCTCCAGAAGTGCTCTTCCGGTCCGTTGGGCTCCCTGCCCAATCTGCATCAGTGAAGCCAGAAAGCTTCGCTCCATCCTCCTGTCTGTACCATAGACCATATCCCGATGTGCCTCTGATATAGCGCAATACATGCTTGCCTGCCTTCCAAAAGAGCTTGGTAGGCTTACCAATGCTAAAAACTCCTCCAGAAGTGCTCTTCCGGTCCGTTGGACTCCCTGCCCAATCTGCATCAGTGAAGCCAGAAAGCTTCACTCCATCCTCCTGTCTGTACCATAGACCATATCCCGATGTGCCTCTGATATAGCGCAATACATGCTTGACTGCCTTCCAAAAGAGCTTGGTAGGCTTAACCATAGCTTGCGAAAGCTGGTTAACTGCATAGCATATATCGGGTCGTGTATTGACCAGATACATAAGCGACCCCACCAACTGTCGATAGACAGTGGCATCCACTACCTCCGCTGAAGTAGCATCCTCCTTCCTCCAACCACCAGGAAGAGGAGTGTCAATAGGCTTGCAGCCTTGCATGTTGAACCTCTCCAGAATCTCTCGGGCATACTTGCCCTGAGAAACAAACAGTCCTCCGCTGCGCTGCCAAATCTCCAATCCCAGGAAATAATGAAGGAGGCCCAAGTCCTTCATCTCAAACTCTCGTGCAAGATCCTCCTTGCATGAAAGTATCAACTGCTCATCGCCAGTCAAAATCAGATCATCTACATACAGTACGATGATCAACAGCTTCCCCTCCACCACAATCTGGTACAGGTTAGGATGCGCCTCACTCTTGGAGAATCCAAGCCCGGTGAAGTAGCTGTCTATCCGAGTGTACCAAGCACGAGGTGCTTGCTTCAGCCCGTACAGTGCTCTCTTGAGTTGGCACACATGCG